>JACDOX010000017.1:4284099-4656791 GCA_014549065.1 Cardinalis cardinalis
CAGCAGTACTGGGAGGTGTTCTGCCGTGCTTCACACTTGGGGAAAGCCACACCAAGGCACGTACTCTGGGAAATTTCCGGTGGACACGAAAAAGACCCACACCGGTGGCTCACCCCATKATACACATTCTGTGCTCCCAGGATTTGCCGCGATTCCCGGATTTTGGCTGCCGTGGGGAGCAGCAGTAGCAGCGCCGCCCCACGGCCCCCCAGTCCTCCCTCAGCCGCTCCGCCGCTCCGGCAGGGGGCGCGCGGGCCGGCGGTCTCGCGAGAGCGCGCGGGGCCGGCGGGCGGGCGGACGGCGCGGGGCTGAGGGAGCGGCGCGCGGGCAGCGGTGAGGGGGCGGCGGGGCCGGCAGGGCGGGGGAGACATCCGGGGGGGAGCTGGGAGCCATCCCGTGAGGAATCCCGTAAGGAATCCCGTAAGGCACCCGGTAAGGCATCCCGTCAGGCACCCCGTGCGGCGCTRCGGGAAGTGCCAGGCAGCCGGCCTGGGTCGGGCAGGTCGCTGGGGAAATGGACGCTCCGCGGCGCAGGGCTCGCACGGAGACGGGGTTTTGTACTGATCTCGCTCTCCGTGTGCCAGAGAGGTTGTGCCGCGAGCGCTCCTAAAGCCACGTTTCTAATTGYAAAGGCCAAGTCTTTTGTTAGCAGCTGCGCTTCTCGGAGGTTATATAAGCAGTAAATGTCTGGGTTAGCAATGGTCGGGGTTGTGCCGCATCGCGTTTGTTGAAAGTTTGTCAGACCTGTGTTCGTTGCTGGTAAATGGTGTGAGCCTGAGCTTCCGGGGGTTTGCCGAGCATGCTGACGGCTTTAAACTCGGTGCTTATGGCTGGGATTAAAGAGAAAAAATGACAGAGGAACAAGTTGCCTTCCCCCGAGACTTTCGATAAGGTGTGCAGTCAGGGGAAAGGAAAAAAGCTGTCAGCCATGTAAAAACCGCAGTTCGTCACGCTGCAAGTGCCTAACATTGGATAGCTGGATGTGCAGAGAGCGTGGCAGTGCTGCCTTTGGGGCCAGATGCTGCCGGCACAACCAGGGGTTTGTCACTTGTTTTCCGAAGGGTTTTTAGGTGCAATAGCCTGGAAGATGTGTTGTAATGTGCAATCTGAGTTAAGGTAAATGTGTGTCTTCCCCACTCTGGAGTATCTTCTTTGGTATTTTCAGTAGTTATAGCATAGAGATATCAGGCCTTCGTATTCAGATACTTTGTGATTTCGGTTATGTGCTTGTTGTGCATAAAATATATATTTGTGATAGRTGGAATAAAGCGGTGATCAGACTTCTTCACAGCTGCATTAGTGACTTGTGACAGTTCAGAGCCCAGCTGTTGTGAGATTGTCTCAATACAAGTGCTCTGTGCACTGGCCGGGCTTTTTCAGAGCTAAAACCGGCAGAAAAAGTAGTCACAGGTGTTCAGGTCTGTGGCATAGACCTTATACTGTGCAGACAGGTGAAAAMTACCTGAATTTTAGAAAATGTAACACCTGAAATTTCTGTTACTATTTCTTAAAGTGTTTATTTGACTTTTTCTCTTGCTTGAAATGGTTAAAGGTTATTTATTTGCTTCACATGGCTTGTGACTTAAAAAATAGGGTGTTATATACTTGTTTTGTAGTAAAATGATCCCCCTAGCAGGAGCTCCATACAGATCCTGGTACATAATGCTGATGCTGCACGGTACAAAGTGCTTGTTATGCTTGGATGTAAATGGGAAGTTCCTCGATTCAGCTTGTGTACTTAGAGTACTTCACTCCCTGACCACAACTCCTGCCTGTCTACTTTGGGAGAGCTTCTTAAGAGGAACTTCTGTTTTTTGGTGGAGTTAGATGGAAGTCCGTGGGGATTTCAGTTCCAACGCACCAGCTGGTTTAAAGCCACATAAAGACAGGTCAGAGAGGCCTTTGGAGCAGTCTTGTCCTGCCAAATGGAAGAAATCATTCCACGTTTATAAATAGAGCCTGTTCAATGGGAGGCTTCATTCCCTTCAGAAGCTTTTCCCCAACAAGGCTCTGCACAGCCCTGGTTTTGAGGTGATTTTTCCACACCCATTTGAAATGAAAAACAATGTTCTTGTGGTTGTGCTGGTGGTTGTGCTGAGACTGAAAAGCTGGTAGAACCAGTTTCCTGCCAGCCTGTTTGCAGAAGAGGAAGGGTTGTCTCCTCCTCCTCTGCTCACCAGCAGCCACATACTTARTTAAAAGCTTAAAATTATTTTCATCCAGCGGTTTCTGACCTATGGGAAGTAACATCCCAGGGGTGGAGTGCAGGCAGCCAGGGGGTTGCACAGAGCGCCTGTGACCAGGAGTTGTAGCTGCAGGGTCTTGTGGTGGCGCCTCTCCAGCGAGCCAAAAGTCTTCTGTAAAAACTGGTAGTTATTTTACTATTAGGAACAATAATATAATCATCCTTATCATTCAGGCAGTTCTTTTGGTTTCATGGCTATGACATTTTTACTGCTTGTATGCAGACGAGGACACGTGCAGAGCCCATCCCTGGGASTATTCAAGGCCAGGCTGGATGGGGGTGCTGGGCACCCTGGTCTAGTGAGAGGTGTCCCTGCCTATGGCACAGGCGTTGGAATGACATGATCTTCAAGGTCCTTTCCAACCGAGGCCATTCTGTGTGCTTTCCTCAGCTGAGTATGTGAAATTGTGGAAGCAAGAGTAGATGTGACAGGAATTGTGTATGTGTGTCATTTTGGTCCTTCCAGGAGCTAGCTCGCATCCGAACTGCTCAGTGTCAGGATTTCTGGCACGGTGCAGGCTCAGTGCTGGATGGGGGGCCTCAGTGCTGGGCTGTGCGTGGCCAGGGACGGAAGGCTGAGCTCGGCAGCTGGATCGGCTCGCAGCTCTTTAGCCCTTGCTGCTCCATCCGCGATGGATGCCTCGGCGCTCGGGTCTGCTTTGTTGTTGCATGAAGAAGATACATTGCCACACTTACCAAGTTGCAAGAAATAGCGGTTTTGTTGCAAAACGCTGAGGTTCCGCGGTTTCAACTGCTGGTTGGATGTTCGGAGGCGCTCGGTGCTGTGGCTTAGCGGAGCCAGGCCGGGGCAGAGCGGCTCGGCCCGGTCCCCGCCCGGCCCGGGGCCGGTGGTCGCGGCCCGCCCCGGGCCCGCCCCGCGCTGCCGACGTGCGGCTCGGCCGGGCGCGGTGGCCGGGGCGGGGCGCGGGCTGGGCCGCCCCGATAAGGCGAGGGGCCGCTCCAGCCAGCCGGGGCTTGGAGCGGATATTTGCAGGGTTGGGAGCATTCCGGAGAGCATTCCGGAGGCCGTGCCTGGGAATGGAGGYCGCGTTATAAACAGGACATTGCGGGGTTGCTTCCTGAGCGCGGAAGGTAAGTGCGAGCTCGTCTGTGGGGGTGTGCGTGCCGTGATGCACAGAGCGGGGGCTGCTGGGGACCCCCGTGTGCCTGGAAACCGCTTGGTGGCACGGGAATCGCCAGAGCAGGTGACTGTGTGTTGTACCCGTGTGTTTTCTTGTATTTTGTTACTCTTGAGCCGAATTGTGTGATCCCGGATGTATCAGAGCATGTGACCTGAAAAGCTCTTAAATTCTCAGTGCTATTTGGGAGTAACTGGGAAGGAAGGAAATAGGTGCTTGCCCCCACTTGGTTTTGTTAGAGGCTTGTGGAAATTGAAAGGAAGGGTGGATTGGCTCTCATGCTCAACATGTGACTTTTACTGGCTTATTTGCAACAAAGCCTCAGAACAGCCATTTTAACAGGAGCTGGCTGGCTGGGGGAAGGCAGCATTCGTTCTCTCCATACATTCTGGAGTGAGTCTCTTGCAATCATTGAAAAGAAGGAAAAGCAACAAATAGTAGTTTCAGAGATCGTTAAAGAAGAGTGTGTAAGCTTCTTAAATTTAATTGTGCCATTACGACGCTGCTAATACAGAGTGTGATAAAATAAGTTAACATAATTTTCACAAGAGTTGTTAAGTACATTATCTATTTTGTGAGCAAATATGGTAGTTTTATTTAGTCTTTCAGACTTTGACATTGTTATGTAAGAATATAAAAATGAAATAATAACCAATATGATGTTTTAAATTTACTTTTGGGTACATGATAGTTTTTAAGGTACCTAATATCCTTGTTTTCTTGGCTGAGTGTATTGCTGTCATCTACTTGTTAGATTAGATCTGAGAACTAGGGCTCTCACTCACACTGTTGGCTCCTACTTCCTGTAGGTTGTACATGAGAGTTGAAAAGCAAGATAAAGTCTAGGGAGTATTGTGAGAAAAAGCTTAGCTTACCTTTTATTGCATTTTGCTAGCCTGGTGAAGATCATGAAACCTTATAGACGTGAACCTGTGAACAAGCTAGGGTGTGCAAATACTGCTGTTCACAGCACAGCATGGAGAATGATGTATTTCGGACTTCTGCATCGTCTGATTTGGTGCAAAATAACAAAAATTCTACATTTGAGTTCTCTTGTATTTGTGCTCTGCAGTTCTTAGAGGATGAGATGATATGGTGAGGATGGTACTGAGTTGTGTGCAGGGTCTTGGGTGGCTTGTGTGCCTAGTCTGTGTCTTGTGTCTGGAGATGCTGGAGGGACAGGAAACCCATGGTGCTGAGGGAAATAAGGGAGGTGCAGCCTCTGCTACTGCCCCACTGTGAACATTGCTTTTTCTGTCACCTTCCACTTGCAAGCCACTCTTAGCCCWCTCCTGTGTGAAACACACACTTTTATATCTTCCTTTAGAAGGACTTTTGGGTTGCAGTTTATATGATCATGGGGCTTGGAAATTGCAGACTAAAAAGCCGCTCAGGGAGCAAGCTCTTGGTTGTCTTGTTATATTCAAAACTACTTTCAGTTTCCTCCAGAGCTGTGGTAAAATTTGTGACATTTTAGATTGGCACATGTGTATGCTTTAAATCTGCTGGGAATTTCCATAGTTGTCATTGCTGAAGACTTATTTAAATAGAATAAATACTATGAATGTTTAGTGCTTCAGGAATCTCATGAAACTGACAGGAGAATTCAAACTCTTTGGTAACAAAATAACCCACTGTTTAGGAAAAGTGCTTACAGTGATCCTTCCCGTTTTTACTAAAAATCCATACTATCTTTTCCCCTTACTTGCAGAATCCTTGCCAGTATCACTTCTGTAGAAATTTTGTATTTGAGCYCCTTCTACTTGAGACTGTGCTGAAGCTAAGTGACCACAGCTGTGCCGAGGACAAAATGGGTAGCTGTGAAAATTCTGGCCTTTGCAGCTTAGTAAAGAATGATCTTTGTAGCAACATGTGGTTTTTGAGTTGGTGAAACTGTATTGGAATTTTCTCACTTATGGGAGCCAGCTCATTGCCTGCAGAGGAAAGAAGGGTGACTGAAATATCTCCTGCCCCTGGTCTGGCCGTTCTCCCCCAGCTCCAACATTGCTGCTGAACCTTCCCTGAATCCACCCCTCAGCTCTGGAGTTTGCTGGCTAGGCATAAAAGCTGGAGKAAGGTGCCTAGCAGGGGAGGATTGCCTAAACTCCTGTTGCTGAAGCTGTTGTCAAATATCTGTTGGTTTGCCTGTGGTTGTGCAAATTCMGTGGGTGGAGTCGTTTGAGAGACCTTTGTTGCTCCTGGAGGAGAGCTTTATCTGTGTTTAGAAAACTTGCATTTGTGTAGGGTTTTAGGGGCTTTTTTGTTCACCTTTAAAGTGAAGTAGAGCAGATGGTTCTTCATATGATGCCCTTCCTCTTCTGTTAAAGAGGAATAGAAACCATTAAGAAATCGTTTTTCCRTTGTGTTTTAGGAACACTTCAAGAATGAGTCCACCACAAGATAGAAATAGAAATTCCTGCAGCAGTGAGACTCTGGCAAAGTGCCTTCAAGCAAAGAAAGACTTGGAAACAGCTATATCTGGAATTGTCAAAGCTGAACAGCAGATTAAAGAAAACTGGCGGGAGGTAATTTTAAATTACTTCTTAAAGATTTTTTAATAACTAACATGATTTCAATTAAAGTTTTTATTATTCCAGAATATTTACTATTATCATGGTGGTCTGAAATTTTCCTAGCAATTTGCAAACACATTGCTGTGTCATTTTGCCAATGCTCTTGATAAAGGTATTCCTGTATACCTTTATCTTCTTTATCAATTCTGCAAGCTTAGGCATGCAGCATTTCCAAAAGCTGATGACTGGAAYATCAGAATAGAGAGAGATTACAAATAACATTATTCTTTGATACCTCTTTAAAGGTAGCTTCAGAACTGTTACTGACCTGGGTCATGTGGGTGGCTGTGATGAATTTCTGAGAAATAAATCACTCCAAAARTACCACTTGCCCCTGACAAACAGTAGTTTGCAGTCAGTGCAGCACATGTATGTGCACTGTGCTTGACAGATGTAGGAATGGTGTGTGTTTCCTGACAGGTCAAGGCCAAGATCCACAGCCACATCAGCCGGCAGCTGGAGTGCCTGCGCAGCCGTGAGGTGTGGCTCTTCGAGCAGGTGGATCTCATCCAGCAGCTCAAAGAGGAGGCCTTGCAGCAGCAGGCACAGCAGCTCTACTGGGTAAGGCTTGGTTGTCAGTTGCTGCACTGGCATTTTCAAGCAAACCTTTTTCTTGCAAGTATTGGCTCAATTTTAGTCCTGGGAGCTGAAACAATGACGTGTGTTTTGTCTTCCATGCAGTACTTGGGACAGTTCAATTGCCTTATTCATCAGCTGGAACACTCCTACAGCAACGAAYTGGCAAACCAGATTTCAATTTGCCTGGAGAGGTAAATACGTTTTATGATGCAAGTTAACACAGTTGGGTTTATTATAACTTATGAATTTAATCTGATTTTTTTATTCTATTAGAACTAACAGATCTCACTGTTCCTACATTTTTAATAGTTCCTAGAAATAAGAACAGCAGTCTGAGGTGATAAACCAGGGCTATAATGGGCAGGAGAGGTACTCATTTATGCAGATKATTTCAAATATTAGTTGTTGATGGCAGTTGAAGTAAGAAGGTGAAACTTGTGTTTTGCTGGCAATTTATTTTGTTCTTGATTTGTAGATAGCCATTCCTTTCTTGTACACTGTATCAAAGGTCTTCTTTGTTACCTAATTACTGCCAAGTAGCTTGAAAGCCTTTTTATGAAATAATGGACTGACTTCCAAAACAGGACAGATGAAGAAGACTGTAATWTTTTTTCCTTTATGTAACTATCACCTTTCTCTTTCAGACTGGAAAGTCTTACACTCAAACCCGAAGAGTCCTCCATCCTGAATTTTGAGGCTGACACATCTTACCTTCGCCAAGCTATTACCTCATTTGGTTCCATTAAAACGATGGTAAGCACCAGGACTTCCCTGGGTTGGAATGCTTGCCTCAAAGATTTTTTTTCAGTAGAGCAATATATTCCAAGTGATATTTTTGCTTTTAGTGACAGCTTGAACGGCTTCTGTGTGCAAGTCGTATAATTTTAGCTGTATAATAAATACACAGTGGTTTATTAATTATTGCATGTAGTTTTTACTGARTTTAGTTACGTGCATGTTACTTTAATGTATTTTGGCTGAGGGAWTGACTACTGCATTCTTACTCTATTCCAGCAGTTGAAAATTTGTTACTGTTTTCTTTAGATAGCAATAGTTAAAACATAGTAGGTGTTTTCTGTGATAAAAGTATTTTGGGATTCTGATGTAAGCAGCATATTTCCTGTATTGTTGGAGACAATTCTGTTAAAGGAAGCAGACTCAAGGTAGTATTTTTATAGTAAATTTTTCTCCATCCTATTTGTAAATGTTGAGAACATTGTTAGCCATAAAGCACTGAGAATTTGTAACTGTGCTTTACTTCTGCTTTATTGTAGAATTTGTCCTAGAAACCGGACAGAATGGAGATTTAAATTAATTTTTACTTTTCTTTCAGCAAACCTCAGAGAGAGAAAATACTTCTCCCTGGCTCCCAGGGCAGAGCTTTGCCCTAATGAACTGTGAGCAGGTAAGATTGACCTGTGAGTGTTTAATTGCATTAGAGGAAAGAGGAGAAYTCAGGCACGTTATGTGAGCTTGAGTAATGGCTTGTGTTTGTTTGTTAAGAGTAGCCAGTGACAGTGGCTATGGTGAGCAGAGTGATCTGATACTGTAGCTGCTCCAGGAGCAGACAGGCAAGAACAGAGTATGAAAGTGAATGAGGGGTGTGGCTGACAGGATTTTTWAATTGAATGTTCCTTATGTTGGAACTACCCAATTCCTGTGGGTTTTTTGGTAATTATAGGGGGGGGACTGTTTTTCCTTTTGGTGCAGCAATCCTGCTGCCTGCCTGTGTTGGTGTTCAGCAGAGATGGGCTCAGYAGTCAGTCCTTCCCTAACCAAGGCATTGTCTCCCGGCAGCAGACGCAGTGTGGGGCAGTGAGTGCCTCGCTGGCTGGCTGGCTGCTCGGAAGCAGGCCCGTGCCTGTGCGCCAGGCTCCCTACGTTCCCAGCACCAACCTTGAGGAATGGGTTACCCAAAAGTGTGTGCCAGAGCCCAGCCAGGTAAACCTTTTGTGTGCTAACCTAGTTTTGAACAGCGGGGAAAACACAGTACCTGATTGCAAGCAGAATGTGATGGGAATGAAACCTGTAGTACTCTTCCTTCTGCCTTATGTTCACCTGATGCTTTGGCACTTACTAGCTGTATGCTCTGAGCTCTAACTATACAGTTATTGAACATTGCCTTTTAGTTTTAATATATGTATTTCAATGTGTCTTTACTAGAATTTGAATTCTTCCAAAGTCTGCTATTTTGAGCAAGCCTGGGGAAATCTGAAGGATTTGGAGAACTGGCTCCTGCACAATCAGCAGCGTGATTGTGGGAAGACAGATTCCCCTGGTCGCAAGGACTCCACCTCTACTCTTAACTCATCCTTTTCCACTATTGAAAAGGTGGAGGAATTAGAGTCCCTTGGACAAGAAGAGATGGACCTTTCTGACTGGCTGCTTACTCCTGACACAGAAAATGGAAGTATTGCTTCAGATGAGAAATGGAAGAATGAATTTAAACCTTTTAGGGAAGAATGCAATTTGAATGATTGGCTCCTCAAAGCTGAAACATGTACCAGTTGTCCTGGCAGCCAGAGCAAAAGTGTGGAAATTGAGAACCTGGGAAATCTGAAGTGCCTGAATGAGCATCTTGATGGAAAGAAATCACCCAATACATCTACTGTAAATGCTTGGCTTCTTCAGCATCCTCAGGCCCCCTTTAAAGTGGAAGATGTGTGCAAAGCTAATGATCTCTGTGCCAGCTTTTCAGAATGTGTGTGTGATGAAAACTGTGGAAAAGAGGCTCTTTGCAAATGGCTTCTGAAGAAAGATGGGAAGGACAAAAATGGAGTTCCGGTCAGCCAGAGAGATGTACCAGACCCTCAGCATGAGAAGACCAAGTTTGCTGCCAGTTCCTGGCTTAGCCCCGCCCAGCAGCTCCCAGGGGAAGCCGTGAGTGCAGAGAAAGCAGATTATTCAGCAGAGATTGCAGAACCCTGGAAAGCCTTGCTCGAGAGGCCTCTGACAAGCTGGCTGGCCAAGGCTGAGCACAAAGCAGAAAGCACAGAAGAAAAGGAGAGTCGGGAGAAAGCAGACAAGAGTTTCAAGAGTCCTTTCCTAGACCTCTTGGCTCCATTCCACCTCCCCTTAAATGTAAACAGTTGGGTGTTGGCTTCAAATGACCTAGAAAATGCAAACCTRCCTTCAGTGGAAGATAAATGGCTTCTGCGCAAGAAAGCACAAGTGAGCATAAGTTTTTGATACTTTTGTGTCTTATGTTCCAGGTTTATTGCTTTACTGAATTTAATGACTTCATTCTCTTCCAAAGTCATAGCTCTTCTGGATAATACTGACTGTTTTTAGGTTTCTTGGCTCTTTTAATGTTTTCACAATTATTAGTTACTKAGCACTAAACAAGTTAATATGTTATACTAAATGAAGAAAGTATTAATCTCAAAGACTCAAAGGTCAGTTTTGGTTTTGAACACTTTACAGAATTTGAAGATACAGCAGAATGTATATATGTTTGGGGTTGGTAATGAAGGTGACTTCTCTTTCAGGACTTTGGCCTTCCTACAGTTTGTGACCTTTTTGCCTGCATGAAGCTCAGTGGTGATAATGAAAAATGGCTGTATCGGTCTCCTTTACAGGTAGGATACAGAATGTATTAGAACAGTTGAGCCTAATCATAACTTGGGGGTACAGAACAGATACTGGCAGCTAATGGTCACCTTAAATTCTTAAAATGTTACATTTAACAGTGTGGTAATTTCCTCCCCATATACCTTTTTAACAGCTTGGACCGTTCCCCTTTGTTATTATTCCTCCTCTTTTGATCACAGGCCAGGGAGGGAATTACTTCTGTTCTTGTGKAAATCTCTCAACTGATTGACACTTGGTAACTCTGGTTGTAACTAAGATATGGAATTAGTGTATCAATCTCCAGGCAGCTTCTTTCTTACCTTTGTAATGTATTTACAGCTGACATCATGTCTTTCCTTTCTGATAACTGTTTATCATTGTTTTTGAAATTAAGGAAAGTAGTCCTTAGCAGGAGTACTTCAAACCCTAAAAGGGAGGATCCTCAATTCTAGGAGGAATGTTAATATCACTTTTTTTATTATCTTATAGTTGGTTTTTTTCCAAAGTGTTGCTTTTTATCAAAAAGAATAATAACCCTATTTTAAATTTGTTTAGATGTGAAGAACTGGATGTGTTGAAATCGTCCCCTTCCTGCTATCAGTCGCACATCACACTGAGTGACTGCAGCCAGCTGAGTGCTTGTGTTTTGTGTTTGGCCATCTGCTTTCTCTTCTAAAATTATAACAAAAAGATTCCTTATCTAACAGAGTTCTGGTGCAGAAGATCCCTTTTTGTTGTCATTAATTCTGAAATGTAAACCCACTGACCATAAGCAATCTGATGCTTTAGAGGTGTTAGCAAATTTGTAGCTGTTATGGGAATACAAGGATCTTTAATGGGTTGTCACTCCAAGTATGTTGAGGCCAGTGCAGGTATAAAGCAGAATCTTCCTGGTGCTGTGGAACGTCCACCTTTGACAGTGACTTTACAAGTGCTGCTGTTCTTTCAGCTGCTACAACTGTCATGCGTTGGGTTCCAGCTTACTTAGGCTGTACTTGCAAGCAATTTGTTTTATGGAGCAGTTGCTCACTTTGGAGGTTTCATTTGCATCTTGTGTTGGTGCATTTCCCAGCTAAATGTGTGAAATCCAGACTTGGAAAAATACATCGATTTATGGGACCTAACATGTGACAGGAAAATTGGTAACTTAGTTTTAGATCAAAACTCTTTGAATTTTGAGCCTTTCAGAGAACAGGGTAGGGTGTTAATTTTCATGCACCAGTAGATCAGACCCTGCTGTGTCCCCARCATTTACAAACAATTTGAATGTCACTGAAAAAGCTGTAAAATAAAATGTGTGTTTCTGTTAGTTCTAGATAATTCATAATGAATTTTTATTGACTAAACCACTGGAAAGCAGGCATCTTAGCCACATAATATTTAAAGGTAATATTTGGGGAATTAGATGCCTTCAGCAGATTGATGGCCTGCTGTTTAATTGGGAAACATTAACTTGGCAAACTGTGGCTCCCACTGATGCAGTTTAAAGGTATTTAATCTGTGGTTTCCATGATTATGTATGTGAAAGTGGGGTCCAGTAATTTGGATCTTCCTGGAGCTGTGGACATAATATGAGCAATACCTCTTCAGATATTTAGCCTTTTGAGCCTGTAGGAACAAGTGCAAAGACGTTATATGGAAACGTGGATCATGCCTGTCAGGCTCCATGGAAAAACTGTGAAGCTCCATAGCTTCTGGTGCAGCTTCTACTCATTTAACAAATTGCTCTTGATGACTATGAAAATAGGTCCCCCTTCTCCCCACCCCTTCAGCCTGCCTGGGAATAAAAGTGATTTGAGTTCTCACAACCCTGTGGAAAAGAAATTAAAATCYGACCTTGGTGTCACTTTGCAGTGTGAACACATTCCTGTCTGATCAATCCTGTGCATTCATTTCAAAGTAAGTTTTTAGTCTGAGAAGGGGAGACTGCACATCTGAAACCAGACCCTGAAAGGGCTTAACATCAGCAAAACACTTGAGGCTTTTGYACTTTCATAGCCAGGGCTTTCTGCTGGAGGCAGAGAGGTGTTTTAGGAGTTCACTTTCCCCTTCACATGTCCTTGTTGCTCCATGGGAAGACTGCACTGTGACTAACTCCAGTAACAGATGTGATCAGCAGCTGAACTTAATGGATGGGATTGACGTGTAGCCCACCTCTTCCAATTAATTCCATGTAGTCGTCTTTGTGTGCTACTTTGTCAGTTCATTATGAGCCTTTAAAACTTGGGGGTATGTATTCCTTTACTCAACTGACTTGTCACTAATTGCTATTTATGTGAAACATTGATTAGTCTTTTCCATTAAAAAATAATTGCAACCAAAGTGTGTATTATGTCTCATTTACAAGATGGTCAACAAAAACTGCTGTGGCACATSTTCAGCTTGCCTCTGTCTGGAAGCTGCTACAGTTGTGCTTCCACCCAGATGGGATTCACATGCATTAGGTCATTTCACCACTGCCTGGAGCTGCACTGAGCTCCAGAGCAGGGAAACTCTGGGACACTCCTACACACTTAGTGGGAAGCTCCTGTCAGGTACTGCCTTGCAGTATGACCCCCCCTGGACACGCAGCTGGTGTGTCTCAGTCACCCGGGCTTTGCTCAGCTGTTGGAAGAAAGAGACTTGGACAAAATTACCCATTTGCTTCTTARCACTCTTGAATACTTAGTGAGGATTCTTGGATTTTAGTAGCATTTGGTTCTCTTCTCCCATGGCTGAAGAACATCTGTGCAATTGGAAGTGAATTCTTCTCTGTGGCAAGCATCAGCCTCCCTGCACAACTGGTTCCTCCACTGAGTATTTTCCAGTATTTAACTGCAGCCTGCACTGTTCATTGTTCATTAGGAGAAYATTTACAGCTGGGCCTGGCAGCCTTTGAACCACCATACCTTAAATTTCATGTGGRGGTGTGCACATACACCTTTTAAAGTGGACTGGAAGTTCTTTGTTAGAAGTAGTCACATRCAGAACTCCTGAATGTGTATCCTGAATGTTGAGCTTTCAAAGGCAGGGAAAAAGTACTTCAAAATTATCCCAAGACAAGAAGGACAGAGTAGCAGGAAGTGAATGCTATTAATGGATTCTCAACTGGCTGGAGACCTTTCTTTGAACAAGGTGAGCTATGAGATTGATGTCCTGTACTGAGGAATGTTTCCTTCCCTCCCACACCTCCCTGGAGYACGGTGGCCACAGGCTCCTGGGGTATCAGCCCCTTCAACTCCTTGTCCTCAGAGCAACCATGGAGTGAGTGGGGCAGCTGCTCCCACAGGGCAGGGGAGAGGGGGGCTGACAGAGGGGGGAAATACCTGTGAGGAACACAGAGCAGGTATTAACTATGCTGGGAAAGTCCCATAAAGGGTTGGGGTACCCTCTGGTGTCCCTGCACTGGCTGGCATTGAACAGCACAGACCAATACCCACAGAGTGCACAAAGCTCCACTTCAAACATTCCAGTTTCCTATCTAGAATTTATTAAGTGCAGGGGTAACCTGTTAAAGCATACAAAAGGATTTCCCCCCTCCTTCTGAAGTCCCAGATTAGATCACAGGAAACAGACTATGAACACAGGATAGTTTTTCTGCCTTAACACATACTTGCCTCCTGTTTTCAGAAGCTGCTTCTGCTTCAGGGTGCCCAGAGATTCCCAACCTAAGTAGTGATTGTTCAACAARTTCCTCCAACCCTAAGAGAAGTCACCTGCTGACAGGGAATGGTGTAAGTGGATTTGCTTTTCTGTTCCAAAGACTAAGCAGAACCAGCTTCACGAGACTCAAAACCCTTCCATTACACCTGCTGTCTCAGCTCCCTCACYTGGTGCCACAGCAAAGCTGCCTTGGATCTATCAGTAAAGATACCACAACCAGCACCAAAACCCCGCTCTTCCAAGACAGTCAAGGTCTCCCATGCTCACATTTATGTAACACTGCATGGGAAGGCTCCAACTGGAGCCAAATTCTGTTTTCAACTTGATTTTACATCCTTTTATTCCTACTGAACTTGGATATATTTTTGGTCACAATGTAAAGTAGCAACTTTATACCRATTTGCAGTCAATTGTGAATGCAGTATGTCATGACACAGAATATTGTAAACGCATTCTCTGTATTGTATCAYAGAATTCACCTCCCTCACTGCTGCCTCTGTGCTGGTTGTGTTTCATAGCTCAAGCTACAGATTACTCCATATACAAACARATTATGAAGCAAAACTTTTAACAGCTGTAACACAGCTATTTCAGAAAAAYGCTCTCAGCTCTGCCCTTGAAGTGAGCACTTCCAGGAAATGTGAGCACACTGCAGACCAGATAACATGCTAAGTTGTTCAAGACTCAGACTAGCCTTAAGGTTGTGCTCACTATGAACTTGAAAAGGCTTGTTTCTATTATCTCCAGTGCACTTGAAGAAGGAAATACATTTGTTAAGCTTCATGGTTTACCCACTTCAATCAGGGCAGACAGTTCTCGGGTCATGTTTTAGTCCTGAAAAATCTTAAGAAAACCTAAGATACATTGCAGAGTTCCTGACATTTAAAAAGCCACCCCTGCCCCTCATCAACCTCCAAAGCAGTTCTCAATCCTTCATCCAGCATGGTGAAGAGTGCAGGAACACAAACCCAACCAATGGTGACCAGGAAACATGCAGGGGAGGAACTCACTGATGCCAGTGGGGAGAGAAAAAGCTCAGAAGAAAGTGCACCTGTTTTCCTGATGTCCCATGTGACAGTGCTGTGCACATGAAGCCAACATCACCCCTCTGCAGCCTGGAAGTGGGGGGATAGTTTCTTTGGTGGTACAGCCCTCAAAAAATGTATGCTAGGAAGGAAGTCCAGGTCTCACACCACAATAACAACATGCAGAGCACTGTGGAATTGTGGAACATAAGCATTGCTTAACAAAAGCAGCATTGACACAGGGGGTGAGAAAAGGCTGCTTCCTTTATGCCACGTTAAGTGCTGGCATAAAGCAACTAATGTGACCTGGTAGCCAAGCAAAGCAAATTGAGTTCACCTGTGATGGCTCGTTAGCTGGAGCACTTGCTCTATATAAAGCTGGTCTCAGTGGTTATTGGCTACCAATGAGGTTTCACAGCAAAGTGGCRTTTCTTCTTGGGAGAAGGTAAGAGCTACTGCCTTCCCTTTACTGCTTTTGTTGTTTTTATTTTGGTGTATACAGTATTAAGAGCTGTTTCAGTAGCAAAAACTCAAATGTAAACTTGGTTTGCATKATACTGTCTGCTGACCAGTAAGTTTCCTGTTTTTCTCTTGCTCTGCCTTCTCTGTCTTCAGACCTCTCAATAAGTTGCCTGTTTAATTATTTAAATGTATAAGGAATGAGTTGTTACACAGTAACTCTAATTACTGAACTGATTTTCAACTTACTGTTTAATTTATCTGCAAATGATACTTGGTACATGGTTTAAATTTAACACTGGAGAACATGTAGGTTCATCACAGTCTTTGTTCTGCCAATAACCTACATATGGTACTTCAGACAAAAAGTTTCTTGCTAATTAAAATCCTGTAATAGGTAATKAGTGCAGTCTTTATACTGTTTGGTTTCTAATTGTTGGCTAAATGAGTTCTGGGATATTGGAGCACCCAAATGTTTTGATAATCCACTGGCAGCTGCTCTGCAACAGYAACTGTATTTCATCCATAAACAACCAATTTGTTAGAGCAAATAAGGGAGTGAAGTCAAGCCCTGCTATGCCTTACTGTAACATCAGGAGGTTATCAGCCTGCTTGTCCACTTCCCCATACCCACCAATTCCCCCAGGATTTCATCACACGGGTCCTTTAAAATGAATCCATAGATAGGTCACTGGATGCAGAATGCTTTTGTGGCAGGAAGAGCAAAGGATAGAAATGGGTTTGAGTAAGTACCACCCTTTTTATTCTGATGATGTCCCTTTTGCTAGCTTGTCTTGTGCTGTCAGAATAGCAAGCCCTGCCTGTGCCATGGCTACTGGGCTGTGCTGCTGGGACTGCAGGGAGTGCTCCATGGACACAGACCTTGCAGGACCCAACCAACCTGGCAGCAAGCAGGATCAGCTATGGGGGCCCAGCAGGCCTGGCAGCTCCGGCCAGGAGACACTGTCTCGGTGGCCACTCYGGTCACTTGCAGGTCCAACAAATATTGCTGCCTCTCCAGCAACTGGCTGGCAGGAAGGGCCAGCCCAGCTACACGGTGTCAAGAGGTTCCTCCCAGCACAGCTTCCATCAGTTTCACACTAATTGTAAATAAAATAGCAAGGGGCACCAGATAGATCTCACAACTGATTTGATTGGTGACTAAGCAAGCGTGTCCTCTGCCCTGCTCACAGGGACTGCCGGGCTAGGGAGCCCTTCATGTGCTCCCAGTTGTTGTACAGGGCGTAGAGGCCGGTCAGCGTCAGGCCTGCGATCCCACCTCGCGCTATCCCGCGCACKCCACCTGCAAGGAGCAAACACATTGCAGCTTGTTAGTGTTACTGTCAGGAAATGGTCAGTGAACAGCAACTTCCAAGAAGCTATTTAAATCCAGAGACATCACAATGAATAGGCCTTTCTTGAGCAACTCTCCAGTAAGAGTCCCTGTGCTTTCTGTACCTTCCTCTCAAACCTGTCGCTAGGCTTGTGGTCACTCACTCCTGATCCTGACACTARTTCTGCTGGAACAACCCTCAAACTGTGTTAGCACCACTGCTTCAGRGAACCACTACAGAGCACTGGAAGCCAAGATGGCTTTTCCCAAGTCCTACTTAATCTATTCTATCTGTCCTTATTACATTTGTTTTTACAGACAGACATGCTCTCCTCCCATTACAAAATCTCCTCCTGAYAATTAGCTCTGGGCAGAATGAGAAGGAGGGAAGTAAGTGAACAAAACAGCAGCTGATATGGATATGACACTGGGCTCCAGATCATTAAGGCCATCCTGCAAAACCTATCACTGCTTCTGTGTCTTTGGAATTTTAAAAATTTTGATTAAAGAATACAAAGTAGATGAAAGGGATTAACTGGCAGGTTAATTTACTATGGTGTACATTGAACAGCTTTCTTTATTTTATTAATAATCAGAATTATCAGCTTGCAATGGTAAAAATTGAGTCAMACAGGTGATTCAAGTCTTAAGGTGCTGGTGAGCACATTAGTGTAAGGCAGAAATATAGGGCAAGTTTGGCTACTGCCTGCAGGTAGTGCACCTGGCTGGAGCTGGGAGTCAGGTGGCATCTTGTGTCCACTCCATCCATATGAGGACTAGGGCGTACGGGGACACAAGAAGAGACTGCTGCTGCTTTTACTAAACAGCAAAACACTTCTGTGCCTCAGCAGAGCTCCCAGAGTGCACTGTAAGTGCACAGAGCACCTGGAGTATGACCCTCAGTGCTAGGAAAACTTCAGAGAGTTTGATTCTGCAATGTTTATCATTGCAGCTGAACCAAGCTAGATAATGTGTACAGTGTATAGAACAAGGCCAGTTTTGCTGACAGCAAGATAAAAAACCCTGCCTGCTTTATTGGAGAAACTGGCAGGGCAGTTCGGGTTCCTCAAAGCTCAAAAACAAATGTACCTCAGTAATCAGAGAGATTGTGTGTGGGGTTTTTTTTTCCTTTCTCTTATGGGTCATAAAGCTGTCTCAGAGAATTGCCTCTAGGCTTTTAGTGAGTCAACAAGCTGTTGGCATCAGCCAGACTGACACTGTGCTGCAAGGTTAAACGGGTTTCACTGGAGTTGTTAAACCTCCCTGTACTGCTCAGGCATGCAATGAAACCAAGAAGCTGCAGAAGTGGGACTTGGTATTAGAAGCCAWGTCTGGACATAGTTTCTAGAAACTTCATTGCCAGACCAGCTGTGACAATGTGAGAGGGTTTTTAGGGTATAAGGCTGAGTTCACTGCTGTAACTGTTGGAAATTCAACAGCACTAAGAAAAGTCCTACTGAATATGATCTATGTGCCTAAATCAGCATTTAGGAAAGCAAATGTAGATGTTCTGTGTTTGCTAATTGATCCTGAATTTGTTGCACAAAAAGCTTTTCATAAGAAGGGCTTGCAGCTGGGTACACAAAACTAACCATGTGCAAGCAGTGTCTGGCAAAAAGCCACAGGTGAAATTTAAAGGACACTTTGTGCAAAACAAGTATTTGASATAATCTGTAAAAATACTGCCTCCTCACTCCGGCTGGGGTAAATGAATGCAACATTAGAGCCCAATTTTCTGCTGTTCCTATCAGGATTCAAGAGATCACAGCAGCAACCCCCAAAGGAGGCTCATGACCACCAGGTGTATGTGATGTACTACAGAACTATGACTATTCCTATGGGCTCCTTCCTTACCCCCCAGGTTCAATTCTTCCCCTTTCCCCTTAAAATCCTATTCTTCCTATGCAAGAACAGGTAGTGGAAGGATGATGAAGCTTGGCTCCAGATTCTGTCAAGTCAGGGCTGTACAAGAAAGGGGACATCTTAAACTCAGGTCACTGAGCTGTCTTCTAGCATCCAYGTATGAGGACTTTAGATGTGCTGCTCCTTCTGCAGCAGATCTTGGTGTTGTCATGTGCTGAGCCAGCCAGGTAAGGATGGCAGCTCTTAACCCACTGGCAAAAGTCAACCACATGGCTTAAAGCCATCTGCAGGCCTGCAGACAACTTAGGGACATTGCTGGAGATGTTTCATGAACAGGGTACTAAACTTGTGCAGTTGGTATAGGTGCATGACTGAGAGAGAAAACATACAAGAAGTGTTCCTTTACCACTGTTTCTATACTATGCTTCTGCTACAAAATGTTGGGGGGGTTTTGGATTTTTTTTTTTTTTTGGTAGCAGTTGCTCCTGACTTCTGAACTACCTTTGAGTAAATATGTGGCAGACTTCACACAGTAAATGCACTTTAGAGCACAGCCCTGCTGCTGGGCAGAAAATCTTAGGGCCTCTGAGAAAATTAACTTGTTAACAAAAATGAAAAAGAAATTCTCCCCTCCCATCCCAGCTGTGTTTGCATGATAGAACATGTTCCCACCCCTCCTCTGCAATCACTCTGTGCAAGCCTTTGATACCAAGTCTGCCCTGACAAGCCCTGCTGAAACACRGTCCCGAGCCCCTAATCTTGCATGTCCCAGTTAGATAAAGGTTCCAGCTGACAGACACTTCTGGAAGCAGGTATTTTGAGATCAGGCACCTTGCACAAGAGTTGAGAACTGCTGTGGGTTTCCAAAGGTACAGCTGATGCTCTCTAAATGGGAAATTAGTTCTTTGGCTTCAGCTGCTGCACTCKTTCACCACCAAGTATTGTCCCTCCCTCATTTCAATAGGTTCCAGCTTACACTGTGCCATGGCACACTGCATTCCAACAGCACAGCTCTGCATTTCAGCACTGCAGGAGCCACTCCTAACACTGAGCTGCRCCCTTCCAGTAGGTAAAACCACGAGGGAACCATGGTTAGAACCATTAGAACCTTACTGTCTCTTTCAGAATGTTACTCCAATGTCTCGGGATAGTTCCTGGAATGTTTAAAGSAAGAACCATCCAACAGCAAGCATTCCAAATACCTTCACCAAAACCTCAGACCCACTTATGCCAAACATTAGAAGAATAATCTCTAAATTGTGATTAGTTTTCTGTCTTTCCATCTCTCTTGGATACTCTGAATGAAAACAGCTTCTCTTCCTTCCAGGCCTTCAGGAACAAAAATACTTTTAAATGGTTTAAAGGGCTCAACTCAAGTGTCCAAGGCAATCTCAGTTTTGCTCCAAATTCAAGCTCAGTAACCAGACCACCTGAACCATCAAGCAGTCATTTGCTTGAACATCTGTGGGTGGCCTGATGTCATTAGAAAGTATCAAGAGTTTCCTCCTTCTGCTCCATGGGGTTCATTTCATGAAATCTTGTAAGTAGTGGGGAAGTCTGTGGATACAGAAATTACTGAGGAAACTGATCAAGTTCTATTTTGGAAGCAAGATATATTCCAGAAAAGCATTTTCAATTTTCATACTGCTGCAGCTGAGGCAGTATTGTGCTAAGAATATGGAAATAACAAAGCTTGAAAGATGGAACATTTCCTGTAGTTACTGTGGTATGAAGGCTAAAAGAAAAAACAGTAGGAATCTACAATTTAATTTACTGGTTTGGAAGTACTAGAACTGTTGAAATTACTTTGCAAACATGATTAAAATTTGCTGTACTCTCACTGAGTAAAGCAGCAGCACCTGACTGACAGGAGGCTACTTCAGCTACTGTAAATGAATTACACCTGCAAACTCTGCAAATCCCTGCAGCTCTGAGTTCACTGCTCCTGGCTACCAGGGCTGGGCAGCACTGCTCTCAGTGGCCACACATACTCTTCCACATCAGTCCTCAATAACTAAGAAAGCCTCAACAGGCTGTTACTTGTAGTGCTGCTTGTACATTGTCCTTATCTCTTCCTTATTTCAGATTATTAAAAAAAAATCCTTTCTCTAAACATCATTTGATTGATAATCCTACAGACATGTTAAAAGGGATTCTTAAATTTCCAAAATGCCTTCCAGCCCTTAACTTAAGGGATGAYAAGCAAGTTCTTCACTTTTTTACAAATACTGCAGAAAAGTAAGATATCCCAGACTGTACCTACAGCAGTCTCCAAAAAGCTCTTCCCCCTCTCCAGCCAAGAGAAATGAGAAAACAGCCCTGTCTGGCCCAAAGAAAAACATGGATTGGGCTCAGAGAACAGGCTTTTTATGGCTCAAGAAGCTGTCAGCTAACACAGCTGCCCTTAACTGCCCACAGGATGTCACAAAACTGATCTTTAGCTCCTGCCAGATGTTACTGCTGGCAATAAAACATTCAGCTCTTCCTAATTCATAATRTATTGGCTTTTCAGGGTTGTGTTCTGAGGCCTTAAAATGACAACTGCTACCTTCAGCTATTGCTAGYGTGCAGTTCCTGTCTTTTCAGACACACCATTTTCTGTTCCAAATTATGTAACATCTATTGTTCCAAAGGCATGAGATGCTGTACCTAGGATTGGGTTCCTACTGCACTGAAGTAAACAAAAGAATTTAGTTTGTCCAAAGAATTAGTTTACTTTTGTTGCTGTTACCCCTAACCTCAAGTGGAAAAAAATTATCCAAGAAAAAGAACATCTACAACCTGTGTAACCCTCAGATAAGAGGCAAAGGTTGGTTAACTTTTTTGCTTACTGAAGTCTGCCAGGAATTCCAGTGAGAAATTAATTGCTGTCACACTGGGTCAGGCCAAAGTCCCAGCTAGTTCATCTTTTCCTGAGTGATCCATCTGCATGTCTGGGGAGGAGTGCAGGAGCCTCAGCCAGCTGTACCTTTGTGACAACTGGAGCCATGCATTTTCATGGTGGGAGGGTGTAACAGTGACATAGTGCACAGTGACAATCATTGTTTGGTGGTTTGCTACTTTCATGACTAATACAATGATAAGAAAACCAAATAAAGATGGTCAGYTCAGAAAAGAGGTTGAAAGCACATGCAAGGAGGCTAAACATTTGCTTTAAGATATGTTTGTCCTTTGTAACATTTATCAGAAAAAACATGGCATAACAGATACTAATTTCTGCATTTGCTTAAAATTAAAGAATAAATAGTACCTTATTAAATGGAAAAGCCATCCTTGTGGACTTTAAATATCGGACCCCTTTTTAGCAAAACTTGAATTGACTGAGTTGCTGTAACATTTCTCTTGCATATGCTACTGGCAGAGGAAACCAAAGGGTTTTTCTTCTGTTACCCAAACTGAATGTTCTGTGTAGAAGTTTAGTGGTGAGCTCAAAAAATTGCTCCTGTGAAGTTGTAAGACTGGAGTAACAAATTAATAAGTACTCTGATTGCTGCATTTGGGCTAAAATCCAGTCAGTAGTTGTGGCATTAAATTTAAACAAATGTGGAAGCTGGAGATTTCTTTGGTCAGATGAATCAAGCAGAAGTTGTTTCCAAACTCCTCACATCATTTGTCCATTCCCACTCACTGGGTGTCTTTTGACCCAAGCCAYGCAGAGATGGAGCCCAGCCCTCACCTGCTGTTACTAGGGACTGAACTGCCTCAGTGTCTGCAGTGGCAGTTTCAGTGGGTGATGGCACTGCCACTGAAYGCAGGGAGGGGGCTGAATTGCCACTGTCCTCACTTGCAGAGCTTTCAAACCTATCTTCTCCCACACAAGCTGTGTCAAGTACCCTTACACAAAACTGCTCACAATCAATGGCTTTAGAACGTGCAGGTTCTGTTTGACTGCTGCCATTTTGGTAATGATTAACACTTCTACAAGGACAAATTGTAAAAACTGGGACCAGTTTGGGGTAACCAATCTCAGCCTTCACAAAGTCTTCCCAGCTGTTTTTTTCCTGTCCACTCATCAGATGCTTAACCATTGGTTCAGAAATTCAGTCTAGGTTTTGCAGTGTTCACAGAAGTGTTTTTCAGTGCAGAATGGATTCTGATGTGATTCCTCCATCAGTGCTGTGGTAAAGCATTAAGTTATAATAAAAGATCTGCATACATTATCCCATTTCTTCTTAAGTCTGTTCCTGATCTCTTTACATAGCAGGAATGATGGAAGTGGGAAATCTGAATGTTTGAATAGCACTGCCTGCAACTCTGTATCCACCCCTTGTGGACTACAGAGCAGCCTTAATTTGAAATGGCAGGTTTGTGTGAGCTTCTATCTGACATTGAAATATGGAGATTTATAACTCAGTATCCTTGACAGCTTTTACATTTTCCTTTTCTTCATGCCAACATGTCATGGCATTCCATGTAGCACAGGTAATTATTACAGTCTTGATGTGTCAGATGTGTGCTGATCTTTTGCATGGTTCAAATGTTCCAGGTTTTAAGGTAAATATATACACTGATGCAGTGTAAAGGCAGAACTTATACTTTTTACCATACAGAATAAGAAAAGGTGCTCTGGCATAAGGTGACAGGAGAGGCAGCAGTTTCTCTGCACTATGGTTCATAGGCACAACACACACTTGAAATACAGTATTGTAATGAATAGAGATTTACTGACTTCATTTGCCTTTATAAGGACTGCCATTATCTCTGTAGATCTTGTGTTACAAAACAAATGTCCCACTGTGCTCTGGTAATAAAAACCTTAGTAGTGTCAGATGACTGTGCATGTGACTGGAGTAGTTATCTGTGGTTGCACTGTGCCAAAAAGATATTACACATAATGCCAGCTCTATACTTCTGCAAGGTAAGGGGAATGCTTCTGCTCAAGTATTAGACAATTCTCCTTATTAATAAACTCCTACAGAAAATATTAGGTTTCTATATGCTACCCTTTCCAGCTGTTCTTGGTAATCTGTCTTATCACTCATGAAATCCCAAGGAAGAAATGGATTACAGGAGAGCTATGTGTCCTTGCAAAGTTAAAAGTCTCATATTTATGAAGGCTGTTCCAGCTAATTATTTGTGGCTTCAGGTAGTCCAAGCCATCATGAAAATAGTTACTCAAACTGTTTTACCCTAAAAGCAAGYAAGCCTTCAGGAACACTGTTTGGACACTGAGGCCCAGTAAGGTATGCAAAAGTACACAGGTCAGTTCTTGCATTATCTCCTCCATAAAATGCAGGTGAGTCATGCAGCCAAACATTYACTGAGTAACTCAAAACATAAAACTTTTTTCCATGTGCTAATGTCACTCTGTGGTGGCCAGCAATCCTCTAAAAAAGATACCTCCAATGGTTAAGCTTGGAACATGTGTTGGCAGCCATTTTGCTGATGAAGGTCAGAGCCTCTCTCCTGCAARCAATTCAGTTTGCATCAGCAGTCTCACCTTAAATCTATGCTGTTCTCAAATAACCTTTTTTGTTTGTTTTGACCACTATGCAAAGACTAGATTCCTACCCCAAGACAACAGTTCCATGAAAACCTAAGTAATAAGCTCATAAATACATGGATTTCTCTGTGTGTAGGTTTTTGCAGCTCCAAGTACCACTATCATGTGAATTACTGTCACATGGATCACTTTTATTAAGYTTCATGTTCATGCAATCAATCTCTGTGTTCTGTGTTTTCACTCCCTGTCCCCATTCATTTTTCAAGGTACTTCCCATTTGCCTGCATCCACTCATGGACTTGAGAAGGAACTACATTTATTCCTGCTATTGCTGAAAACAKGGCTAGGAATGATGCATGTATTTTATACAGCCTCACCATATACCTGAGGAAATAAATGACTGTTTCTTCAGTATATATGTACAACAGTCATAACTTGGCTCTCATGGTTACTATCAGTCCTGTGCAGTTGCAAAGAATCAAATTTAATTCAGCTGGATTTTTTTTTTTTTAGTGCAAGTTTTCTTTAGGTAGCCTTAGGTGAGTCAAAGCATTGTGGGTTAGGGGACATTGAGCTAACAGCCATTTTTACACCGTCAATTTTGAGAGCAGGACAGTATTTAGTAAAAGTAATGAGAATCCTAATAACTAGGATAAGCACAAGAGAAGGAAAAGGAGAGATGTTGCTACTTTACCAGTGCTTTTGTATAGCATTCCTGTCAAGGTTCCAGCAGCTATGGTGTTCAGGTCATCTTCTGCACCTCGTGTCTTTTCAATGATGACTCCAAATGCACTGTAAAGTAGAGCTGAGGAAAAAAAAAAATTAAAAAAACCTTCCATGGTCTGAGGCCCAAAGCTTAGAATCCAGGCTTGGTGTAGCTATTTAGACTATGCTTCTGAAGAACAGATTTTCTGTTTATTTGAAGGGAATTCTCTGCAAAATCCCATCTTTGGTATTTCTTTTCCAAATCTCTTCCTGCATAGCTATTCCTTCTTTCTTGAGCTACAGTTTGGTTATAAAGGAGCATTCTTCATGACAATATGTGCTATAAAGCACTGACTGAAGTTTAAGCCTATTTTGCTAGTTCAAATTTGYTTCAAAATTCAGTGTTCAAATTTGTACTGGCAGTTTCATTCTGTCTTCTGTGGATGACATGAAACTAAACCAGCACTTTCTAGGTAGTGAAAATTGCTGTCCATGTGTGACAGTGATGAAATGTGAGCTAACTACAACATTCAGATCATACTACCAAGTGTTGCAGTACAATGAGCTTTGTTTCTYTTAAAAATGACTATTAGAATGCTTGGGATTTGACATTTACAGCTGTTTCACCTCTTGAAAGGAAAAGGTTCCCCCCCCCTTCATGATACACTCATATTTCAATTTCATGCAGGCAAAGAATAGTAGAGTATGTCATCAYTTTGAAGTGATAAAGACAATGCCATTTGATTTGTTCCTTGCCCTCCAAGMATTTGAAATCTTTCCTTCTGCTAAAAGGCAGTAAATCATTCATAAGCAACCACAAGAATGTCAATGAGTTAACAGCAGCATCATTCTCCATTCAGCACAGGCAAGGGTATTTCAGTTTTTCTTAGCAGCAAGTAGATTAGCAATGAGGGAAGGAAAAGCTGAACTAACATATTTTTTTAAAACAGTTCCACACAGATGTTGCCTCTGTCATGATTGACAATTTTTGTCATTCTGTTCTTGAACAAAAAGAATCTCTGAGGTACAGAAAGGCTGCACAAGGTGAAGTAAGATGCAAAAATAATTCAGCTCCTTGAAAGGAATTTCTCTGGTAGCTAGGACAAGACAGAGGTCTACCAGAATCCCAGATATAAAGTTCTGCTTAACTCTGTAATTTTGGAGGCCATRTTTTGTAAGAAAAACAACAATTTAYTACTGGAATGCACAAACATTTTCTTGAGTAATCTTTCTTCAAACACAGCTGGAAAAACCTGTTAATGCGTCACTCAAACAGAAACCTTGAACTGCAGTGTGCCTGCATCTCAGTTCTCAGACGTGTTTATGTTAGACTTGGAACAAAAAAAAAGAAAAGAAAAAAAATCCTAACAAAAAATGACCTATAAAATTCAGCAGGCAACATGCATTGCTTATAGAAAAAGTGCCTTTCTTGCTGTAGCTCAGATCCTCCCTCTAACTGTGCCCTCTATACAATGTGTCAAAAGCTAMTGCCTAAACTAAATGGCAGCTAATCTGCTCTTCAGAAATAAGACTGAAAGAAAATGTCATACATGGAACTTAGCCTATACTTTGATGCATTTCTCAAAAGTCAAACAGATGTAGACTGGGTTATGACATGATGTAGTCTTTGATTTAAATATTGCCAACTCCAACTTTGTAGGACAACAAGTTCCACCAYTATTTTTCTTCAAAACAATCTAATCAATTTTGGATATCTCCTTTTAAAGTTACTGCACCAGTTTTAATTTTTTAAGATTGTGGGGGAGGTAAAAAATTTTGTAATTTCTAGGGCATTGGTTATTTCACTGACTTTTATGAAATAATCTCTTTTTCTGAGACAACTAATGTGATTTTATTTCACAGCCCTTTCCCACCCAAATCTCAGTTCATAGAAGTTTTTTTCTTATACCTCAGGCTATTGGTCCTTTGCTTTTCTCTTTTTTCCTAACCCACATTAATTATAAGCAACATTTAGGTTTAGAGTCAGTGGTACCACATGTGATTTTTCTTGCTAATGTACCATCATTTAAATAATAAATCTTTGTACTGACTATCATATTTCTTCTTCACATAAACATTTGGTTGACTTCAATAAGAAACAAACATTAGCCAGCTGATCACATGACCAGAGTCTCAATGTAGGTTATTAAAGTTATTTGAGAAATATTAAATTATTTTTGCCTTAAGTTGTAATTTAATTGGAATTGATTAACAAGTAAACATTATCTGTAACTTCTACTTATTTCTGATATAGCTAGAATTTTAATAAAGTAAAAAATATAATAATGTTTATAATACAATAAAAAATTTGGGTTTTAATTAAAGGCTTTTGGCTCCTTATGCTGCAAATCCTATTTTAGCCTTTAATTTCCATTTTCATGTCTACTGAAATACTCTCAAGCCCCCAAAGAAAAAAAATTGCACTTTTTCYTGATGGATCTAATAATGAAAATTTAGAGAACACTCTTATTCAGATAATACACAAATACACTTTCCCACAATTACAACTTTAAGTTGCTTTCCCAATGAAGGAATGTCTTTACTTACCCAGTGATCCCAGAGTGTTAGCCCATAGTGCTCCTTGCCTTGTCACCATATTTAGAATTCTATAAAGGAGTTAAAGAGGTATGAAAACCTTTAGCACTGTGYTTACATCAAGGCAGTGTTTATGACAGTAGGGCTTGCGTGTTTACACTATATATGTGGTTAACAAAACTGCAATGATGAACTAAAAGCTTTTGAAAGCTAATATTCAGTCCTGTCAAGTCTTAAGAAAATCTTTCTCTCTTGACCSTCCCCAAGACTCAAATCTCTTCCCTTCAAATGACTTTCTAACCTGAGTTGTCCTTCCTTACATGGTGAACACACACAGCTCCAGGAATAACTGACACACTTATGCAGACTTAGCTGGGTAAAAGGTCTCCAAGAAAGCCTCAGTGCTCCTCTGTAATGGTCCCATGTCTCGGGGAGTGTGGGGATGCCTGAGCAAATAGTGTGGCAAAAAAGCAAGTCTGGACTGCAGTAAGTCAGGAAGGGAAGATTCAGTCCCTTACAACCCCATCTGTCCACCCAGCAAAAGGCCAAGAGGGGTGTCTGTGTGTCTGGTGGTGTCTGTAGGCTTCCAGACTAGCACTAAAGAGGAAAAGAGAACCCTTAGTGCRCTCTCAGAGAAGCACAATGCCACTTCTTGCTGGCACCAGCTGTCTCCAGAACGGCGACAACAGCAGCCAGAAGAAATGACTGATCTTTATCTCCCAGCAGTGTAACACTATCACAGGCATGGTATTGCTCTGGACAGCTGACTACCACTGGAACTTAAGTTTAAATTAATGTCTGACACTTTAATTGCTTTATGTTCCTTCTGATTTAACTTTATATTGTTTTTCCTTTTTTTATAGTTTTCATTAGGACACAGGTCATTACTGAATATGGTTAGGCAATGAATTAAACAATAATGGAACATTTCATTTTGAAATGAGGAAAAAAAAATCTAAGAAGCCAGGCTATTGATAATCTCTCCTTAATTACAACCCCCACCTTTTAACTTTGTATTCATTCTGAATTGATGAGAATCAGTAACTCTAACAACCATGGCATACTGTGAGGTATTTGAGGACAAGTGAATAACAGCAAAATTAGATTCCATTAAGAAATAAACCTGTGTACATGAAGGATAAATTTGACAGAAATCTAGCTAAGTAAGTCTGTTCCCTGCACCTGATGAGGGAAAACCAGAACTTAATGCATTGTTGGAAGGTGATGACCTTCAGCAGACCTTAACCTTGCAGAGCCAGGATAAGAGCAGTGTGTGCACTGACTGCCACCTCCTGGGCTTGACCTGCCAAGGTTTGTGCTTAACYATCGTGGCTTTCTCCAGCTCTGCTCATTCCAAACCCTAAAATACAATTTTGTTCATCTAGAGCAGTATGAAAGAGTCRTAATCATAGTTGTGAATATTTTGATAAAGAAAGGTATGAATATAGAAACCATTTAAAAAGGAGCAGGGCCAATATAAACTGTACCAGGAAATATGAAATTACTCTTCTAAAGTTCCCTTGTTCTAAAGTATTCTGGGAGTGAAAATTTCCCAYGCTCCCCCAGTTATTCTGTTCTGGTTTCCAATGTCTCTCTTACTTAGGTTTTCCTATAGCTATGTCTAAGCTGCCATTATTTTAAGAAGAGGCATCCTGTAAAAACAAATGTTCCTGTCTTTGCTGAGCTCTTTCAAACAATCAGGTAAGGTGAAAACACAGCAATGCCATGGGTGCTCCTGGATCCATAACCCAGAACAGCTCCCCCCTGCAATGCCTGCTCAGCAGCACACACCAATGTCATCCCTGATGCAAATCCAGGCAGGCCCAGCTCTGCATTTGAATCTTTTCCTGCTTGTGAAAAGCTTGGGAAAGAAGGGAGACTTGTGCTCAGAGAAATTACAGCAAAAATAGCTCTTAGTAAACACTACTGCATCTGGGAATACTTCTACATATAAAAACTGCTTTGACTTTGAAGCAGATTTTTAGTAAACATCAAAGTAGTAATTATTTCTCAAATATTTAAGGTAAGTCACAGGACACACYAACTGAGACCAAACAAAAAGCAAAAAGGTTGAACTGAACATCATTGTAACTAAAAACATGTAATAACTTCATCAAAACAAATACTGACTCCCATTTGTCCCCACACAAGAAAAAAAACCACCAAAACATTTCTTTTTGCAGTATATTCAGATCTAACCTTGTATAAACTGGAAGAAACAATTCTGTCACTAAGAAGTACATTTTTTTTTAGATGGAACACTTACTGTACATTTCTAGGTTTTGACCATGCCATATTCTGTGTCTCCTTCAAGCCAAGTCTCAAACCATTCAGTGCACCAAATGCTGCCCCTAGTTGGAATAATAGCAGTTATTACTTTTTAAGAACAAAAAGAATAAACAATACTAGAAGCAAATACTGAGAATAGAATTGAGTGTATCAACTAAAATCAAGGATCTCTTTACTTAAGAACAGATAAGGTCTTGCAGAACAAGACATTTCCAATCTCATCCATCACTGTGGTGCATAGGTGTTACTGGACAGCTGGGACAAGTGAAAACCACAACCACCTACCTGTCATACAACATCCTCCAATGGTAAAAAAGGCCAGCTCAAATCTGCCTCGAGTTTTGTTGGCTCCTGTGGGCAAGATGAACTCATCTGTATCCTGGGGGAAAACAAAAACAAATGCTTTTGTATTTTCCAAGTCTAGTTCAAAATACAAGCCATATTAATTTTTTTCTTTAATCCAYGCAAAAAACTAAAGATGGATGAGTATTTCTGGAAAATTCTTGCCTACAGTAGCACAGAGATGGAATGTACCATGTGTATACTGTATTAAGCATGAAAAAGGCCTGTAAAAAGTTCAATTGACTGAGTGTTTTCTTTTTTCTTCTTCCTAGCTGTGCTAACTTKTTATAAATTACATCAGTTAGCCAAGGAACTCGTACTGTGTGAGTTGTTGGTTGTTTTTGTTTTTAATGACTATTTGCTTAATTACATCTTGCAGCAGGCAATACAAGCCTTCTAAAAACATTCCTGTTGTCTAATTACATAGCACTGTTTCCTCACTGAGCAGCTCAGTCTGATACAATAATGCACTAATTAAGTTTCCCACTAATCTGATACTAAACAAAAACTGCCTTTTTATGAAAAGAAATATTTCCTTGCACTAAGTGACCTATTTAAGGATGTGAAAAATGCAAGGAATACACTCAAAACTAGTGATGATCAGGCATGAAATAGGTGAGGTTGGTTAATTTTTCACTTGTCCATCTTTCTCCTACAGGGACACACTTGTGTTCTTGCAAACCAGTGGTCTAAAAAGCTACAGAAATGCCTACAGAAACTGGCATATGTGCAGAGATAAGGTGTGCCAAGGCACTTCTTCAGTAGCAGACACTGAAGATGCCTGCTGTTGATAAGGTGCTAAAGCAGCAGATCTCTTTTAAGCTTCTGTGCTTTCCAGTCACAGTTTTATCCACCCCTGCTTAACTGATGCATGACTCCAACAGCTGCAGGCTCAAGGAAATGCATTCTAAGGGTTTTACTGGCCCACATTTGACTGAATGTGAATGGCAATACAGAAAAAATAGCTCATAAAATTGTGAATAGTGTTATCAATAAAATAAACCTACAATATGGTTTATATCTTCCTTGTAACTAGATAGCTGGAGAAATTCAGTGTTTACACAAGTTAGCAGTTTCTAACRGTTTTCACTACTGTTCCAAAAGTCAAGATGAAGCAATCCTTGTCCATGTAACAGCTAAGTTTCTAGAGGCAACCTYCAAAGCCCATCCTCTAGGCTTCTGCCAAAGGCTGACACACACATCTATAACACCTGTTACCTGCTGCAGGCAACACAGCACTGCAGAAACAGCTTGTTCCATACCTGCATTCATGGACAAACCAAAAATGTGGGGTTTAAAGTAATGAGTACAGTGTACCATTTGTTATTATGGGAAGACCTCTTATATACTGAAATATTAGCTGTGTCTTTTCCCTTCAGTATTTAGAGTCCAAGGAACCTGTGGAGACTGTTTAGTGCAACCCCCATTGTTAAAGTAAAGGTCAAGTTAGTGCTGGGCACTCAGAGCCATTCCCATGTCTTGTGATTCTCTAAGGAAGAGACCTCACAGCTTGTGTGGGCAACTAGTTCAGGTAAAGAAAAATGAAATTCCCTTTTATTTCAATGCAGTTTGGTCTTACTTCAGCACACTAGAGCTAAACATGAAGGGCAGTGAAGTGTTACAACACAGACTGCAGCCTCTAGTGTTACATCAATAGGTATTTTTAGAAGTGTTTCATRGCACTAATGCCAACACCTTTGCATTTAAAGCAAACATCTCTGTTTCTAAAAATCTCTTAGGACACACTTTGTTCCAAAATCCCTGCTACACCACTTTTAATGCCAATATATTCTCAGAAAAACTACTAACTGAACAAAACCACTTTAGAGTGTTTTTGGAGAAAGAAGCTGAGATTATTTAGACTTTCTGACCACTCAACAGCAGCAGCCACAGTAGTGAACCCACTCCCACCAGAGACACAGCCGTGGCGTTCTRTCCTTCTGGGAATGCTACTTTGTAACCCACACTACAACAGCTTCTAGGGCCCAGAACTGCCTGCACAGCTTCCACTGACAAAGAAACAGTGACCCAGGGTRCCATGGAACCAGGCACAGAGGACAGCAGGCACCAGGCAACTGCTGACCTTTAACTGCTCATTCTAGAAAACTTCATGTTCTCAGATAACATCAGCCATGTATGTAGAAAAACACTAACTAAATAAAATCATTGACATGCATCCTAATTGGATTAACTTTAACATTTTCAGCTACAGTTAATACTTATGAAAATGGAAAACATTACTTGATTTAAAATATTTTTTTCCTTATGATGGCCTTGTTCTGTTTTAACTGATTTTAAAATGTGCAAGTGTGACAGCTACATTATTCTATAGAATAAAATGGGAGGTTYAACTTCATGATGGTCTCCCTTCAGCTGGGTAATGACATAAGGACAGTGATGTGAAATGTGCAGCTGCTGTGATGCCAAAGCCTGTTATCAGGTTTGGAGCTTGGCTGAACAYCTCAGTAAACTGATGGAACTTGTCACAGTTCAGAAAACTTTCCATGAAAAGAGGAGAGAGATTCTGGCTGCTCTTACTGACTGAAGGGGCTCAGTGGAGGTGTGAGCAGTGCCAGAACTTGTGTGAGGTGCTGTTGGGCCCTCTGCCTCAAGGCAGGGAGGGAGATCCCTTTGCAAGAGCAGCAGGCTTGTATTGACACAACAGCCCTACCTATCCTCTGCATCATCAGGGCTCATTTTGTTGTAGATGGCACAGCACTTCAAGGTTTATTAAGGACAATATGGAAGAAATTGTTGCTTTCCACTATTCTTCAGTTCAAGACTCCAGTGCACAGTGCCCAGCACAGCAGGAGGTTTGAGGTGCTCACCTAACCATGCAAACACTGAAATCGACTTCAACACGATAAATATACGCCACCTTCTCACCTGCACTAGGTACTTGGGGTCCAAGTTTAAATACGGTGACAAAGGGCTCATCCCAGTTACTAAAAGGAAAAAACACAGAACACTTTAACACCAACAATTCACATCCTGTAAGGCAAAAAGGGGCAGCTCTCGTGCGTGGCAGGAGGAGAGAYGCTGCCGTTAAGCTGCCCGACTCCCTAAGAGGTGGCACCGGCCGCAGCTGCCCGTTCCCCTTTCCCGTTCCGGGCAGCGAGCGGGCGCGGCCGGGCCGAGGCGATCGCGCCGTCCCTGTGACCGGCGCCCGCCGCSACACGCGGCCCCCTCCCGAGGCCTGGAACCTCCGCGCCCACCCCGGGAGGTGCCGCGGTCGGGAGCGGCCCCCGCGGCCGGGCGGCGGCGGAGCCCTGGGGGCCGCGTGATTCCGGCACCGCCACCGCCGCCGCTCTCGYTGCCGGCCGCCCGGCCCTGCAGCGGCCGGTGCGCGAACACCGCCCCCCCGACCGGCCCCGCCGGCCACCCCGGTACTCACGCGGCACCCCGGCCAGGTCGGCGTGCGAGTAGCCGAGCCCGCCGGCGCCGAAGAGGCCGCCGAGCCCGGTGCCCTTGGAGTTCCCGCCGCCCTCCATGGCGGCCCCGCGCCCGCCGCCCTCGCCACCACCAACGGCTGCCGCAAAGCGCCGCCGTAAAGCGCCGCAAAGCGCCGCCCGGCCCCGCTGCTTTGCGGGTCGCCATGGCGACGGGGTGAGGCGCGCCGGGCGCCATCTTGCTCGAGCGCCGGGCCGCGCTCGCCGGACGCCGCTCGTTCCCGGCCCCGCCGCGCTCCCCGCGCCTTGGGAAGAGCCCGGCGTGCGGCACGGAGGATGCGGACGGGCGGAGCCGCTGCCGCAGCGTCGCGCCGTCCCCGGGGGGCGGGTGCTGGCCGGCCCCGGCGGGCAGGGCGGCCCCGCCGAGGATGAGCGCGGGCTGCGGGCGGGAACCCCCGCGGAAGAAAGCCCGGYCCGGCCCCGGCAGCCCCGGCGGCGGCTCCCAGGGAGAGCGGCAGGAGGGGCCCGGGGGCAGCAGCTCCGCCACCGCCGTGGGGAACAAAGGTTTGTAGCGGCCCCGGGGCGGCGGGAGCGGCCGGGCGCGGAGCGGGGCTCGCTGGCGGCCGTGCCGTCCCCGCCTCCTGCTCGCTGTGGGGTGCGGGACCCCGGCGGTGCCCGCGGAGCCCGGGCTGCGCTGAACCGGCCCAGCTGGGAGCGCTGCTCGGTGCCCCCCGCCAGCCCGACCCGCCCGCGGTCGCTGCTGGGGCTGGGCGGGAGGAGCGGGAGGTGACCGGGCAGGAGGCTCCAGGTCTCCGTGTCCCTCTCCCCCGCTCGGGGCGTCTCTGCCCGGCTGCTGCCGGCCTGGGCAGCGCTGGGCGGCGGGGGCCGCGTGTGCCGCTGCACGGAGCCTCCCCGCAGCTGCCCTTCCTCGTCGGGCTGCAGTTGTCTCTAACTTCACTTCCCGGTGCCAGCGTGTCCCCYGTGTCCCAKCCCCGTGGTGTGATCMCTGCCCGTGCTTCCCCCTGCAGGATCTTTGCACCGSTTTTGTGCCTGATTCTTTGCAAGTTCCCAATCATAGTGCAAATCATCGAAGAGAGGTGTGGGCCGCTGGAGGTAGCGTGTTCCCCAAGAGAGGGGTCAGATATTTCCTGCGGGATAAAAGGCGGTCAGCGGGGATTGTGCCAGGCTGTCACACAGGGAGAGCCCGGAGTAATGACAGGATCTCACATAAGCACGTGGCTGCCAGCTTGGAGCGCTGCTGGCCCCGTGGGTGGAGTGGCTGCTCCTCCTGCCGCCTGACAAAGCTGTGTAGACGGAAGTTCCCACGTGTCTGTCTTAGTTTTGTTTTCTCTTTGGAGCTAACGCTGTCAAAATAAAATTTTAATGCACCTCTTTCAGAAATAGAAAGGAATGCATGAAAGGGAAAAGGGCTCCGAACAGATTTGCTGTCATCTGCAGCTGATGCGTTAAACCTCACTAAGCCCTAACTAGCTTTGAGTAGAGGATAGYTTGGAGTTAGAGGTAGGTGTACACTCCTACGGAGTAAATGAGAATCTTTRGAACATTAGGGTGTTTTCCTCAAAGGTAGATTGTAAGGGATGATTTGTTTTATGGGAATGGTTTGAGTTATCTTGAGTAGAAATAAATATGCCATAAACAAAAAAAGCAGCCAAGTCTGGTTCTGTTTAYGCTGAGAATAAGCATGTGTTGTCTTTTTGTTGCCTCTTGTTCCCACCACCTTATCTGCAGGAAAAAGCCATGCTGGAAGTATGAAAGTGATGTGTGTTATGTTGGGTGGAGGGCTTTGGTGGCTGCTCAGATGTTGAAGTTCAAACTAAAGCCATTTTGTTAYGTTCTGGTGCTGCTGCCATAATTTYTATTTATTGTGCTAATGAATAAGTATTTCTTCCTCAGCACAAGTTTACACCTCAAGAGGTAGTCAGCTGCCTTTGAAGAGGTTTATTTGTCCCATGTTTTAACATGTCTCTTCAGGTTTTTGTGTTTGGTGTGTTTTTTCTGGCTGTGTACCTGTAGGCAATTTGGATTAACACTTCAAATGTTAGGAGAGGGTGAAATTTGCTAATCAGAACTACTAGACTTAAGTTTAGTGAATAWTTGGAAATAAAAATATTTGCACTGTTGTTTGTGCTGTTACAGAATAACTAAAAATTATTTTAGTATTTTCTGGAGACTGCTTCTCTTCTAAAACTTGTGGCATCCTCTGATGAGGGTATTTGATAGATAAGCAGCTGTGTAAGAGTGTTAAAGGCCTTGAATGTTGGGGAAAGTGTTTATGAAACAATGTCTCATAAGTAACCTCTGGCCTCTGCCATCTTTGTTACAAGTTACACAACCTCCATTTGCAGGAGGCTGCTGAGACTTCCCATCCTCCGAATCAGAAGAGCCAGGCATGGTTTACAGTTCTGCAAAACTTTTGTTACAGTAAGGCACTCCAGCTGTTCCTTGCCTGGCTGAAAGCGGGCAGCAAACACCTTGCGCAGTCAGCAGTGCCAGGGGGATGCTTTCTYTTGGCAAGTGGAAAGAGAGGGAATTGAAGCTAGTTGCCAAATTTGCAGAATATCTTTAAAGAACAACAACAAAACTAAATACCCCTTATACTGATAAAGCCTGTTTTCCAGTTTCAAAATAATTGCTTTGAATTTTTTCTCCCCATTCCGCCCCTAAGTCTCTGCATAATTAATTCATGTGTTGCTGTTCCATTGAAACCTTGTGTGAGCTGCAGCAACGCACAGATAAGACTGGAAATGAGTTGTTGGTAGTAAGTCTGAAGAAATTGTGTCCTTCCTTTTGTTGCTGTTTAGGAGAGTAAGTRTTGAAAAGCTCTTCAAACTGTTTATGGATGGAGGAGAAAGGAAAAGTCCTTTTCTGAGTGCTTGTCACTTACAGGGTGTGCTATGCTTATATTGAGCCTTATGTTTCACAGTATGCTACATACAAATAAAGTTCTTGGATGGGTCCTCAAAGGTGCCTTTTTGTTTGTTCTTTTTGGATTTTAAGTTATGTTATGTTGCCTCTTCATTGCAAAATTCAGCAGAAGCTTTTGGGGCTCACTGTGGTGGTGACTAAAGGTAACGATGGGAGCTAGAAAGTTCAAATTCCTTTGGTTTTTTTCCTTTGAATTCTACACATTCACTGTATGTTTTTAACCTTTTAACTATATCTAAAAAAAATATTGGAGGAAAGAAATCCCACCACATACCATGCCTGGAATTTATAAAGACTATTACAAAACCTACAGCTGCTGACTGWTGCAAATTAAATATTGCATCACATGTAGTTTTAAAACTGCTAATGTCTGGATGCTCCCTATAGCAGAGATGCTAATGAGGGCTTAATTGGAAGTGTTTTTATCTTTACCCAGCGCAAGTTATCTTTTTCATATGCAATGATGTTGCAGTTTTATCGTGTTTCATGTAGTAACAGTGAACTGTGGTTTTCAGTTTGTAAACAGCAGACAATTACCAGTTGGTTGGAGAATAAAGGACCCAAGACAACGGAGTCCAAAAGGTAAAAAGCACAACATAAACTTGTTTAAAAGATGTGTTCTCTGAGGGGCCTGGTGGGAGATGGAAGCGCAGGTTGCCGGTACAGCTGGCTAAATGGAGGCAGCCCCATTGCTGCTGTTTTCCTTGCCTTGGCACATCCTCTTGAGAAACGAGCAGATACTTTCACTACAAACAGCTAACTARTCCCCCTCCCATCCTCTCTAAACACCCACACCCAAACTTATTGCTGACATAAATTCCTGAAGCGTGTCGCTGGTTAGGTGAATAAATACATCTGCTCCTGCAAAGGAAAAGATGGGAACCTGGAGCAAGGAAAGGCAAAGTGGGAGTCCAGTAGCAGCCAAACACTTGATCAATTTAGTTGTGATACCAGACTATGTCTTTGGTCAAGTTCTGCTTTCATTTTTGTTTGGCATAGGGCACTAGCAGTTGCAGATTTGCACTGATAGTCCTGCAACCAACTCACTGTTAATTTACAGACAAAAAGCTATTTTGGTTTGTCTCATCGGACTGCAATTGTAGTTTAAACGTGTGCAGTTGGTTTAATTACAGCTAGAATTTACAGGTGTTCAAATGTGCACTGAAGTATTTTTTATGGAAGATGTTACAAATTTTTGCTGCTGAATGATACCAGGTAAAGTTTAATATTTTCAGCTCATTTGGTCTGTCAGGAGCAGTGATTGCACAGCTGCCTTAAAGTTGTACTCCACAGAGCTTAGCTGTCTGGTGCAGAGGAATACCAGATATTTTTTTTCCTGTAGTTGCAGTTGTRAATGTGCTGGTTCATTTTTCTTCGGTGTTTGCTAATAAATAGAGATCCAAGTCCATAGCGGTGCTAAAAATAGTTGGGAGGGTTTGTGATAGTGATTAATACAGAGGTATTAATCTGCAGGGTTAATTGCAGGCATACAGGTTCCACTAAAGGATGTTAAGAGGATTCTTAAGGAGGGAATGAATTATTTTAGTTTTTTAAAATTCCCTTTAGAATATTGCTCTTCTATGCCCTTCTTCATCCCTGCTGACAGATTAGAGCCTAGGCAACTTTAGGAAGCAGTSTTGTTTTGTAAACATTTGATGTGCCTTTCTATTGCAATTAACATCACAATTTTAATTTAAGTTTCTCTTTGTGTTAGATTTAATTTCTCAAGTTGGTAGTAGATATTGTCAGTACCTTTAAAGCGTAAKTGAGGTGGCAGCAGTATGAACTCTTGTTTTTGTTCATCAAAATTTGCAGGAATAAATGCATACATGGAAGTTAAATTATAATGACATAAAGCCCTCTAAAATCCTTTTGTTTTTAAATAATCATCCTGTGGATGCAGTTCCAAGCTATCATCTCTCCTTATCCTGAGTGGTSTTTTAGAAGAGGATCTCTTACCATTCATGGAGAAAGTTAATGCCTTCAGGAATCTATAGTCTATTAAAATGTCCAGTGGCTGAATTTAGGATGGTGTGGTAATTGTATCTTTTCTTAGTTGGTGTAAATGGGAAGGTGGGCAGTGACCAGACATACAGAGTTTAGTGTGTTCATTTTGTGTTGGGAGTATTCAGTACTGTAACAATACATTCGGGAGGAGAAACTGTTCAGAGTGGTGTGTTCACCAAGACTAGTCAGGGTTTTATTTAATATTCATGTGTCCTCTAAATAATTTTATTTATCAATACACTGACACATAAATTGTGACRCTTAAAATACGTAAATGCAAAATGAATTTCTGACATCTGGTCATACAAAACTCATTTCCCTATGTTATCATTAGGACATATTGCTATCCTGCCCTGCCTTACATGAAGACAAATCAGGTTATTTTTTTCTTAAAAASCTCCTGATTTAATGTATCTTTTAATTTTTTTTATCAGTTTGAAATATATTTTACACTTGAGCTTTTGTATGGAGTTTTTTTGAAGTCATGGGCTGCTTGTAAAAGTAAAGAAGTAGTAGGAGACTGTGGACTGCTGTAGCCTCTTCTTTGATGAATTTGTAGCTCTGAGGGAATGGCCATAAAACCATTGATTTCCTTGCTTATTGTATTTAATGGATAAAAATAAAAGTTGTGTAGGACTTTATCACAACTTCTAGGGTTTTTTTCATCTGCAGAAAATAGCTAAATAATAGCCTCATAATGTTTAGATTTGAAGATAAGGATAATGAATGACTGGAATAGATTCCTGAGGTAAGCAGCAGATTGACCATCCTTTGGAGCCTTTAAATGGAAATAGATTGCTAGTGAGCTACAGTCCTCAGTGCAGTAAAACCTGTTGCTCCTGGTAGTGTTCACTTACAGAGTAGAATGAGTAAAAATCTGTACTTTCTGTTGTTTGTTTATCATTGTTCCTTAAAAAAATGCACACAAAAGTTTCATTTGGAAATGAAACATTGAATTCTCTTACTCCTTTTCCACAGCTTGCACAGCAAAATTAATAACAACACTGAAGCAAACCCTAAGATGACTTCCATTAAAAAAGAGAACTTTTGTGAGCATGATGTGAAAAAGTTAGAGAATACTTGTCAGCAAAATAATGCAAAAATATCTGTGGAAGTTGTTGCAAAGCAAGTAAATTTGCCTCAGACAGGCAGCATGTGTAACTGGGAGGCTGAGGAAAAAGATGCAGTCTTAGATACAGATCCTGTGAAGGGGCTGCAGTCTGCAGAGCTCTTTAAAAATGCCAACATTGATCAGATGCACAAAACTGGCAAGCAGAGGGGCTCTGAAGAAAGCAGCGCCACTTGGACTCAGAGGAAGGTATCAGCAGGCCGGGCTTCAAAAGCAGGAAATTCAAAACCTTCAAAAGACATCGAGGCAGATGGACAAGTGGCTTCATGCAATTCACAGAAGCTGAAGAGTTGCAATTCTGTCCSTGTAACGGGTGAGCAAGAGGAAGGGGATGTAGTTCCAGAAAGTCCACTTTCAGAYGCTGGTTGTGATGCTTGTGTATCTGATCTTGGAGGTCCTGAGAAACTGAGCAAATGTCAGAGCAGTTCAGGGGACTCACCTGCTTTTGAGAAAGAAAGTGAACCAGAGTCACCAATGGATGTGGACAATTCTAAAAATAGCTGCCAYGGGTCAGAGGCTGATGAAGAAACAAGTCCCTTTCTGGATGAACGAGAGGAGATTAATATGTCAAAACCCATAAACAAATCTTTTAGGATTCAATATGGGGATGCTGAATTGGAGTCAAGGAAATCACATTTTTCTGCCAAGGGCTGTGAAAGCTTTGAGGAAGTAGATAATTCTGTTAAAGAGGACACTCTGCACACAAAGGCACCTGGGATCTCTCCTGCTCCATCATCAGAATGCAAAGGTGCAAAACAGGGTGTGAAGAGAGACTCCAAAATCACTTCTCACTTCATGAGGATACCTAAAGTTGAGGAGAAAAGGTAGTGTGCCTCTTCATCTGGTTTTTTCATGCTTGGAAATTTCCTCCTTGGTGATAGAGTTGCAGAGGCTGTATTGTATAAAGAATTTTGCAAAATATATTTTAAGATACAAAGACAACTGATGTAAGATTGAAATAACTTATTTTTAATAGAGGTGTTTGTGGGGTTTTTGAAGGATATGTTTGTCTAGTGCAATTCTTAGAATTCTTATTAGTTTGATCTGACAAAAGTAGTGAATCTGTTTTGTTGAACTGTCAATGCTATTGATGCTTTAATTGAAACAGACGTGGGAAAATTCACTTTTGAGAGCACTTGTAGAGATGTTTGGGTTTTTTTGTTGATGTTTTTAGGTTTGGGTGGGTTTGTTTAGTTTGTTTTGTTTGYCTCTRTTCATAATTTGGGAGAGAGGACTGGTGATTACACTGCAGCAATGGAAACAAGAGCCCTGAGCATGACAGGACTCTGCATGCCAGGTGCTGTGGAAAGAAAAAAGGATCATCTCTGGTCCAAAGACCTTAGATTTCAGTGGGAGCTGAGAAAGTGAATAAGTGTTTAAGGAGTGAGCAGAAACAAAAGGACTCTGTATTTTGGTATAACATGCAATTCTTTGACTTGACTCAAGTCCATCAAGTAGGGCAAGAAAGTAGTTTTGCACATCTTTACTGGGGCATGGTCCATGGATAAACAGATCCTATAGGGAAGGAGCGTGGCTCTGCAGAGGAATACCCTGCTTTGCTAGCCCACTGCAGTTCTSTGAAAGGTTTGTCAGCCTGTGGAGAAGAGTGTTTTAGTAGAAATGAACTTGTGTGTTTTGGGGAGGAGAAGGCTGGTGGTGGTGGGAGTTCTCCCCAAGTAAAGCTTTGGCCTGAGGCTGCAGCAAAGGCTGGCAGATAAACYGACTGCCATCATTGTAACCCTGGGGTGGAAGTTTGTGTATTTTTCTATCAGTTTTTTCAGTGGAGATAAAATGTTTCAATGCATTGTATTTTAACAGCAGGAAAGAAAAGTGTGAATTCAAACCCCAGAGGCCAGGAAGGAAGGTTGCTAAATACACACCACCTCCTCTGCCAAGCAACAAGAAATGGTTTGGAACCCCAATTGAGGAGATGAGGAGGATGCCGGCGTGTGGGGCCCGGCTGCCCCACCTGCGACCCTCGGCCAACCACACCGTCACCGTCAGGGTACAGTCACGCATGCCTTGCATTGCTCCAGCCAAGCTCCTGCCTCTAGTGTTCAGTCATGCATGCATTGCTCCAGCCAAGCTCCTGCCTCTAGTGTTCAGTCATGTGAAATGCCACCTGTCTTGCCACTCCTGGGGCAACTGATTTCCTGAAAATTGGCTCTTCTGGTGCACAAAATTAGGATAATGAGATTCAAATGAAAAGCAGGGTTTTGCTGCCTCTGTTTTGTTAGGGGCAAGTATTTTTGTTTTGTGGGGGGTTGTGAGTGCTTCCTTGAMTGAGTTGTAAAGTTTGAGAATTTAGATATGTCTACAAGTAAAATTGGTACTTCCAGCATTTTCATGCTATGTTTTCATTTAAATGTATTTCTGGCTTGTGTTTAAGACATACAAAAGGCTCAAGATAGTCAAGATATGGAAAAGACAAGGAATGAAGCAGAGTTTCTTGCTATTTTACCGCTGCATTTTAAATCAAATCTGATAAGTTTTCCTTGAATCTTTTGGAGTAATATGCAATCCAATTATTGTTGAAACAAAATCTGACCAGAAAACTGAGGTGATGGATAAATCCCGACCAAAAGAAAGACACATTGAGTTTAAATACTTATTCTGAGAGACTTAATTCTGTCAGAGGGCTGAATAGCAAATTAAGTCTTTAAGAATGTGGTGTTCTTTTTTTTTTACTTTTCTGATATTCTCTGGAGTAAACYTGAGACATTGCTCTAGCTATAATGATTCCTCATCCCTTTCAGTGTTAGGTTAAAAATACTATTTCTACATATAGCTGTCACATTCACGTTTTCTGAAAARTCCCTTTGCCCAGGATCTTTCTCCTGGGRAGCAGAGAAGCCTCATAGAAAAATGTAAACAAATATTATCTCATTTGCTTCTCTTCTGTTTTGCTCATGTGGAATGTGTTTGGAGATTGTTTACCCACAGGTGATTGGKTCATTGGTTTCTGGTGKGAGTTGTTTTCACTCTTTGGCCARYTGGGGCCAAGCTGTCTCAGGACTCTGGAGAGAGTCCYGAGTTTTCATTATTATCTTTTTRGCTTTCTGTARGTATCCTTTCTSWATTCTTCAGCATAGTTCAGTATAACATTGTTTAATRTAATATAGTATMRTAAAATAATAAATTAGCCTTCTGAKAAMGTGGAGTCAGATTCATCATTCCTTCCTGCCATGGGGCACCCCACTAACACAATATATAACTATGGCTACATTTGTMGCTACATTTTGAAAATATTTGGATGAAAATATGTAGATACTTAAATTGATGAATGAGGAAATCTTTAGCTGGTGATTGGAGATATGGTAAGTAATTGAATATATTGCTTTGTTTGAGTGTGTTAAGGTGGTGTCCTTTTCAACAAGTGTAATGTAAGATTAACAGGTGGGTTTTTCTCTGAGTAGCTATCATGTGATCAGTTTGTAGCTTTCCCCTTTCCGAAAAGGATGGCTGTAGATGAGAGCTTTCTAAACTGTGTTTTTGCTTACTTTTTTTTCTTCCACTTAAAAACTTGAAAGTAGAGTCTGATTTTTTTTCCCTGTCCTTCTGTGTTACAGGTAGATCTTCTGAGGGAAGGAGAGGTACCTAAACCTTTTCCAACTCACTACAAAGATTTATGGGACAACAAGCATGTTAAAATGCCCTGCTCAGAACAAAATTTATACCCTGTAGAGGATGAGGTAAGATTAAGTATTTGCAGTTGTGTAATCAAATGTTTGTTTCCACATAGATGAGTTTTCAGTGTACTGCATTTGCTCAATTGTCAGACTGACTATGGAATTAGAAAATGAAGTCTGAAAAACTGGATTTTGAGTCATGATGCTTCAGACAGAGAAGGAGACTTTTTTTTTTCTGGTAATTATTTTACTTAGCCAATGATTTGATGATATATATATTTCTATACTTAGATGGAGTTTAAACTTGAGCTCTTTATAAATAATATATTTATTTACATATTTATATGTTATCTATTTCGAGTGAAGCAATTTGCAATTTCAACAGTGAGTAAATTTGTAAGCCCAGTTTGATTATAATACTGTGTCAAATATTGCTGATAGTGAGATATATCTGACTGTTCTGCTAAAACAATTGCAGAGATTAGCCCTGCATACATTGTTGGTGCGGTATTTCTTGTCACTGCTTGAGACTTAAACATGCCCACTGAAATGCTTCAGACTAGGGTGAATGTAATCAGCAGGTGTGTCCTGTAGTAAAAACTCTATAATGATTACTGATATTCTACTCAGAAACAAAGARTTCTTATAGCCTCTATCAAATACACTTAGTCTTTTCACTTACCAATTTTCCAAATGACAGTAAATGTGTCTTTATRTTATGAATAATTTAATTTGACTTTGTTTTGGGCTTTTGCTTTAAAGAATGGAGATAGAACGGCTGGAAGTCGATGGGAACTAATCCAAACTGCCTTACTTAACAAATTTACCTGCTCACAYGATTTGAAGGTAAGCCTGTCAGTTTGAAATCAAGTCTATGTGCATATAAATACATTCAGGTTGTCTGTGTGATTCTACCAACGATTCCAGCTTGGTTCTATTTGTTTAATGACTTAGAAAAATAAATTATGAAAAATTCTCTGCTGTTCAAGGATTTCTTAAGAATGAAGGTTCTTAATGAGTACTAAGTATTAGCAGTGAATTTATTYAGATTATTGAAATGAATTGCCATTTTAAGGTCTATCTAAAACTGTGCTTGTCCAGCAGTATAATACTAGTCTGTGGTAAACATAGCATGAGGGTTTTGAGTAGCCAGATGGTTGGGGATGCACAGGTGAGAGTTGGAAATAATAACTCTTCGCATCAGTTCACTCCACTGAAATCACAGTTCAAGCTGCTGACAAAAATCTGTAGATTTTAGAGACTAATGGCTCTTGATAACTCTTACAGTTATGTTGGCACAAAGCCTTACAGTAACATGAATATTGATTTGGAGCAGCTTAGAATTGCTATTATGTTTTTTTGGTRAAGAATAATGTAATTTAGGTTATACCTGGAAGGCAGGGAAGGAGGAGGATGTAAAAGCTATAGATAAACTTTAAATKAACAAATAGAGCTTCCCCAGCAACTGAGGAGACTTCCCTGGATGTTATTTTATTTAGTATTTTTTTCTTGTGAATTTTTTAAGGATGGTGTTGTTGTAAAGGATCTATTTAATTTGCTGTGGTTCTGATTCCTTAAGTTCCTAAACTGGTACAACTTCTGTTATATTTCTTTTATACCTTAAATAACTTTCATTGGTACTGTTAACAAGAGCAAGCATGGGATGGGGAACATTTATGTTGTTTTTTGGGGAGATATGCCTTGTCTTATTTTGTGTTAGGAGAAAAAAACGCATAGACTGAAGCTTATTCATTGCTAAAGCCAAACCAGAGAGTTCAGTATCAAGGACTTTCTCTRTATTAATAGAGCTAGTTAAGTGTTCTGGATTTTGGTAGGCTCTGTGGCAGGTTTTAGCCACCAGATGGTGCTGTTCCTTCAACAAGGAAATTTCCTAAAATGGTTTTTTCTTCCATTAATAATTAGCTCTGTTTTGTTGTGCTTCTTCTTTAGGAGGCCATATTGAGGTACAATGTTGCTTATTCCAAGAAATGGGACTTCACAGCTCTTACTGACTTCTGTGAGAAGGTAAAACAGGTTGATTTAAAGTAGGAAGAGGGGTAATAAGGAAGTGACTATTTTGCCTAAATGTCTCAATGCTTATAGCTTTATTTCCATTTTGAAGAGTAAATGTTTCCAGCTGTCAGATATCTAAGTGAGCAGCTATTTAGCTGGTAATTTCAGCTGAAACAATAATTATACGTTATAAACTGACTTAATTTTAAATTTTTACWTGTAATTTGGTTTCTTCAGTAATGTCTAAGCTTCCTGAGGGTAAGGTGAGAAATGCCCTTTTCCTGTTTTATGACAACCAGATTTATTAAGAAATCACATTAATATTTCCAGTGTAATGGTTTTTTGTTTTAAAAAGTGTTGATCTTTTTTTCCATTTTGTAAAACTTTAATGTTATATTGCAGTGGTGTTTGTATAGACTGTGCTTTGCTGGTATAACAGGAAAATTTTGCTATTTGGTGAGGTGGTGAATTTAAACTGTAGAGCTTTTAAAAGACTGGGATGGGTTTTATTGTTTCAGGTATTAGGTATAGGTATTAGTACTTTCATGGGGAGAATGGAAAAGAGAAATGAATAGTAGGTCTCAAATACAAGTTGGACTAATATTAATGTACATCCTGATTGACACTTARAAACTATGTTAATTAAAGCATAATGAAAGGTTAAATGGGATGCAGTAGAAATTGTATTTTTCTTCAATACTTCAGAAGTACTTCTAAAACACACATACTTGTTTTTGTGGGAGGGGCTTGCTAAGATCTATTAAGTCTCAGTGGAAACTAAATTTGATTTGAAGTGAATTTTGTTTGCTATGTATGTGAATAGATGTCTGCTGAGGCCATGTGATCAGAGGAGCTGTTCTGTTCTCTCTGTTGCCYGTCTCCATTGCTCTTTCACAGAATGAATTTTCCTTTGCATGCAGCACAGTGTTACTGCTGACAAAAGGCACCTATAARAATCCCAGTGGTATCGTGCTTGCAAGCCATGAGAGCTGCTGTGCTCACCCATCTTGCAGATTTAGTGCTCCCCCCTCTCATCTCTGGGGTCACTGACATGGCTCCATGGTAAAGGCTGTGGACAGTCAGTGCCTGCTCCTATTGATTCTCCTTCTGAGCAGAATTAACTTGGCCTGTTGAATTCACTCACATGTTACTGAAATATACATACTTAAATTAGATTGTTTTAAGGTATGAGTGCTGTTCAGTTAAAAATCTGACTCAGGAACATAACAGATTTACATCATATTGCTACAAGCWCAACTGAGCTTGTCCTGATGTGTTCACTGTGTGCATTTGGGATTTTGGAAACTGGGTGATAGATTCAGAGATCATCAGCCAGAGAGCGTAAGTAATATCAGCTGTCTCCAGAGSAGAGGGAACAATAGGGAAATAAACTGGGGATCAGGCATCAATCTTTCATGAGGATGAAAAGGAAATTTCTGTATCCTTGGAATGATGATTTATTTGTGTGTTCTCAGATGAGGGGTGGAGATCTGTTTCATAAACAGATTTTCAGCCAGGTTAAAAGAGTGTGCAGCAGTATTTTAAATAAGAAACACTGAAGAGCTTGTGACAGAGTTGCCTCCTGTAGACCACAGGAGCAAAAGCAAGCCCTGGGTTGCTTTGTTGAATATATTGAGTTTACAGGACATGTGGAGGGGATAGATTTTGCAGAGAAATGCTTGAATTTTTCCATTATTAAGGTATGAGTGAACTTTCCAAGTTTTGTAAACGAACAAGGCATCTGCTTTYAAAGAATGCTTGCAGTCTAAGTGAGCAGCTCTTGTGTGAAAGTTGACATCCTTTGTGGAAGTGACCTAAATATACTGGCTCTATGAGCTGTAGTGCTTTTGAATTTATTGTATTTATGAGTTAATGATASTTAAGGGCTTACCACTAGCCTATGTATTTTCTGGTTTATCCTATGATTTTGAGGGTACAGAGGAGCTGTTTCAGGTTTACCCAGCCAAGGTTGAGGGGGCTGATTAAAAGGAAAGCTGGTCTGAGTAATCAGCCCAAAGGAAGTGGCAGCAGCTCAACAGAAGGGAGATGTGGTCACAAACATATATTAAAAGAAAAAGATTAAAAGAGAGTCTGTGATTGTCAGATATGTATTTATATCRTTGGGCACTATTGACTTCCAGTGCCTGCTTAACCAAGGATTTTGTAGTGTGATTTAGAAGGGAGCTGTGTCTGTAAATCTAGTGGTGTCTGTTTTCAGGATTATTCAGATATTACTTCAATAGGTCTGTGTTTGGTTATAAAGTGCCTTTTGTTATTTTATCTTCTGCTTATGGGCACAGCTCATCTTATCTGTTAATCTCTTAAATACTGTCATATCAGTCTTGCATTGGGGTTCCTATTTTAGGTAGCTCCTTGCAAGTTATACTATCAAAATATGCTTCATTTTTAAACACTGCTTTGTAAGATTCAAGTCAATTTTCTTWTAATAACAATGATTACCAGTTTGTTTGGCTTTGATTTATTTTCCCTTAAGATGAAAGCACTCTCAGCTTTCTTAACTAATAGGAAATAAATATCATGTGTGTGAGCCAAGATTTTTTTGCAACACAGCCTGCAAGTTCAGCAGTTTGGTCAAAGTGTTGTCAGAAGAGGGAGCCCTCACACTGTCCAAAGGATCCTCTTGAATGTCARTTAATGTGTGGAAGTATAATTCCTGTTTGTACACTGAGGTAAATTGGGATGTTTGGATTCATTTCTGTTTCTTCTGAGAATTTCATAAAACTTGCATGTAGAACATAGAACTTGTTCATAGAACAGTGTATGTAAAGGTCTTGGTGGCTGTTTACTTCAGACATCTGACTTTTTTGCTGTTCTCTACAGAATTTCCACAGTGTTGTATTCATTTGTTTTGCCATCTGTCTGTTGATATTGGCATACATGCTTAGAATTTCTTCAAATTATTACTTAGTAGATGAAAATTATTAGCTCAAATATTTTTCTTTGTATGTGCAAAATTCTTGTCACTTGGAAGTCATCCTTGCATCTGTTTTCCCAGAATTTACCTAGAAGCCTGGAAAGAGTAAGCAACAAGCAGAAAAGAAAATGTGAGGAAGCCACTGTGGATGGAGCTGTAGTGGAACCCACAATGTGTTATAGATGAGCTTTATTTCTGGGAGTGATGATGGGCTGGGTATTAATTACATGCTTTTGCTCAACGGTGCTATGTACTGTGGTAGTTTTTRTTTTTCTTTCTTCTGGATTTGCCATTTCACTTCCAGGCAAAGCCAAGTTATTTTCCTTTTTCCCAAGTGCATGAAATAAAAAGTCTGGTTAGGTCACTCAGGACTTATGCCTTAGACTTCTCTGTGACAACAGCAACTTCATCTAAGGRGAATAGAAGGGCTCTATCATTTCAAGGGATCACATGGTCTGCTGCTTTAGATTGGGCCTCCTTGTGCTGGACATGCTTTGACTGTATTATATTGCTTTAAAGTCTCTTACAGCTTAAGTGTAATTCTTGTCAATGAACTCTTCCTCTTATTGCTTGCCTCTGTCCTGCCCTTTCAGGARCAGAGGAGTGTTTAAATCTGAAAATGGCATAGGGCAAAGATTGAGTTTAGGTAAATTTGTGTGGCATAGGCAGTGATTGTCTCTGAGCTGCTGCAGCTGGTCTGACAAATGGATCACAGCATCTCTTGCAGGTTCAATACAGTGGATCCCTTATTATATTTTGTTTGTCTGGAGTCTTTGGTCATTTTGGTGGAAAGTTTAGGAAGTGGAGAAGATACAGGGAGAGGAGTCAGTAGTGATGCAAAGGTTTCCATATGAGAAATGTCTACATAAGTTAGGATCATTTCACCTTATCATCTTAGTTGAGGGACATGAGTAATGGGTGTAACAGCGCTGTCCAAAAGAAATGTAAGAGAGGGTGAAGAGGAAATGACTGTCCATTCTTCTAGCACAGCAGTTCAGGGACACCAGATGAGTGTTCTTAGCAGGTAAAGGGTTTCAACACCAGACAAAAATAGTTATTGAGATACTGAATGCTGTGGAACCCCTTGTCAGGGGAGCTAGAGTATGCTATGGCCTTATATCAGGTTTTGAAGGAATTTGGAGAAATTGCTGTTAGAAAGATCTCGTTGACACCCACAGAGGGCTCTGGGAATTTCTGATCCTGATTACTGCAAATGAGGACGTGCTGCTGAGTACCTGTGCTTCTTGCTGTTACTTTCCTAGGAATCCTTTGCTGCTGTGCTTTCATTCTACTGGTGTTCTGTTGTACATGGAACTATTTTCCATTTTTACATTCTTGTGGCTTGGCTGGATTGAAGCTGATAGTTGAGACAAGTGGCCTTGTCATGCAGGGTCTGTTGTTGCATAGTGTGCAATATGAGATGTTGCTGACAGAAAGGTATGGCATCTATACAACAGACTTCTCTAAGAGGCAAAAATACTAAAGGTCATTGACATTTTAGATGCTTGAATCACTTAAGGCACTTATGCCTTTCAAAATTTGCTTTTTCAGGCTCTCTTTAAACCCTTGGTGCCTACTTGACTCAAGTAGGAATTCTTAGAGAGGATTTGCTATCAGTATTTTTACAAAGACACTCTCYACTGTGTAATACTCAATTTCCAACTGTTAGATTTGATTCTAGTATAGAGAAAACTGCGTCTGTGTCTGCAGTGCCTGTGTATGGATGCCTTGTGGTCTTTTTGTCTTTTGGGAAAGCTGTTGAAGCCAATCAGTCTATTTAATTGCATATTTGCTGTTGATTCCCATGCAAATTCAGCATCCAGAAAATCATTTTATATTACAAAGGAAGCTGTATAACTTTTACTTTTAGATTTTTCTATGMGATTAAAAGAAAAATGATAGTGATGTCTAAAAAGACCAGTCTCTTCCCTTCTTTATACTTAAYTACAGAGAAGGACCTTCAGCATGAGGGAAGAATTTACCAGACTGCTTCATCTGTCCTCCTCTTTCTCCTTTTCCAGTCAAGCATGAGGTCACTGGCTTTAGCCTCCAAACTGACTGTTAGCAGTTGGGTTTTTTTGTGGCACAAACCTCAGCTTATTGTAAAATCTGTTAATAAGCCATGTAGCAAGAAAACAAGCTCACATGTCAAACTGAGGGAATATATTGCTATTTTTCTACGCCCTTTAAAAATAGTTGTCTTAGAATTAGAGCTGTAATTAGTTTTGATACAAGATKAGAAAAGGAGTTCCATTTCTCACTTCTTTCCACTAAAACTTACATGATGGATGCTACTGCATGCTGGATCCTTTTAGAAATCCAGAACAGCTGACATGTGAGACTTTGTTACCATCTGCTTTTACGTGCAAGCCTCTATGTGTAAGTTTTCAGAACTTCACTTAATGCCTTTTTAAAATTATCCATAAATGTAATTTAAAAACACATAAACTAAGTAATAAGATAAATGTGTRTAGAAATTGATCTATAAATACATCTCTATTTTCCACAAATACCACGCATCCAAATTACATGTTTTGATCTTCCAAAAGTCTGGTTTCCTTTCCTTGCAAAATTGAAGTTAACTCTTGTACTAGAAATTTGTTTTTGTTTTCACAAATTCTTGCCATTTTAATTTCAGCCTGGCAGTATTTACATGGATGTGTGCACACACACTTTCTAAAATACCACTTTTTCTACTGCAGGTGTTGTGTGCAGATTCCAGAGTATAAGAGAATATTCTGAAAGAGAGGAGTGATGGAGCTTATTACAATGAGTCTTGTTTGTCAATGCTTTGCACTTAGGAATAATTAGAGTAAATAGAAGAACATTAATGTATTTCACTGGAACACCCAGCACATGTGTGTTGCTGATTGTGGTGCAAACTTGTAAAACCTGGGATAATATCTACAGAATGTGCTTAGTGCAGTTTTTGGCCAAAGTGTAGTTTCTCATTTAAATGTATGCTACTACCTAGTATACTAGCATGTTTGGGCTGAATTTGCTACTYTCAGAAAATGTCAGATACAAGTAACTGAGTTACAGTAGAGCATACTAAATGATAGAGAAATGAGCAAAAAAATCAGACATGCAAACATTGGCAGTGTGTCTGCTTCCTCTCTAAGAAGAATTGGTTGCATTTTGAGATAACTGAGTAAAATTAAGAACTCTCTTGTCAATGAAATACTCTACTTCAAATGCAGAATTGCATACAGCCACAGGACCACACAGTCTTTTGTGGGTGTATAGTCTTTTCTTTAATAACCTCAAAATTAACCTGAGAAAATTTTCAGATTACCTGGGTAATATTGGAAATTATGGTTCCATTTTTTTTCAAACTTTGATCTAAAAAATTACTATRAATCCAACATGCTGATGCAAACGCAGTATAGTATAATTGGATTATGGTTGAGCTCTAGATTTTCATTCATTTGAAAAAGACCAAACACAGAACACTGCTATGTTTATGTTCTAATAGGGTTTCACCCCACTCCTGTCTCCTCGTGGGTCTTATGGACCATGACAGTCTTTCCTGTTTGTTTTGTTGTTTGAATGACCTGCTTGAAAAAGTGATTGCTGTAATCAGTGAAACTGGAATAGAAGGAATTTTGAAGTACCAAATTGTTCTGGTGACTGGGTTTTTGATAAATCATTTTTATAATTGTCTGGACAGTACTAACAGAAGTAAGCATTGTATAGAGATGTCAGCACCACAAATGTAGGCTTTTAAGCAAGAAACAGAATGTCCCAAGGCTGAAAATAGCCTATCCATTGCTCCTTKTTGGATTTTACTTTAGTCCACATGTTTTCAAGCAATTTTCATTACATCAGATTACCTTTTAAAAATCTAAACTGAAAAGGTCTTTTGAGTGTGCCATGAAGGGTTTTCTTTTCACAGCGGCAGAAAGGAATTTATTCCCATATTGAACAAAAGGTGAGCYTTTCTGTGGTGGGGGGAATATGCATCTTGTACACATTCAAGACATTAGAAACTAAGCATTGTAGAGGAGAAAGAGCAGGGAATTACAGGCTTATTCTTAGTTTTCTGTACTGTCTTGGCAGAACAGTTGAGTATTTTTAAGTGGTATTTTGTAAGCACTGTTGCAATGACTGTTGAGTTGGAATTATCAGGGAAGGGATAGCTGCACATAGCAGGTGCAGAGATATAATTGTGCTGTGTCCCAAGTGCTTGTGGATACTCAGTGCTTTAATAAAGGTCTATGTAAAGGCACATTCTGAATGTCTCTTTCATAGTTTTTCACTGTATTGAGAACATTCCTCTTCAAAAAACAAAAGAAAAAAACCCTAAAAAACTCCTAAAATTCTGGGTTTAAAGGCTGCCTTCTGATATTTGCTTTGTTTTGTTTTGGGGTCAGAGGACTGTTGAATAGATTTCTTCCACTRGATTATGTGTAAGTCATCATTTATCTGTGCTCACCTATGTATCCCAAATGACTAAGAGAAATTTCTTTTTGTTGTGGGAGGGCTTTCCTTAGCTGCTTAGTGCTTCTGGATTTAAAAAAAAAAATTTATAATGCATTGAGCAGTTAGAAGACAAAAGCCCCACAAAAGAAACTYTGATGGTCAAAGCTTTCAAGAGAAATGCTCACTGAAAAGGTGTACATGTAGGTAGGGAAGTGAGAAAGAGACATTGCCATTTTTTAGGATGACTATAAAGTATAAAGRAAGTAGATTGTAATTATATTACTGGGTTTTTTCCTCCTTCATTTTCATCTGAAAAACTGAATTTGCTTATATGGCTTCCTTGGAGAGTTTGTTACTGCTGCCATGCATTCTTTAAAGAGCAGGTTYACAAAGGTGGCAAGGTGTGTACCCTCAAGATGGTCTGAGGGTTTTATTTGGCCAATAAAATAGTAATTACTGGATATTTTTCTTTAAATATTGGTCATTTTGAGTCTGTAATACTGACAGGCAAGCAAAAAATGGTTTATAGGTTGGTTAAAATCTGCAGTGGTATAGTTTTGTCTTTACTTGATCCTTTTTTTTCCCTTCTGCMTGTACTTGACTCTTTTTGTTTTTGTTTGGCTTTTTGGCATGTTAAAGAAAATACAGTTTCCATAAGGGTAACAGCTATATTGCCTCATGAAGCTTTTTGTGCCAAGGTTTCAAAAGTGGTTGCAGAACATATTTAGTATCTGAAGGCTTTCAAATGCTTCTACACTGTTTTTAAAAAGTGTTTTATAAATCATAGCAGTAGTAAATATTTTTCCCCTATTACTGTATTCAGAGAGATWAAAGTTTTGAATTAGCCTGGAAACAGATTACTTTCACTGGGAACTTGTATCAGGCAGGTGAAAGGTACTTTATCTTCCCCTCATGTTGAAGTCAAATGGTATTTGACTTTTCATCCCAGGACTCTGCCACTGCCTTGGAAATGGCTGTGATGCTTCTWGCCATGACAGAATCACTCTGCAGCCGCAGAGAGGTAGAAGCTGAAGGGTGGTGAAGGGTAGTGAAAATGACTGAGGTTAGATTTCCAGTTCCTTGCAAGTATAAACTGGGCTTCTAAAACCATTAAGAGGAGGTTGAAAAATAAACACACATTCTTCTCTCAGATTTTATTTAGAATGTTTAAAAGCTTTGAGAACAAAGCAGCAGTTGTTAAGGATGATACACCTGAGAGATTATTCCAGAGCTGGATTGGCAGAAGACATGAATGAGCCTTTGGGGGGAAGAAAATTAAACATAACCAAATTAACCTCTGCCTTGTAAGCTGTCTTCTTTTTTCCTTTTGAAGTGTCAGTTTGTGGTTTTGATAAATGTCAGGAGCATTCTTGTTCTCAAATAAGATTCTTCTCTGCATAATCCAGTGTTACGGTTTCTTTCTTCTTTCCTCCAAAGATTTTGTCCTTCCTTTTGTTTCTAATCAGACAAGCGCTCAATAAATGGGATGGATTTGACAGCTGAGTGTGTTTCCTACTGAATTAGTTTTGTAAGGGAMCTGGAAGAGGCAGATGAGAGCATTCTTTCCTGCAGTTTTGGAAATTCATTGACATGATAGAATGGGAACTGGAATGCACACACACCACACCCTCCACCCCACATTTCTTCTATGTTTCAGTCTTGTTAATATGTACAGTATTTGGCATTATGATGAGTTTGTTTTGCAGAGGCATGTGAGTTACTGGGCTGCAGCCTGGTGTCTGTGTCTGGGTGTGAGTACGCTGGTAGTTGTTGCACAGTGTTTTTAAGTAGAATTGATCTCCTCCCTGTGCAGAAAGAAAGGCYTTGTAGAGAGTACTACTTAGTGATGCTTGTTTTGGCGTTTAATTTAATTAGATTAGTTTTTCAAGTCACTCAATAAGAACTTGCATGGGCCTTTTTGTTWTTTGTGTGCTTGTTTGTTCAGTTGTTTTTCCCCAGCTGTTCCAACTATCAGATTGAGAAAGTCTGCCCTTAGGATTCTGTAATGTTTAAAGGCGCCTATGACAAGGATTAGAGGAAGAAGGGGAGTGCAGATTGCCAGTTTGAGGTTGGTTGCTTTCAGGTAAAGGACTTCAATGTCATAACCAGCTTCTTCATTGTTTTATTGGTACTGCAGAGTTCTAGTCATGGATTTAGACTTGCCCATGTTTACGTGTTAAACAGTATGCAAAAAGCAGAGGACTTCTGGATGAGACAGGAGAACAGGGAAATAAATATAGGCTGCTCTGGAAGGAAGAGAGAATGAAAACARTGCAATAAAGGAGCAGCCACATGTTGTGATTGATTGAGCACACTCAGGTGTTTAAATGCCTCAAAATCATAGAACCATTTATGTTGATATGGACCCTGTAGTTCACAGAATCCAACATTAACACAGCACTACCAAGTCCACCACAGAACCATRTCCCTAAGCATCACATCCACACATTTTTTAAAATATCTCCAAGAACAGTGTTTTCAGCTTTGAATTATTTAATGTGCCTCAAAATACCTTATAAAAATATAAATAGATATTTTATTTGAGACAAACTGAAGATAGTGAAGAAGGAAAAATAAAAAAACAACTATTCCTGAAATTAGGAAAATGAACCTGCTGTAAATAGAGTACATAAAGTTATTTGGCTTCTCCAATTATTTAGTTCAGCATTATCACTTCTAACCATATGATATCTTCCATTAAAATAATTTGGAAACTTGTTACTGGAAAGTTCAGTGTAATAGCTGTAGATGGTTCAAATCACTGACAGCATGAGGCATTATGGGAGCTGTGAAGGAAAGATCAGATCAAAATCCATTAGAATTAGGGAATAAGAGACAGTGAAGGAAGCACTCTGGTTTTCCTCCTTAAGAACAGGATTCAGTTGGTCCTTGTACTGCCACAGAAGTTGATATGGGCATATAAACCCCAAGAAATTGAAAGCATTAAGGCATTGCTGTCTTAGCATGCTGCCTGCCTGTTGGCATGATGGCTGTGCCTTCCCTTGTGATAGATGGAGCTGTCCAAATTTGTGTACCCTATGTGCAGTTTGTTTGCTTTGATGAGCTGTCAGATTTACATTTAAACTCTCTACCATCACTATCACCCCATGCTACCTCAGATCCTTCTTATTAGCCTGTCAGGCATATTCGTCCCTGCGTTTTGGAGGACTGGTTTATAGTGACAAGAGGCCATTACTTACAGCCATGTTTAGTCAGGYCTCTTTGCTGCAGGATAAATGTTCATTTTGCTAAATTGCAATGCAGGTTTGGCCAAGAGCTCATACCTCTGCTACGGCTCACTGAGCCATTTGCATCTTAGGAATTGGAGCCCTAAGTCCTGTTCATTTAATCAGTCACTCCAGTGAAAATAATAATGGAGTTGCCAAATTATTTCTTTGGTAAAAAGCAAGTCATGCTTTGCAAYTCTGACTCCATATACTTTTCCCTCAGGGTATAACCCCTGCATATGTTTAATTCCTATGTATTTTGTATGGCTGGAGCACTGATAAAGTCAACACTGTATTTATGTTTTTGTTTCAAATACTGAAGGAAGCTGCAAAGGACAGTAATGCACAATAAGGAAAAGAGAAACTGATCAATTGTTTAAAACCAAAATTGCTATGGTATTTAAATGTATTTTCCTTTGTGAAAACTTGTTGACAACCATTTCACATTTTAGAATTCCTTRAGTTATAAAACAAACGTTAGTTCCTTTAAAAATGGAAACTCAGTCATTGCTCTTAATGTTTGCAGAGTTGTAGCCTTGAAAAACTTGTACACAATTAAAAGTACATTAGTGAATTCATACAGACATTCCTGTACTAGCAGATTTACTTTCAAGTGAGATGCTTAACAACTTCATTCTGACTAGAACATTCCTGTTTTTTCAGTGAGAAGAGTTGCAACYGAGCTCTGCCTTTGTAGCCCTTTGACAAAGGTCATGACTGATTCTTTTTTACTCAACACCCACTCTGCACACATCTAATAATGCATGAATTTTTGGTAGGYTGCTTCAACTTATTACTGCATGGGCAGACTATCCCCACCTCCAGATTATTTTTCTGTAGAATCAGCAAGATGAAGGATCTCAGAAAATTGTCAGATGCACATGGGAACTGATGAATTGTGGTGTGTGGGGGCGTGTGCATGTGTTTGAATGCACAGAATGAACACATTCCTCTTTCAGCAGCATCAAATATGTAGAATGTGCAATGTCACTCTAAATATGCTGGATTTTGGATCARTACAAGTCACTGCTTCCTGAAGAGAGTTGCCTTGTGAATAAATCTCCCCTCAGTTCTGTGACCAGGTGGTCTCTCTGCCAATGCTAGGTTCTTCAGGTTGGCATTTGCATCGTGGGATGTCTGCCAGATGTAGCTGTGTTGTCAGCACTCCATGTCCTGGTATTCTTTTACTTTCCATGATTGAGTGTTCCTTTTTTGCTGCTTTCAAAGCCTGAAAAGACTGTCACAGGTAACACCAGGCTCTGTGTTGCATTCMGCACAGCTGAGAATATGCAGTGACAATGGTGGGTCTACAAAGCTGCACGTGTGATGGTGTGCTGGGTGAGTGGTCAAAAGAGGCTGTGAGGGCCAAGCAGCCAGGGGTTTGCAGGTATTCTTTTTCATATAAACCTCAAAGGAATATTACCTATACAGGAAGGGTGTCTGGGCAGACAGGGTAAACTTTAGTTACATGGATGTGGCCATTTGATAGAGAATGATGCTGAATTAGGAGTTTACTGACAAGGTCTGTGAACTCACAATGATCATATATTTGAAGTTGTGGAGTCCTCGTGGCACCCAAACCTCTTTTAAAAATTCGCTTCATTCACATGTAAGAATAATCAGAAGTCAAGGAGAACTTTTGGGCAGTAATGCCTCTAAATGTTGATTTTTTTCATTAGTTGAGATCTAGTAAAACTCATGCATAGAAATACTATAGAAAAGAAAGCATACTCTTGTRCATCATTAGGAAGGTAAGAAGAAAGAAAATTAGGATTTCAGAGTAGAAGTGACCCTTTTAGGTAAGTATTCTGCATCAGAGCTGAGCTGTGCAATTGCTGGCCTGCCTCTGTTTTGGGAAGAAATTGTCTCACACTATTATTATGTTGTTTTCAAAGAAGCATAAAGAAAAGGTTGAAGTCTTGACAGCTCTGACAAAGTCTGGTGCCATAATGTGTCACCAGATAAGTGATACTGTATAGTCTGTGGCAGTCAGCAAAGCACAGCAGCCACTATTTATGTGTCAGCTTTAAAAGAGAGGAAGTGTTACCCRAAGGGAAGAGAAGATCAGAATTTGACAGCCTGGTAGACATCTGAGGTTAAATGTCAGTTTTTGAATAGCTGTAACTTACTTACTCATTTTATGCGTTGAGATCTGAAATTTCAGATTTTAAGTGCTCATTTGGTTACTTTATGGCACTTAAAAACRTTGTGCCTAAGAACAGAGCAGAGTTTCCTGCTAGAACAGATAATGTTAAAGGTTAGGTCATAGTTTTCAGGGTTTGACTTAYGCTGTGTAAATATGTAGGTGCATATGCAGGCAGCAACAGGAGAGATGCATCTTGCTCATTTCCTGTCTTTCTTTCAGAAGTACTTTGTTTATTACTTGGATTCTTCCTCATATCAAGTTATTTTCATGTTTCCTGAGCTTGTTGGTCTTTGTAAGTTGTTCTTTCATTTTAAAACTTTATATTAAACCCTCATTTTTATGCCTCCACAAGCAGCATACATAATGCATAGAAAGTAACTTTGTAGGTCTTGATGTTGTTATATTTTCCTCCTTTTCCTGAACAGAAGTTGTTTGTGCTTTGAGCATTTGTTTGTGTTTTGGTTTTCGAMTTCCTAAGTACTCTTATCCCTTTATATTATTACTTGGAGCAGGAGACAACAGAGCCAAGATATTTCTATGGTTATTTTAATGATCTTGGAAAAGCAGAAGTTGCTACAGTTACCTTCAAACAATATTTTCAGTGTTTATGAGGATCARTGTGTCTAGAGTCAGAGGCACCATATTTTCCTTCTCAAGAGAATTGCCAACGTCTTTTTTATATTCTGAAGCCTATGTGAAACTTTCCATAGAAATGTGAATTGCAAAGCCCTGTTAATAGGACTAAAAAGATCTGTTCCTGTGATTTCACAATTAGTCTTAAGTGTTGTAGAGMCTCAAGTCGATAATACCTTCATGCTGTTTCATGCATTCTGTCTGCAGCTGGTTTTGTGCAAAACTGGTAGCAAATCAGTTTTTTAAGTGTTACTTGAAAATAATATTGTGTAGTTTTAAAGCCACCATTTCAGAATTTTGAGGATTTTAGTCTAGAAACTGGTAGAAAGTATTGGTCTCAAATACAGATTCCCTGCAGGGGAAGGATGGAGACAGACAACTGAGCTGTGACCTTTGTTTTCTGTTCCCCAGCTGTAGTGGAAGGTGTGTGTTCTCTTCTCTCTGCTTTTTGCCTTGAATGCAGCATGCAAATCTAACAGCCACTGACATCTGATGCCTGCRTCCACAGATGAGGGGAAAAACTTCCACATCATAGGAATGTGCTTTTCTCTATGTCTCTGTTCAGCCTATTCATTCAGCAGACTGTGAGAGTTTTGAGGCTTTTGAGCTGCTTTACATATTGCAACTGTGCCACTTTATGTTGCATTTCTTTTTATAACTTCTTATCCTAGCTTTTCTTAGAAGACCATTGCCTACCTTAAAGAAATGTTTGYATCTTTGAAAAATAGGTATGTGATACATGAAGAGATGTGTGGGTGGGTTCCTGGACTTGCTCTGAATGTATTGGCTTGATAGGCTTTGGCAACTGAACACAGTGGGCCAGACAGTGTCAGGGGGGAACTGAGAGCAGGGCAAGAAAGCTTTGATATGACTTGTTCTTGGGTATAAAAGCTTTGAGAGGCCTTGTGAAACATGGGYGTGCCCATTTGCTTTCCGTGTTGTCAATTCTGGTCTCCCCCTCTCAGAAAGTATGTTAGAAAAGAGGGTGAGAAAGCTGAAATAGTTGTAGTGTCAGGTGTCCTAAGGAAGAGACTGAAAAGATTGCAACTTCAGYCTGTGGGGCCTGGCAGGCTGCACCTGTTCTGTAACAGGGGCTGGAATTCTTGAGGGAACGTGGTGGGGATGGATGGCAGAAAATGCCCAGGATTGCATCTTCTTGCAGAGGTCCAGCAGCATTCCTGATCTGAGCCAGGAGAGCATTTTGTCTGTACTTTATAGGAGGATGTCACAGGTACTTGTCTTGGACTATGACCTGAATATGAAATTTGAGTAAATCATTCCAATACTTCTGTGGTTAGGTAGTGATTTTTTCAGATGAAAATTTGGTTCATTGCCTTGGAAAGAATAAAATGATAACTTACTCAAGSTTTCTTGAAAGGGCATTTGGTGACATGTTTTCTCAACTGCAGCTTTKGAGACTTGTTTCTGTATCTCATTCAGTGCATTATTACAAGGTAAATTCACTGAGGCACTGCTGTGAAAGTGTTAAGAGATTTGGCATGAAGCTAAGAGGACCTGCTTTTTTCTTGTTTCTTTTGCATAGGTCCTGTCTAAGAGGACCTGCTTTTTTCTTGTTTCTTTTGCATAGGTCCTGTTTTCACAAACTTCTAATTCAATCATTATTTCTGAGGTAAAAAGCTTTTTTTTCCTTCTTTTTTTTTTTAACAGGTTCTTGAAGATGCAGAGGCTCAACATCTGTTCCAGTCCATTCTCCCTGATATGGTCAAGCTGGCACTGTGTCTCCCCAGTATCTGCACCCAGGTAAGCAAACTCAGCTAGCAAGTGCTCTGTGGYAGAGCCCTTCTCTGCAAACTGCAGCTGGTGGCTAAGGTCAAAACATCAGGGTCATGTTATGCTCTTAATAAAAGCTGTAATTTTTGTGTTGAAGGCACAAATGAGACCTAAGGAGCAGAATGGACAATACACATCTACAATTAGGTAATAGAATGCAAAATAAAGTAAATCTCACTGTCATAGTTTTAGCCTGAACTTCAATAACCCTTTCCTTTCTATGTGCTGAAGTTGCTTCTTGCATTTCTTAAATGAAATGGCCGCACAACAACTCAGGTTGTAAAATCAACCTAAGAAACTGGTACTTTTGAATAATCTGATTCAATTTTTTTATTTCAATCCACTCTAATTTCTTATTTTAGAATTTTTTTAATCTTAGAAGTGGTATTTTCATAAAGCTTTCATTTACTTGGGAGCATACTTTATTCTGTTTAGAGCTTGCACACATACAAAACTTAACTAATTCTGTACTAATGCTATGGGAAGTAGTTCTGTAAGGAGCAAAGCTGATAAAAGTGAGTGAGGCTGGTCAAGTGAGGATGTATGGTACGTAGCATATTAGTAGGATGACAACAATTTGTAAACTTCTTTGTTACTATTTTCTGAATTTATTCCATTGGGAATAAGCAGGAAAAATCTTTCCCTACATTTTTATGCTGCAAGAGTCCTGAAGTATATACATAACTTCAAGCTATGAATATTACTCTACTTTTTTTCTTTTGCTGGTAACTCGRTGAGGGAAGTTGTTTGAAAATACTRTGAAGTTTCTGAGCACAAGTCAAGCACAAGACTTGCAAGCCTTTTAGAGATCGTGTACTGCTAGGCAATGTAAAGTGTAAAGATCTCTGTCAGACGCATTTTTTGGTTAGACATRAAGATAAATTTGTTCCAATATAACACTATCCAAAATATTCTGTTTTTATAGGTTTGTAGAACTTATTMGAGTGAGCTTCGCAGGCTTTTTTCCCCCTCTAGCTGTGTGACTTCAGACATCATAATAAAACTTGTTAATTAAATAGCCAGAAGACAGAATGAGATTCAGTGAATGTGAATGTAGTAGTTATAAGAATGAAAGGATACTTGTTTGTTTTCTGGAGTAAATAGGGCTGGGTATTCAACAGTCTAAATTAACAGCATTTTCTGTATTCACAACTAGAAGGATGAAAATGTAGCTGTGCTGGGGCTAGGCTAATGATGATGGCTGAGAATTTTGGAAGCAGGTGAAAACTGTGTTCTCTTTCTCCTATCAAATGGATTTATTGTAATGGTTACTGGACTCAGCAGTGAGAATGATGTGCCCCTGCCATGCTCCATATTAACACATAATTAAAAMAATTAAATACCATGAATGTTGTGAGCCAAAGCTCAAAATCAGAAGGCTAATGCCTGATAAAATGAAAGATGTCTMATGCTTCAAGTTGGGGAGTTCTTTCCTCCCTCTGGCCATTTATATCTTTTTATATTAAGGAAACACTGATCAGAGTAAAATAAAACTTCAAACTGCTGAATACCAAAGTGAAGCTGAGCTTTTTGTTCATCCTGATTATAAAAGAATGAATAATTGCACACTTTCTACGAATACCAACAGTGTTATTTCTTCAAGTAGGATGGAAAAAAAAATCAAAGTCATAGAGTTATGATCTGTGGCATGACTTCCTTGTTTCTTTGTAAAGTCCAAAGCAAGCTTATTGCAGCTGAAAGCATTCCCTGAAGGGGTCTTAACTATACAGCTRTTGAAAGTGGATTTTTATTTCAGTTTTTAACATTGCTCGGGATTTGCAACATCCCATCTGTTTTTTCCCCTCTGCATTCCTGATGGTTTTGTTTGATAAGTTGTGCTTTCCTGATCCTTTTATTATTGATTAGAAATATGCAGTTTGCCAGGCAAGCCCTTTCTGAATTGTCTTGAATAAACTGTTCTTGACTTTAACGGTGCTGCTGATTAAAGGCTTTACCAATGGCCTAAATTACTCTTGCTCTAATATAACAAATGTAATTTTGTACTTCTGTTTTTTCTTTCAAAAAGGGTAAGCTAATTATTCTTCTCTCTCCTTCCCCTGCCCCTTCCTCCCCCTCATTTCTTTTGTTGGTAGCCAATACCTCTGCTGAAACAAAAGATGAATCACTCCATCACAATGTCCCAGGAGCAGATCTCCAGCTTTCTGGCCAATGCTTTCTTCTGTACTTTTCCACGTCGCAATGCGAAGATGAAGTCTGAGTATTCCAGTTATCCAGACATTAACTTCAACAGGTATGGCATCAGCAGTAAATGAGCCTGATAACCCTGCCATGGAAATGTTGTTGTCCTTTAGGGGAGAAACTCATTTGTTTTGTGTTTCTGTCACTACATTCACTAGTTTGCTTTTGGTTTTTTTTTCTTTTGCCTCTAAGGGAAAGAAAACTGTGCATCTATGTAAGAAAGGATCTTGTGCACAGGAAGATATGATCAATATTCCAAATTTTCTTTTGTGCATGAGCATGCACAGACACACTCTTGCTCTGGCATAATTAGATTGATACAATTCCCTGCCTCCTCATAAGCCAATCATCTGCAAATGGTATATCTTAGTTGTGCTTCAAGTGTTCTGTGTGTATTTAAATTAAAGGTTGGTGTTTCCCCAGCCACGTTTCTGTTGTCTCCTGTGTCATCAGTGGTGATCTGCACATTAAGTCATATCAATAGGATTTCATTCTTCAGCATCCATACCATTATTTTAAGGCAGTTGTAGACTGCATGTTAAAATTAACGTTTTCTTCTTGCTGCAAGTTAGCCTAAGATGGCCACAATAAGRATTTACTTAAAGATATTCTGATGTCTAAGCAAGCATTTTTTTCTTAGTGCTGACTTAAAAGCAGATTTGATTATAAATTTTTCTTCGCATCTTTTTTATGATTTAAATATGCTTATTTCAATTTTAAATGAGGGAAGTAGATAGAGGCATTTTTCTGCTGCAGAATATTATGATTCACATGGACTTGTAGATTAGAAATATGAATTCATTTTTTGGCRCTTGCATACAAGTGTAGATCAACCTTAAGTTTATTAGGCTGAAGCTTGGATAGATTATTGATCTAGAGTTTTTCTTATTCCTCACTGTTAACAGAAGTAGTGTATGTGTTCTGACAGCTGAGATGAAGTACAAAATCTGTGCTGCCTGTGATCAGCACACTTGGGTGCGTGTATTATGAGAGCTGTATTGGACTAGGAGTGCTCAGAATAGTCAGGCATGCCAATGCACTAATGATGGTTTTGGCAGCTGCTGCCTTTAAGGGCTGTCCCAGGTTTGTCCATATTGTGTATTTCAGAGGAGAGACCAAGGTCACCGTCTGGGTGGTTGTCCCAAGAGCGCGGTGGGTTACAGAAGCGTGGGTGGACGTTATCATGCCATACAATTCAATGTATTTTTCTACCAGTAGTTCCTAAGAACAAATCAATGAAAAGTACCATTGATGCATTAAAAATACTGATGTTCAGAGCATTGAAAGAGGAGAGTAAAAGGTCTGGAAGGAGTTCTCTTTGACTGCACACTTCCAGCTGTATTTTGTGGTATTTTTAAAGGACTTTAAGCTGCTGGGTTTTGTTGCAATTTAAACATTTTATAAACCAAGCAGTTAAATTTTGCAAGTTGGTTAATTTCTTACCAACTATAGAATAAAATGCTGTTAAATAACCAGAGTAAATTCATATGCTCCTCTRTTAAAAATGCAGAGCAATGTAAGGTGATAGTATTAGAGTGCACTACTTGTGGTTGACTGAGGGCATAATATTGCAAACTACTTCTAAATGAAAAACCCTGGCAAATTATTAGGTAAATATTTTCTTGCTGTGGACTCAGAGAATGACAAGTATAAAGCATTAAGCACTCAGAATTTTCTGCTCTGTTCCAGCCAGTCCAGCATTGTTTTCTCACTTGGCTGCCTGGTGCTATCMTGGTAAGGTCCCACAATGTTACTTAGGAGAGGAATAGAGCAGACAACCTTCAGTCCTTCCTTTTGCATTATGCATGAGGCAATGCCCAGCTTCAGGTCACATAGGGGAGAAAGCCATTTTTATTTGTGYGAGAACAACAATATTGTTGCCAAACTGGAGAAAGAAGGGAAGCTAATGTCATCTGGTTATTGAGGATTAAAAGTGTCTCTTCCTCGGTGTTTGCCAATTTATGCATTTGTTAGATAAGTACACTTTCCTTTTCCATTCCTTTTTTTACTTAACCATTTGTTGCACCAAATCCACACTCCTACACCCCATGTATTTTGAATTTGATAATCAGCAGATTAGTGAAGTAGAATACAAAGTGTGGCAGGCAGTGGATAAAATTTGAGAAAATGTGTTGGTGAGAGTGGGAGACTGGTAGGATTAAAAGCAAAAAGAAGASAGTACTTCTGGAGAGAGTACTACAAGACTGTACAGTTTTCTGCTACTGTATATAACCTGACTTARTTAAAATCTAAAATGAGAGGGTAGAAGGAGGATAGATAGTATCTTATGGGTTTTTTTCCTTCCTGTATTTTCCTGCCCTGCAAAGTTATTCTTTAGTAGCAAGGACAAAGTGAACAGTCATGCTTTCAGCTATTGTTTCAGACTTGTAAAGATGACAGGATTTGGTTCACTGCAGTGTGTGTTTTCAGCTTCTTAAAAAAGGCATTTTGGGAAGCTGGATGTACTCAAAAGGCAGTAGGCAATGACTGAAGTTAAATATTTGTGACTTTTTTCCTGCTTATAAAAATGTTTTGATGTAAAGGCTTTGGAGGCTGCTGCTCTGCTCTGTCTGCTTAGGGATGGGCATAACAGATTGTTCACACATCAACCTTTTGTCCCCACAGTATTATGGTCTGTTGCTTTTTTCAGACTTAGTTCTTTCCTCAGCATAATTCATTTGCTACGTGACTGTGAGTGAATGACTTTGTTCTTAAGGTATCAAAAATAATCTGCTGTTGTTCCCTAACAAAGCCAAACTACTGAGTGCATGGATGCTAACATTTGAGGGGCTTTTCTTTAGAAAAGGTGGTGTTCCTCCATTCCTTTATCCATGTCCTGTCTACATTCATACAAAAGACTCCCACTCCTCCCCTCAAATCTCTGAGACTGAAAAACTGAAATTTGCAACTTCTGAGCTAGAAACATAATTGTGTACRTTTTCTTGTGKTTTTTGTTTTACACTGCAGTCTTTTGTCAGGTCACTTTATGCAGACTTAAACATTAGTACCTTTTTATACWCTATAAAATAGTTATGGTTTTTACRTTTACATGCTGATATGTTCCTYTTTTCCTCCCAGTCTTCTCCCTGGTTTAGGTTTTTGTGTGCTGTTAACTATCATAATGTAAGTTCCACCCCCACTCCTCCCAAGGTACAAATCTGTTTGACAAAACAAGACAGTCACTGCAAGATAGTTTCAAATGTAAGACTCAGAGACATAAGTGCAGCTGATTGGGAGGAAGGCTATTGTATAGGTYAGCATTAACTCACATCATGCTTTACTTCTCTCCTGCTGTTAGTCTTACCAAATGAGAGGAGAATCGATGTGGCCATTTCTCTTTTGACACAGAAGCACTTGGTTTAATGGTGTGTCTTGACACTGACTGTCCATTGTGATTCCCTGTCTTGCTGCAGACTCAAAGTCACCTGTGTATAATTAAATACTCAGTAATTTAATTGAATTCTTCCCTTTTTTGCTTGGCAGGGATGAGCCTTTTATGAGTCTTMAGTTATTAATAAGATAGTTCATTTCAAATGTAGTTGATAAAAAGAAATTCATTGTTTAAGAGCTTTAATATTTATGAATTTGAGTAGGTAGAATGACATCCATTCAATGGCCAAACATTAGATCTTACTAAATAGCAAAAAATATTGCTTCTGTTCAAAATATCAAGCGAAATTTAGAGTGTTCAATTTTTCTTTTTAAAAACACTACTATAATATATGTGATGACATTAGATTGGGCAGCTTTATTCCAAAATAACCCATCACAAAAGAAAGAAATAATTAARTTGGCCATTTCATTTACCTTATTGATGTGTTTTTCTTGGAAGTTGCATTCTGGTTGAATGTAGAGCTTGAATTGCATTGACTCTCTACATTATGGTGTTGGTTGCAGAGTTTAAAATRTTTGATTGAGGTGGTGGTTGTAATTACACTATAGGCACTATAGAATTTGGTAATTTAGGAAACTGTCTAGTTTGGTTATATGTGAAAGCAAAATCTGAGGAAAAGTGTTTGCAATATTGAATCAGTGTTCTGGAAATGACATGGGTTTGCCAAGGACCTGCTTTGTTTCTGCCATGTCTTGGACCTGCTACAGATCTGTTTCAGCTGTTGAGTCAAGTGAGAAAAACTCTTCCATTTTCCTTGTTCAAAACCTCTGTGGTTAAAGTGAAGATGAMATATTGGGCTTGAATTCATAACTGAAGGCAGTAAAGTCTAACAACATGAGCCTGGGAGGTCTTCTGGCACATATATTAGTGCATGCTCTGGTCTGAAACCACCACTGTTCCACTGGGACTGGATTTCTTCATCTTTATCAAACAAACCTTTAAAGTAATTTCAAGTGATTGGAAATGAGGAGAAAAACACACTAGTTAAGATATATTTCTTTTATGGAATATATAATATATGAAAGGAAATGGGGAACTGTATGGTACATTTATGCAGGAGAATTGAAATCTAATTTACTAGTAATGCAATTATCTCTCCATAAACAACATCAATTTCATAACACTAATGAATATTCTCTTGGGAATAGATTATCTAATGACTTTGAGAGAGCTTGTTTTGGACTGAGATGTATTGCTCCTCTGATATGTGGTTCTAGGTTTTCTGAGTTAAAGGACACTGATCCTACAAAACTCATTCTGTAAGGTCTTCTTTGGGCATTTGAACTTGTGAACTGATTAGCCTTGGGTGGATTACTTTAAGCCAAGTATAATTTTCAAAAAATTTAAATCAACATTTGTGTTTGGTAAATGTGGAAATACTCTTTAAATAGACAACTTCAAAAGGACAGTATTTTTATGAATCTGGCRTAGTTACTTTTCTATAGTGATTAAAACAATACTGAATCTGAATGTTTTTTAGCTTAGTAAGTGTAGTCATGTAGTCCAGAACTTGGTTGTACCATGCTGTTGGTTGTCCCTTGTTTTAGATTCCCAAGGGTAAAACATTTTACCCCACTATTCTCTGGTGTTGAGTACTTGCAGTTTGCATCTTATCATTTCATCACGGTCAGATATCAACMTGATGCATTTTAAGACTCATAAATCAGCAAAACTTTTTGTTAAAACAGATTTATAATGCACCAAGTTCCTTGCACAATAAACAGAACAACAAAATGAAAARCATAGAGAAGAGACATGTGAGTATATGGGAGTGTCTGAGATGAAWGATAGTTTTTTGCATTTAGATTTCCCAAAAAAATTACATTGCTCCATTTTTTTGTTTACACACATCTTAAAAGTCATTATTTATTTACAGATAAAATTYTAATTCAACATAAGGTTATTGAATAGTGCAGTGTTCTTAAATAACTTCTCTGATGACGACAGCTTGTACCTGTARCACATCACAGTAAATAAGAAATTGCCTATGAGGTTGAAATATTGAATGTTTTGTTTTTCTCYTGCTTGATATGAAGGAAATTAGAGAACTTGAGAATGATGTCCTTTATAAGCCCAGAGCAGGAAGGCAATTTTAATACAGACAGATAGAATTCATGTTGAGTGGAAGAGGCACACACCAGGCACCAGAAAAGAAGAACTGAGGTTGCTGTACCTGACTTGTAGGGAGATTTGCTCTGTTTTTCTATCAGGAAATGCAAGTTGTRGACAGTGTCATTTCCTTTTGTTTTGTCAGAGGGATGGTCAGTTTGCCTGCCTTTCATCTCTCTGGAAGCAATTTCTCATTTGGATTATTCTGCTTTTGGTTTCCATTATGTCCAAATTGCATAAAGTAAAGTTGTAATAATACAATTTTTTTCCTTCTAATTATCACTTAAAATTTTTTAGTGACTGCAGGACTTTCTARTAAGGGTTAATATTTTATATTGGATATAAGAATGTCCCGTTTTAGATATTTCTATTTAAAGCTGTCTAGGGCAGTGGTCTCCAAACATTTTTGATCACACATATGTATCATTTTTGAGCATGACCCCAATGTATTTGTATTTATTTACTTAGGTCTTACAGACATGTGCTATTTTACTAATATATTGCATTATAAAACATGAAAAAAATTTAGAAAGGATGAGATAAAGATGAAATAACTACTWCTTCAATTTTTTTTAATTTAATGAGTAGGACAAAAATATATTCTTCCTTCAGCCTAGTGGATTGTCTGGCATACCCCCTGGGGTACTTTGGAGACCAGAATGGGTCTCTGGGGTATTGCTGCTCCCAAAACATATTGTAGCTTGTTTCCCTTGGGAAGAGAAGCATGAATTATAGCAATGAAACACTTGTTGGAGCTCAATTCTTCATGAAAAGTCCTTGACTAGTCCTATCTTCTATCTTACTCACTGARGTGAGGCTTTAGAGATTTAAAACTCCATTCTAAAAAGGCAGATAYATGTTTCTGTATGGGGGAGCCCCACCCAATAAATAATCAACAAAACAGCATTCTCAGAAAACACTTGAGRCAAAGGATATGGATAATTAATGTAACTCCAGTTATTCCTATATGGTAATCAGGTTTGCTTTCATATTTTTAGAGAATGAGATTGTCTGTCCCATGCAATTGTGTGATAAGCACACATAATTAGAGACATATTCCAAATCTCACATGGTGGGCTCCTCTCTCTCTGTGCACATTAACGCACACATCTTTGCTTGACCCTTGATACACTAATATCTATAGGCAGTCCTTAATGTGGATGTGACTACGGTTGCCTTGAGCACAATTGAATTAAAAATGTCAAATCATACTGAGAGAGAATCCTTTTGAAACTGTTTTGATAAGCTGTGTTAGTATTAGAAGTCAAGGCTTAAAAAATACTTCATTAGAAATACGATGCTGGTTTTGAAAAAGAGACTTTTGTATTTCTTGTTTGTTCYTAGAACTCCACTTTTTTTATTCCAAGAGGTTGGGAATTGCAGGAGAAAGATGGAGGAGATGCTTCTTATGTGCTCCCCAGTGCAACTAATGCAATCCTAAATGATGAGGCTATTGGACCATTCAACACTATATTAGTTTTTCCTTTAGGGTGCTGTGTACCAACCTGAAATTTCAGTGGTTCCTATTGGGGATGCTCAGCAACTGAGGATGCTCARCCACTTAATCAAAATAGCCCTCAATCATATGGAGGGCAATAAAGTTTGACAGTAGCATATTTCAAGTATGTTATTTCCACCCCTACATGTATATATACATCAGGTAAGCATAGGCTTGAAATGGAGCAACATAGAAAAAGCAAGATATTTGGTTTATTCTCTTTTTTCAAGCATTTTGTCATCCAGTGCCTTAGATTAAAACTGTTAGTGTTCAGCTATGTTCTCGAGGTAAAAGGAAACTTCTTTCCAGTATTTTCATTTCTGCCTTAACTGTCCATCCTTCCCCCTGCTCAGTCCCTTTACTGGGTRAAATTCATCTACCCATATGACTTCAGTGTAAGTCATTCTTTTACTTCTGTTTGTAGGAGAAGATCAGGTTTTTGTTAAATCTTTTGTACTTGTTCAGATGTTCTGTTATCTTTAGTGAGATCACACTAAAATATAAGAAACAACACATTAAACAACTTAAAGTTTTCTTTAAGTCCAGTAGTAAAGACAAAGACACTTTTTAGTGGCTGTGGGTAGTGGAGGAAACAGTACACATGGTTAATTGTAGGGATCACAAGTACAAAATTGTGTATCCACACTTCTGCAAAGAGTACCCACGGAATGCCATGGATTTATGAATGGCAATTATTATTTGAAGTATGATCCATACAAATTTTTGCATATTGTTATGGTGTGCACACCTTTCTGGGTCTTACAATAGGTTCCAACTTCAATGTAAAGACATGGTTATTCTCTTTGAAAAGAAACATTCAAAGGAAGCCCAGCCTGGGTATGGAAATATCATTAGGAAATTATTGACGTGGGAGATGAAATCACGTGATTGTAATGGCTCCTGCTGGAGCCAGTTCTTAGAGTAACATCAGGGCAGCAATTTAATTCCTAGAAATTAAATTTTACAGGTAAGTACTGCATTTTAATTTTACCTTATTCAGAAACAGTGTATTTGGGAACTGTTTACTTAAGCTGGTTCAAATTCTCCCCAGTAAACTCCATGCAAACCWAGGTAACTTTTGTGAAGCTCTTAATGTTCTTATATAATTTTTCTCTTGTGTTACTTTCAATGCACCCTTTGAAGTTCTTTGCAAGTTTAAAGTCTACTTGCCTCAGCAAGGAAGGAGTTGGGAGTTCTTTGGAACTTTTGACTCCAGCTTTAGAAGGTGGAAATGTTGGTTGCAAATACGAAAATTTTGAGTTGACAGTCAAGACTGCAATAACCARAATATTGACTGCAGTTTTTAAATGCTTCTTTTTCCACCCTGGAATTTTTAGGAAAATGCTCATGCATGTTTTTGTAATAATTGTTGAAATGGGATGAACTGTTGCCTTGTAGCTTTACTGTGTGCTTGCTGACAGCTACTAAGTGAAGTAAGCATACTTTACTGTATGCTTATTTCACTTAGTGTTCATTCAATATTAGTTCTTACTATTTTTAGTATTTTATTTCTCATGTATTGTATTTCTCTTCAGAACAATTAAATGTCTGAATATTTGCTAGGAAAGATTTTTCATTTAGCCACAATRACTTTAACAATCTACAAAGTCATAAATACAAAGTTTAGACATCTACTTTCTTATGTTTTAAAATCTCTGGCCTGAATGTATCTCTGGGGAGGTTTTCTGTTTGATTAACATTGCTACTCCCCTGGTGTGGCTGGAGAGCCAGAGATGAATTTGGTGATCAGTCCTGGAGGCTCTCTCAGCTCCTGCAGCTGATAAATTGAAGTTGCTTCATGGCAGTGGGAACATCCTGTATAAAGCTTACATATGCAGTTGCCACTAAGATTTTAATTACTTCACCTGAAAGTGGACTTGCAGTGCTTTGTGTTTGATTTACAGTGCACTTCATCTGGATGAGTGCTTTAATTGAAATTAATGGCTTTTGGCCCCAGGTGGTTCTGTCAGGAAATTATGTGGTTTCCACTTAGATTTTTGGGTGGATTTTCAGTAGGATCTGTGTTGCAGCACTTGAAGAATAATGTTATTTAATGTCTTAGTGATGCCTTCATATAGTTCTATCATTTAAAGCATTTGCTTCAAAAGAAAATTTTCTTTATTTTGCCCAGTTGATTATTTCAGAAATAAGGTTCAAGGTTAAAATGTTTGTAAATTTGCCATGTGATGTCCTCATTTAAGTTAATGGGGTAGGAGAAGGCCATTTTTGAATCATGTAAATATCCCTTGCTTTTCCTGTTGCATGCACAGATATGACTGGTTTAAGTGATCTGACTTACTTCAGCCATAGTTCTGCCCCTTTCCTGCCCAGCCTGCTGTTTGTGCTGGATCACATATTGCCTTTGTGACATGAAGAACTCTCTCCTGAGGGTTTGCAGTGTAAGCAAGATGTCACTTTGATGTGAAGAGGCMAAAAAATTAGTAAAGGCATGATCAGGCTGACACATAAATGAACCAGTTTAAAGGCTTCATATGAATTGAGACTTCCAGATAAGAGGTTGGATAACACCTGCACACACATGCACACATTGAGTCCCTTTTATAAACCCCTTTTTACCTGTGCAAGCTAAAGGCCTTGATAGAACTTGCAAATAGGCCCATGTTAGAATAGATTGTGAAAATCTGGAGTTTTCCTTCCTCAAGTACTGATTCACTGTTCAAAGAATAAACTGCTAATAAAATTAGCCTCTGTGACTTAATATAGATTTCAGATGCGATTGATCTCTTCACCCTGTATGCATCATAAGGATTTTTAAATGCTGAAAAAAATCTAGTTCACTTCCTTGCTGAATCTAGTTTAATTCACCTCTCAGCATTCTGGTTTTAAAGGCAGGTTGTCATTCCACTACACAGAAACAAATGAATAATGTTGTGTCATTGCTTTACTTAGACTGTTTACTTGGGGGGGAATCTTATATCCTCAGGGCTTTCAGTGGATCAGACATCTTTTAGTAAACTTCCTATTCAAAGGGTTTTATTTCTGAAGTCACTGCTGTTCTTCCTTCCAGATAAATTCCATTATGTGTTGCCAATAACAATGCCTTGTCACTCTGCTGGAAGTGAAATTAAGTAATGCATGTCCAAGTTGCTGGAAGACAGATGATGCAGTAAAAGTATCTCAGCTAACCTTAAAAGAATACATTCACTTAATGGCTAAAAAAAGGATCCTTCATTTTAATGCYTAGGTTTGTTACAAATGTCTGTAACAGCCCAGTGGATGGAGCCATTTCTGTTGGGGGAAGGTTCTTTTCTTTAGAAATGCTGCTGGTGCAGTGCAGCTCTTGAAAGCAACAAGGTTGCATTAATTCTTCTGAGCAACTCACTGAGCTGAAAGGAAGGGGACATTTGGAGTACCCCATATATGTGTTTTCTCCCCTTGGTCACTTAATGACCTGTTAAGCATTTCAATTTGTTGCAAATAAAATTAGTGGCTTTCCRAAATGTTGGTGTTGAAATTACATTTCTTGGTATTAGAAAATTGGTGCAAGTGAGAGAAGCATTTGCTTGGCATCTTCATCAGAAATACAGCAAGTCAATAAACTCATTAGTCCTAAAATATTGAATTACARAGGGGCTGTCTAGAGGGTTCTTTCTACAGTACAGTACTTAAATGCAAAGCTAATGAAATGTGTGCATAATAATTACAAAAAATCAAATTGCAATTAGTAAGTAGCACTAATTGCTCTGCACTRTGGCCCTGAAATCTAATTGGTTTCTTTTATTTCCTGTTTTTCAGGTTGTTTGAAGGGAGGTCACCAAGAAAGCCTGAGAAACTTAAGACCCTTTTCTGCTATTTTAGAAGAGTCACAGAAAAAAGTATATCCTTAAATTTTTTTTTGAGCTGCAAAGCAGATAGATGAAAAATTTAATCCCATTCAATTTAGAAATGGCTACACAGCCATGATAGAAGTATTTAACAAAAGACAGCTTGCAAAGTACACTGATTTTCATACTAATGGTGCTTCTTACCATGTGTATGATGCATGCAAGCAAATTATTTGCCCAGAGCTCATTCTGTTTTATTTTTTCTGATAAATRTATTTAAATATATATGGGGTGTGTGTGAAATACAGAAATATATTTATATATRTGTGTGTGTGTATGTCATTGTGTAGATGCATAGATATAAATATATATWTATAATGCTAGTTATATATGCAACCACTTCCATCACCTCATCCAAGTGAGCATGTAGAGGGAACTTGGCATCATTACAGCCATTAAAATCACAGGCTTAAAGATTTTGAGTCAAGCTTCACTTTTCCTGCAGAATGCATATTTAGTCTTTTGACTGTAATGTTTGGAGTTCTGAGGGATTTTCCCCTACTTGTGTTGATATTTCAGGTTTTTCCCTTCTATGGTTCCAAAGCAAAGCTGTTTTTAGGTTTGCCCAGTTCAAATAAAACAAATTATAGCAGGACAGGAGATATCTTCTGCTCTTGGGAAATTTAATGCATAGTCAGGCCTTCTGTTACTACCACAGGTTTGGAACATTTGCATAAGCTTTCAAAAACAGATCTATTTTTGTGATAACTACCATAGCTTATATATTGCATTTCTGGGGAGAAAGATTTTACTGTAGTAGCATACATCAGATCTGCAGTAATACCCTTASAATAGACTTTTTTTTAAAGAACTTTTTCTTTACATGTCAGCATTTTACTATTAACTTCATACTTTTCTCTGAAGGGTTTGTTTTAAAAGAAAGACAGGTTTAAACTATTAAATATAAAAGCCTCTTACTTGGTTCAGACCATCTTCATCATTTTAATTCACCACAAAATGAATGCAGCTATGTCCTATTTCAGCTGTCAGACYTTAAGCAATATCACTAGAACTAAATCTCTGAGGTAAAAGTAACTTGTGATCTATGTGTGGGACTGAGAAGAGATACAGCGTACCAGCTTTTTSTAATACCTGAGTTATAATGTTTTTGTGCAAACCAAATCCTAAATTGATGCAGCTGTCCCTGAGCCTCTGAGAATATGAAATCTGATGGGAACATGCTTTTGCAACTACCATATTAGATTTCCCAGCATTATAACTTTAAATAATATTTAATGAGATTCTTGAATGCTCTTTTCTTGAATTAAAAATTCCTGTCGTACCTTTAAAATACCCCATTTCTTATTCCTTTTTTTTTTGTCCCAGGAATTAGTAAGGCTTAAGTTAACTTAGCTCTATAAGTTACTGAAATAATTTTGTAGCTCTTTTTTATTGTAAATAATAATTGAGTTATCTGTAAAAGAATGCTGGAAACTGAAGACTTTGTGCTCAAAAGGTGAATGCTTGATTTGCAGAATACCACAACTGATACTAGAATTCCCTTGTGAAAGAGTATTTGATTATTATGCTTGAAAGCTATGCACTTTTTTCAGAGAAAGTAACCTTTATTTTAACCTAAATTTTAAAGTAAAGCATAGGACTACTTAAGGCTTTTTTAGAAGGATGCATTTGTGCTTTACATAGTATTCTCAATGTTTTCATAAATCACAGTAGATTTACTGTAGCAGAGAAACAAGTCTTAATTGAAGATTTAATGAGATGATATCACCTAAGAAAAGGTTGGTATTTTCTTTCTGTTGCAAAACTGAACTATTTTGAGTGAAATAAGGAGAAAAGATGATACTGCATTCCTTCCTGCAATGAGCAGCAGCTCYGCTTTTTCCCTCAAGGGCAGGAGTCTCTTCTCAGTTGGGATGCTGTGAATTTCACTTGAATCCTGCCAGGGTTAAAAACTGCCTGATTTGGAATCTGCCAACACTGCATGCTTATTGACATAGCTGGACTTTCTTGGAAATATTGATTTTAAAGGTTCACAATCTCCTTTTCTCTAGAGYAGCACATTTTACTTTAACTACTAGATCTTTCTAGTAGTGTTGAGTGTTGTTAAAGTGAAAATCACTTATGAAATAGTTTTTCCTASATCTGGAAAAACTAAAATACTCAAACTGCAAAGTGGTAAGAGTAGTAATATTTTGGTCTTCATGTTACTTGTCTTCAGTTAGAGCGTGGGCTGTCAGGGGAAAAATCAGAGTCACTCTGAGGAAAGTTAAGCTCTTGGTATYGACCAAGGATGATGTTTGTAGTTCTCAAAGATTACCAGTTAAGATAATCTGAGGGCTAAGCTCCCACACTAAATACATTTTCCTTTGGGGTTGGTTTGCCTGTAGAACCTACGGGATTGGTGACCTTCACAAGGCAGTGTCTCCAGGAGTTTCCAGACTGGGAGAGGTAAGTCAAACATCCTGTTCATGTAAGAAGTTTCTTAAGTCCACAATAACTGAGTGTTATTCATTTGGAGTAGGTTCAGGTSTAGAAGTRCTACAGAAAACAATCTTTGCTATGGACTGTTGCAGAAAGAAGTAGAGGGCAGTGGCTGAATTGCCACAAGTAGTTTGTGTCCWSWGTTGTCCCATATGTTTGCCTGTAAAGCAAACAAGCATTAGTTGAAGTTTTAAAACACAAACAAATCTTTGGTGCTCTTGGGAGGGGGTGGGGGGAAGAGAGGGATTATATTACCAATCATTTCTTGATTTAAGAAATGATAGGTAATGTAATGAACTATGGGTGATGATCAGCATGAGCACAAGTATTATAGCTTCATTGCTGGGGAGCAAGAAAAACTTAGAACTTAAGATGTGGGGTTTTACGGTAAAAGGTGGAGAAATGAGCAAATGACTGTGTTAAACTTTTCCACATTGTTTCTGCAAGGCAAACTTTTTTTTAATCCATCAGTGGGGGTTTTTTTTAACCACGTTATGTTTAAGGTGTGTAAGCAGCTGGGGTTTGGGTGAATTTTATTTTAAAATGAATGGGTTTTTGTGGGGGTACTGAAATGATCCTTTCTGTGCAATATTTTTCCTCAATGGTAGATCTCAGAAAAAATTATCTAGATTGCATGTCACCTATGAAGGCACCATTGAAGGCAATGGACAAGGTATGCTGCAGGTAAGTGCATATAACAGTTCATGTGAATTTCATGGTTTTGTCATACTTTCATGGTCTGCCAGTCTAACAAAGTTACTTGTTTATCCTCAATTGACTTAAATGACAAGATGTTATGCAGCATAAAAAAACCTATCAAAGTTAATTCCATGGGCTGTCTTAGTACTGTCAATATACCCCAGCTCATCTAGGTAGCACATGTACCTGTTACAGAAAGGGCTGACAGAAAATCACAAGTCCTGGACAGCTTCAGGTCKTCTGGTTCAAGCCAGGATCAAAGATTGACAAGACAAAAGATTCAGGCTGTGATCTTGATGACTTGTCAAGGGTTTCAGTTTATTTTTAAAAAATTATTCTTGTGCCCCAGACAGTGACCAGGTCAGTGACCCAGGAGACTTTCTTGCTCCTGCCAGCACCACTGTTTCAGTCTGGGAGGCAGTCAGCAAAAGAAATTCATAAGGAGGATGTCCTATCCATATTTATAGGAACACATTTGAGTTTTCAAATTAGTTGTTTGCTTTCTGCTTTTCTTTAAGAAAAAAAAAAAGGTCTGCCTTCTAGAATTCTTTTACCAAAAAAAAGTAAAAATCAGAACTTTTTTAGCCAGGGACAAGTACTGTATTGGAACAGGAGTAAGGAGACAAGGAGAATTTTTTTTCTGCAATGCTTTTTGTTYAGACTTTAAAATGCCTCAAAACTTTGTGAAACTAGGGCACTCAAATGTGTGCTGAAATTATGAAGAACTCAGCAATTCCTCAATAATAACCATTTTTCTAGTGTTGTACTCTGTATAAGGGGGTATTACCAAGGATGTGATATTTTCCTCTTGGCTATTTCAAGTCTTATCAAACAAAATACCTCTGCTCAGATGRGGAGCAGTGTGGAGGGATAGAAGGTAAGAAAATAGTGCAGCAGGTAGTCTCACACCTGAGGAGTTGCAGCTGTACCAACCACCAAAGATTAGGAACAGGCCTGCCTTTAAGAGGCCACAGCTGTGTCCAATAAGAAGATGAGTGCTACAAAAGAGTGGGTTAGCTGGTTGTGCTGTGAAGAGGGTTGGAGTTTGCTGGTTGTGCTGTGAAGGAGTCAGTGCTGTGAGGAGCTGCCCCTGAGAAATCACTGAGGAGGTATGGGAGATTTACAAYAAGTTGACAACAGAGCAGTCACTCCAGCAGGGAGCAGGATGAGCAAGGCAGGACAGTGCAGGAGTCCACAGTGAGCCCAGCCTCWGTGGGCAGGGATGGTGACAACCACAGCCCCTGGTGACTGGCTGTGGCCATCAGACAAAGGCAAGGTGATGAGTCAGGGCACCAGGGACAGTGAGAGATGTCTGGTGAGCATCAGCAGGGCTGGGCCTGGGCCCACAGGTGATGGTGTGTCTCAGGGGAGGTGCAGGACAGGGTGGGTGTTTGTGTGGGACAAGGTGGGGCCCAGGAGAGGCTGCCCAGCACAGTTACAGTGCTCTGGGACCCTGGCACACTGTACATCTGAGTGGTTTTCATGTAGCTTTTTTTATCATAGTTAAGTTTAGCAAATCTTAAACAGCTGAAATGTGTTRGTATTTCCAGGATAGACTAGAGGAACACATGCTGCTGTAGTGGCTGGCTCTTGGTGTGCTTTGGACACCTGGGTCAGTCTGTAATCTACACAGGTGTTCATGGCACCCCAGCAATTTCCGTCCCCCTCCTGTACCTGTGCTCTCATCAGCTACCTAAGTAAAAATCAGTAAGAAGCTAATAGTATTTGGAGGATGAAGTAACTTTTTAAAATTATAAATTTATATGGATAGTTAATTGAGTGAATAGTAATTACTTTATTGAATAAACAAACTCCTTTAAAACTGTTGTGTGTATGAAAATGTAATTTGCAAAATATGTACTATTGCAGCAAAAAATAGTCCAGACCTTCTTTATTTCAAGCAGAAACCTTGAGAGTCAAAGTGATTTGCCTTGTTCAAGTGCATTTCAAGGACAATTCATAAGAGATTGTTAGTACATTTCAAGAGGAATTTGTTAGAGGGTTTTTTGGGTATAGAACTGTTACAAGGGCAGTGCTAATCTAAAGATACTTCCATGGGCACAGCTGGGGCAGAGTGCTTTCCAAAGGACAAACTAATGATTTTTCAATGGCCCTAAAAAATACTGTTTTCATCTGTCACATTTACTGAAATATGTGCTTCTTCAAGGGAAACCCACACAACTTGGATTTGGAGCGTTTCAGATGCAAAATTTCTTTTGCTGTGTAATGTCTCATTTGTTGTAAGTTTTCTGAGAAGTTGAATGGAAAAAAAGAGAGAGACGTGATCATGTTAATCAGTTTCTCTGCTTGTAGTTTTAAATGATAACAGCAGATTTCAACACAGTAATTGAAATATGTACAGGATTTTATTTAATTTGGTAATTAAAGGATTTTTTTTTAATTTATCCTATCATAACCCTTCTGAATGTRTTCTTGGTAGGTTGACTTTGCAAACCGTTTTGTCGGAGGTGGTGTGACCGGGGCAGGACTAGTACAAGAAGAAATTCGGTTTTTAATCAATCCAGAACTGATTGTATCAAGGCTCATCACTGAAGTCTTGGATCACAATGAATGTCTTATCATCACAGGTTAGTCTTTGCAGAAAATGTTTCACATCAAGTTCTGGTTTTATATATACAAAATACATTTCAAGTTGAACTTTAGTATGTTTAAATGCTGTAAGAATTAAAAAAAAAAGGGAGAAAAGTTAATACTCATTTGACAAMGAGCCTCCTACTTCATCCCAGCTAACACCACAAGGGTTGCTGTTCCATATATGTTTTGTGAAAGGAGAAAAACAAAGTGACAGCAAACAATTTATTTTATCCTTTGTAAATGTGTTTGAGGACTTGGTGTCTTGAGCTAAAGAATGCTGATGGGCGATATAGGTAACAGCCACAATTTCCAGCTATTAGCTGATATTGCTTCCCTTTTGTTAAAGGATGTGGGGTTTTTGTTCCTCTCCTGGATTTGTAGCATTTGATGTGATCAGTGGGATTGAACACTCTTGAGAAGAGGAGCTACCTTCTGATTACCTAAAAGGGGAGGAAGAGTAGAAAATCTGCATCCATTAGGAAAGGGGAGAAAGCTAGGAACTGTCTCTGTAGGATTTGATCTTGTAAGTTTCAAATATGTATTTATGTTACTTGTAGGTTAGTTATGCGTTCCTAATCCTATCAGAAATAACCTGCTTCTCCAGTATGTTGCTGAGGGGTTGTGAATGGAGATGTCCTGTCTGTCCAGAGCTTAGCTGAGAGTTTTCTCTTTTGCTTCCCACTCTGTTAGAGATCTTGGATTGTTTAATTATCCATTGCATTAAAACAGCATCAAAAACCAAATGTCACTRTTAAGAACTGGAGCAGCCCAGGTCATGCTGCATGTCTCAGTTCTATACATGAATGAGCATTTTTCATGACTGAAGAAAAAAATGACGCTGTAATACTACTTTATTTACACTAAAGAGCAACTATAAAGAAAAGTATATTAACTGAGAGAGATCCCCTGGTTAGAAATTATAATAAACTATGTTTATTTTTCAGTCTGCTGTAGCAAAAATGTTAGGTKTAGTTACCTGAGCTGTCTCAAAAGTCAGGAGTTTCTGTAGGTATAAGAACACATTCCTTGGAAAAATTCATCAATAGCACTTCTTTCTCTCACATGCATACACAGTAGAAATTTGAGCTTAAATCTTGCAGGTCTTACTCTGTTCTGAGTTATTGATTGTACTGGGCAGAGTATCTTTTGTTTTCAGTCTAATGCTTGACAATCTTTAAGACAGTGTTTTATTTTGTTTTTCCACTCTGCCAGAATTAATGCCTTTTCTGTGAAAAGTTTTTGATAAATTGGCTTTTGTGATTACATTTAAAAAAATRAGTCAGAAAAGAAGTTCTTGGCCATCAGACAGTTCTGTTCTGTATTTTGGATGTGATACTATATTAACATATTTTAAGCACTGTCCTCTGGGAGAGACGTTTTTGGGAAGGGGAAAAACAGCACAGCTATCAGTCTGGGTAATAACTGATTAGGGGGAAACACTAATTTAGTGTTTTGAAAGACCTTCCATTCCCCTGCAAACAAAAATGGTGATTTGGCATGGACAGGTAAAGGTGAGAATRTTTTTTTACTGCAGCAACATTTTATCTTTCTTGATATTTTATCTTCCAGTGTTTTGCAATTAGTATTTAGGATATGGAATTCTTCTCTAATGGAAATATCCATTCCATCATTTTTATTTAATCCCTGGAGCTTTTCCACCTTGGTTCCTAGCCAAGTCTTTTCTGTGTCACGATCCTCTTGATAAATTACATTCTTTGAGATGCATCTTGACTCGGCGGCCTAATGGGTATAACTGTGTAGCTTAAATTTGCAGTGGAGCCCAAGAAATTGGGAGATAAATTAAATTTGTTGTGATTTTCCAGTATCTGGTTAAGATCACTGCTGTAATGACTATGAAAATAGTCATGCAAACAGTGGAGTTCTTCAACACAGACATCTACCTACAGAAATGCCAGCAGCAACACCAGAGATTCCTACAGCTGCATTTCTGGTAGAGCTGTGAATAAGTGTGAGTGGYTTTCATTCAGATTTTTTCTTTCTTTCTTTTTTCCCTCCTGTTTGAGCTCACACATCCTCAGGCAGTGTTAAGAGCAGATGAAGCTGTGTTCCTTTTTTGCTTTAAATTTACAGATCTATCAATGGCCAGTCAGGACTACATCTTAGCAGGRCAGTTTTGGAACCTTCTGATCACATTAGCCAGGCAGCAAATGAGATAATTGGTTTGACTGAAAATTTACTCAGAGAGGAAAATTGGTTTTCAGCTAGTTTTAGCAGGCTGATTGTGCCAGTGTTGGGAGAGCCAAAGACTAATGGTGGTACAAGATAAGGATTGGCAGAACTGATTGAAAGGGAAAGAAGGACCTTCCTCTCACTTATGGCACTAAATGTGCCTTTATATTGGTGACTATGGAACTAAACTCTTGCAATTTTCACATCTACTTTTTGTTTACTGCTAGTGGCCCTGCCTCTTCAAGGGTATAATTTCTAGCTCATTAGAAATACTAGAGGAGCACTATGGTGGSATTTTTCCCAATCCCTGGAAACATTATAATGCTGTACAAATCATATGCAAATGTAAACCTAGACTATGGAGTCTGAGAAAGGTATATTTATTTTTAGTAATAATTGCAAATCTGTCTAAATTGGTGAGGTCCCATAAACACCAACACTTGACTGGCAATTTCACTTTTTGTCTGATGCTGTAAATTTTACAAGTCTCACAAAGGATAGATTTTTGAATGGTACTTACATATACATTCTTTTGACTTTAGGTAGGCTATTCTAGGTTTTGTAGCTTGTTTTTAAAGTTCTGGTGGAACTTTATTTGTGGTTTGCCTTTTTTTACCTCTTTATTTTTTTTAATGGGAAGAAAAAAGAGTCACCAGAAACATTAACATATCTACCTTATCCCATATTGCTTCTGTTTTCCCAGCAACAGAATTTTGTATCCCAGTAATTCACAGGCAGAAGTATTGCCAGTGGAAATTGTCTGACGAGGTTCCAGAGCTTCACTTATGAAAACTCATTGATTTTCATTAACTTCAGGTTTCTGGGACATGACTTTAGAGTCTGTGTGATTTTCTTGAGTTTCTCCACTATTGATTATTTTTTTTTTTAGTGAATATATGGGTGTATTTGCTTGCTTGTTTGTTTCCTGGTGCTTTTGTTGTCAGACACTACACTTCCATAAAAATTAATGAAAACAATGAACCTTGAAAAAGCCAGCCTAATACTGTATCATTTAATCTATCCTGGTGCAATATCTCGGTGACCTAGAGTTCTCTTTCCCCGTCTTAAACACCAAGGGAAATGCTTCCTTTTTCAAGCTGGAAGTTTTGCTGGGTTGTCCTCTAAAGAGAGCTCTCAAAAGAGTCCCATACTTCCCTTATCTGTCTTTTGTTGCTCTGTGCTTAGACATTTTCATCAAGTCTGTCAAGAGAACTGAATTTTACTCATGTCAGGAAAAGTCTTAGTGAAGGCTGATAGCCTGCAATTCAATTAGAAGGCTGATTTCAGAATATGGAAGCTGCTTGTGGTTGTCCTTTGTCTGAGGGCATGAATGTGTGTGAATACTTARGCATATTTTGTTATCCACGTTTTTCAGATGATTTTTAAATCAGGAAGTGAACTCGGTGAGAAATCTCTTACCATCCCACTCATTTTGCATAGCAGCTTTTCAAAATAGCCTTAAGAGAGATTTGTGTGCCTTCACAATGATTAATGTTCTAGACTAAATAAATAATGAGTGAGCAACAGGGCAGATGAATTAAATGAGCATTGATAAGTCTTGTCAGTTAAAATTAATATGGGTAAATGGGGAAAATATCTTGATGTATATGCATCATTGTAAACAGTTTTTAACAGCTTGTTTCCCATGCTTGAGRCTACCGCAGGTAAACATTCAAGTTTCCTTGTCAGTGAGGTTTAAAGTTAATAGTTTTATGTTTTTGATTGTTCAACTTCAATTGCAATTTTATTTAGAGATTGCAAAACTCAGATTAAATTTAAACCTTTATATTCTCAGGGTATTGCTGGTCTGTGCAATAGTTAGGCAGTATTCTTGTCTTAGTAATCAGATGTTTTGTGCTGTCAGCTTGCAATTCCTTAAACCCTATTTCTCCCCATTCTATTTATAGACATAGCTGGTATCACAAATTAAGGGATTGCTAAACAGTTCTCTTCTTACTCTTACTGTTTGTAATTGTGCCAAWCTATACCTGCATGAAGCTCCAAACCAGTCAGCTCAGCTGGTCAGAGCATGGTGCCAAAAACGCCAAGGTCGTCGTGAGTTCACTGAAGAGTTGGACTCAAGATCCTTGGGGGTCCCTTCCAAACCATCCTATGATTCTGTGATTGCTTCTRAAACTCAGCTGTTGTGAGCTCAGAGTGGGGAGAAGGTGTGATTTTGCTGGGGCATTACTTCAGGAGTATTTATCTGAAGCATTTGTGCAATGCCCAGGTTTGGAAGCAAGGTCCTGAAGCTCTATAAAATGAGGTGAAAGGCAACCTTTTAGAAAGGTTATGATCCTTGTTCTCAGTTAAGATACACTCTGTCTTGGGATAAACCTTTGAAAAGGATTTGGTATAGCAGAGCATAATAGCTAAAATTACTGGTGGCCTTAAGGAGCTGCTTTCTGACAGCCTTTAATACTTGCCAAGATCCCCTYCTGGACCTTTTCAAGAGCAGCCAAGTACATTCCAGACTGTTTTTTTGGGTCTTTGTGCTTGTACAGAGGTAGTTTGTTGGTGCTGMCCACTTCTCATTATGTACTGGGCAGCATATGTAGGTCTGCACTTGTAATGTTCTGTGCTGGTGCTGCTCATCACCTGTGGAAGGGAGCTTTACAAGGAAATCTTGTATTTGTGGTGCAAGTAGAAATTCCCTGTTTCCCATTGCTTCTGAGAGCTGTGTGTTCATTTGGAGAAGCAGTGATTCCTATCAAAGATTTGTGAAGTGAAAAAAAAAGTACATGTTTTATATGTAATCTGGAAAATAATTTGTTTCAGGTACTGAGCAGTACAGTGAGTACACAGGCTATGCAGAGACTTACCGCTGGGCAAGGAGTCACGAAGATAAGACCCCAAGGTAAAGTTCCACATAAGTATTTTAAGTGAAGGAAGAAAGAAATGTTAGAAATTTGAAAAATTCTAAGTGTTTCCTAGCATTTGCCTTAGTAGGATATTTGCTTGATTTTGCTCTCTTCAGCAGAGCCAGCCAGCTAAGAAAGTTATGTCACATTAGTAATGCCATACTAATGCTAATAAATGGTACCTGCCCTTATGTCAGTTCTTAGACCAACATCTTTTACAGTTTAGAGATATATGTATTTAATGCACATTTTTGCTAAGATACTGACTGAACTATGGTTTGCAATGTCACAAGAAGTTTGAAAATGATACCTCACATGCCACAGTGCAGCTGATGTGTGGCAAAATAAGAATCAATACCACGAATCTGAGTAGAAGGCTGTGAGCTCTTGAATTTTATTTCTTCAGCAATGTCATCAGAGTATATACAGAAAATTACTCATTTGGTATAGAAACATACACAGTGTACTCTCATTTAAATGTTGGAGGAAGACAGAGAAACACTGACCTTGCAATGTTCTTACATACTTGATAAATAGTGCTGTGTAATTAGATTTGTTTCACGTTCGTGCTCAAAGTCTAGCCAGGATATTTCTAAATTTATGGGGAGGCCTGTCTCATTTCTGATGCTGCTTTCATTCCCAACCCACAAAGAAAAAGTATTCCATTGTTTGTTGAGTTCACCTTTTCAGCTGCTTCTAACAGAGAAGCTCTGGAGGAAATTGCTCATTTTGAATTGTGGTTATTTGACTGATATTAAACAACTAATGTCATCTACTTTTCTCCCCCCTCCAATTTTAGGGATGAATGGCAACGACGCTACACTGAAATTGTTGCTATAGATGCATTTCACTTCAGACGTTTCCTTGATCAATTTGGTCCAGATAAAATTAGAAGAGAGCTCAACAAGGCCAGTAACTTTTTACAACAGCCTGCAATCTAATGTTTATAGAGCTTGTTCAAATATTTTTGTTATAGTCCTTATCTAAGAGGTTCTTGCTTAGTTGTGTCTCATATGACAGGGATTTGCTGTCCAGTGTTAAAGCAAAAGATTGTCAAATGTATTTCTTGTCCTTTGACGTTCAAAGTTATATTTAATATACCTTTCAAAAATGTAAATGAAACTTGGATATACATTTTGTTAATTCTTCCCTGTCCTGCTTCCAAATGACAGGCTGAGAGTTGGGGTTGTTCATCATGGAGAAGAGAAGGCTTCAGGGAGGGACTTGTAATATGGGCRGATGGTGACAGTACAAGGGCCAGTGGTTTTAAACTGACAGAGGACGGGTTTAAGTTAGGTATTAGGAAGAAATTGCTTACTGTGAGGGTGGTGAGGCACTGGAACAGGTTACCAAAGGAACCCGTGGATGCTCCATCCCTGGTAGTGTTCAGTCCCAGGTTGGAGGGGGCCCTGAACAACCTGAGCTAGTGAATGGCATCCCAGCCCCTGGCAGGCAGGTTGGAATGAGGCAATCTTTGAGGTCCCTTCCAACTCAAGCTATTCTATGATTCTAAATTATAAGTCTAAGTTCTTTCCCTATGATTTGTGCTGTTGAATCCTACTCCACTGTGCAGTCAAGGTGGAAAAGGAGGTGCCTCATGTTTTAACATGAGGCAGTTCATAAATATGGTGCCACTTGCTTTTCTTCCACGTTTCTTCTTTGCTCTGGSGGTACTGACATACTGCCTGGGAGTTTACCTTTTCCTATATTGATGTTTTCTTGAGATTGGATCCAGCTGTTCATAAATCCCCTTTATTTTCACAATAGCTGTAAGGGCTGTTGTAACCACATGTGTGTGCATACATGCCAGTCAGAGTTTAGTCTCCAAGAAGACTGACAATGCAGGCCAGTTTTAATCCTTTAAACAAAACTTCTGGGCTGACGTTCAAAACTAGCACTCTTCGTACTAATAATTCTTGCACATTATTAATCATTATCATCATTTATACAAAATKTTCAGTCCTTGACCCTGCCCTGAGTCAGCTTTGTGTGTAAAAACTGCACTTTGCAGTGGCTGTGGTCCTTGATAATCTCACACATCAAAGTTCCCAGGCTGAAGAGCTCTTTGACAGGGGAAGCTGGAACTGTGGTGGACATAATTTTTTTCTGTCCTCTGCTATCCCTAATTTGGCATCTTCTCCTTAAATAATGTTGGGGATGATGAAACAAGAAAGCCTTATAAATATGATGGCCTGGGAAAAGATTTTGAGAATATGGAAACTATAAGCAAGATTGAAATGAAAGCAACCTTCGAGATCCCTTAGTTAYTGAACAATGGGAAAACAATGGCGTGGCCAGCTGAAGGTAATCCCCTTTTGATAAAACAATACCCTCTGCAAGCAGGCAGGTCCAAGGGTCCAGCAGACCCTGCCAGCTTGGCAGAAAGGGTCCAAAGAGTAGGTTTTAGGGTTTAAAATGTAGCACAGTATGGTAATGTAGTGATTCTTATAGGTTGTATGGAAATGCTATAGGATTTGTATGTTGTATTAGATTGGTTAGTGAGAATCAGAATATTCAACACAGAAGATGATTTATTGTATTGTAATGGGAACTTCGGGCACTTCACTTCACTTCTCTTCCCCTTACTTTCCATACTCTTACTCTTGCCTCTTAGCTCTTGCCTTTTACTCTCTCACGCTCTACCCCTCTCTTCCCTCGGGCCTGCTCTGAGCTGCGGCTGGCAGCTCTCAGCAGGGCCCTGCACCCAGGCCCTTTGCAATAAACTGCAAGTTCCACRACCTGGCTCCAGAGATCTCTCATCTCTGTCCGTCCCGACCGTGCTGACCCCCCCATCACTCCTACAAATAAGATATTTGAGATGTTTCCCAAATATCTGCCATGGATTCCCAAACATTATGTTTGGGAACATTGGGTCACTTTCTCAAGCTGTGGCAGGTGCTTTATCATCTGCATAGCCAAGGTTTTCCTGTCACTTGTTTTTCTTCTTGTTTTGCTGCTGCTCTTTTGTTGAAGCTAAAGCAGTCTTTTCCCAGCTTTTAAGGTTGTACTTTGACAGGGACTAGTGACTGCCCCCAGTGAGCTGTCTGTGGTTATGGGACTTAAGCTGTTCAAGGCCTTTGCTGTTACCCATGCACCAATTTTATCTGCTGACCTGCTGATAATCAGGTCAGCAGATAAAAAAAAAAAAACCTGTCTGGAATCGGTCTCCAGTTCACAAAGCAGATTCTCCTAAGTTAATTAGAYGGTTAATGGGCGGGGATTAGGGCCTTGCATGGCCAGTATAAGGCATAGGTAGTGAGAGGTGTGTGGCCTGTTCCAGCAGCGGAGTACAGGAATGCTAATTCAATTTTACTCTGCTAGTGGGCCAATTTTTGGGATCAAAACATGTGATGAGTGTCCTTAGTGTGATTCTACATTTACAGATGCAGTGAGCTTGGGGATTGACTATAAGAGCTCAATGTTGTTATTGATAAAGCCTCCTGCTTTCTGCAGTATGGAGGGTATAGAATATTATAAGATGTATTTTAAATAAACTCAGACGTAGGAACACACCACCCGAATTCTCAGCTGGAAAGGGAATACACCCTCTTGAAATGATGTACAGTGCTAAAGGACTAATTTAAATTAGTTGTGAAACCTTAGCATGTTAAAGTAAAGTAACATTCATCAGCTTGTTTCTTCATGGTTGGTAATGAAATTAGCCCTAAAAAAGACATTTAAGTAGAGTTTGTAAACCTCACTGATATCTTAGTAAAAAATTCTAATTACCTACATCAGTGAATTTATGATCTCCCTACAATTTTCAGTGTATTGATTTGGTTTGGATTTTTAAAATAAATTATGGCAAATCAATGCAACATTTATAAGGTGTGTTGRTTTGGCTGATGTTTTTTTATGAGGACTGATTGGTATTTAAGAAAAATTTTAAGCCTTTATCCTGAAAAGCTTCCTGTAGCTCTGATGAAATGCCTGGGACTCGGGACCTGTATCTTAATTTTTAACTTGGATCCAAATAAGGCAAAAGTCTTCCCGTCATAATTTTTTTGTTATTGATGTTGAATTTAAAGGAAGACTAATGATGTATTGAAGTAGTTTGAATTTGGTATTGCTAGAAGACAATGCTGGTTTTTGTTATCATTTTATTATTTGGAATTATTGCACCAGGCTGCCTCTCAGATCCATCTGTGACTCTTGTGTGCATACAGGCCTACTGTGGCTTCTCTCGGCCCAACGTTCCACCTCAGCATCTCTCTGCAATAGCCACAGGAAACTGGGGATGTGGTGCCTTTGGAGGGGACTCCCGATTAAAAGGTAAATCATAGCAGCTATTAATGTTCAGATTAATCAAATCACTTTCATTTTGATCCTGGGCCATATGTTTTTGTTCAAGTACATTTTTTGCTTTTGTTCTAATTAATACRTGTTTGCCAAGAAATGGCATTCTATAGAATTGGTACATTAGYGCTGATCTTTAGGCTGTGAGTAATGTGGCCTTCAACAATAAAAGAGCATTCCACTTTATTCTTTGTGCTGTAGACTGTTATGCTGTTTTCAGTTTAAAGTTTGGGGCAAGCACGTGATGCTGAAATGCTGGGTTTGCAAGGACTTGTAGCACTGAAACCTTCCAAAACACAAACGTCCAGCTTTAGTTCACAGAAGAACATATTCATTGCAGTTGTCAGTCATATAAATTGGTTGACCTTTCTGGAAAAGTCTTTTCAGATTCTGCCTGAAATTCATATCTCTGCAAAGCTGTTTAAAGTACCTGGTAATTTGCAAGGCTTCACAAATTTGCTGGCAATGTTTAATGTTTCGTTTTACTCCTTAATATATTGCTATATGCCAGAGAGGTTTCCAGTCACTCAGTCATGCTGCTTTCTTTCCTGAYTTGCCTGCTATATCACTCACTTTCTCATGTTCTTTTATATTTAATTAGAGTATTTGTAATGCAGCAGATATCACATGCCTACATTCATTTAAGACCTTTTCCATCAATTCAAGAACTGATGGATCTTGACATATAAATTCATATCCTGGTTCATATAATTCTAAATAGAAATTTACATTTCTTTGTTGTTTCCAAGCATTTGAAGAGTATTTCAAATTTGCTTTTTTGAACAGCTTTAGGTAGCTACAGTGAGACAGTCATCAGGCTTCCAGTTTCATTTCTTTTTTAATGTACTTAATTCATAAAGCATCTATTTTTTTCTCAATGCTCATTGAATTCCTGGCAGTTGTTTTTTTATTTCCATTAGATAAAATAGGCTGCCAAATGCATATCTTATCAATATCAGGACTAGTATTTACTGTAGGATCTGAGCATACTTGATTTGTGTTAGGAAGGTTTAACAAGTACTTTAATCTGCATAAGATCTTGGATCTTGGATCTGAACTTGTAATATCCCATATATGTTTTTTTTTAATAGAAGAAAGATGTCAGTACAGCCATTGCTTCAGGTGCAAGTCCAGAAGTTAAGTGGGATAACATCAGCTGGGTGCAAGGGCCAAAAGAGCTCAGATCCCTCCAGACCCCAGTACCACAGGCTGTGTTGCTCTTCCTGTGGTGCTTCTTTCTGTGCCAGTAGCATGGAAATTTCCCATGGTATTGTGTATGATTAATGTCCAGAAGATTGTGAAGTCTGATTCTTGACAGAAATTTTGATCCTTGTTTCATAAGATCTATAGCAGTTCAAAATAAGGAGTAGGATATTTTTAACATCTTGTAAAGTGAAACTGCAGTTTGGAATGAATAATAAGATTCATTAGGTTCTGTTCCCCTATGCAAGCTAGTTAATTAGACTCTTTAAAAGCTAACCTACTGAAGCTKTACTAAATCCACAGCTGGTTCAGTGGTTTAATTAAAATATCATTCCCAGATTGAGATTAATTTCACATGTGAATCATGTAATTTATAATTTTGGCTWTGGGTTTACAAGAGGAAGTTTTTTTTTGATTGAAGAATGCAGTGTTTTAATAGGTCTCTGTTTAAAAATGTGAAAGATTATTGAACTGGGCTCTGAACAGCTYTCTATTTAGCTTCCACTAGCAGGTGGTAATGCACTATGTACACAGTTTTATTTAAAATTAATCTTTACAAAGACAGTATTAATCACATTTTAATTAACTCTACTTACTGGGTAGAAAAAGGAGGAATTAATATYGGAGCTGCACCAACAGGCTGAAGGAGACAGGCTGCAGCAGATGAAATAGTTGCTGGGGTCCATTGGTAGGGCTGTTGTAGAACCTGTGATTGATTGCACACCTCTGTGGCACTCCAGCCTGGCAGTGCTGGCTCATGAAAAAGCTGCACTCTTCTAAGTTTGGTGCTGCCTAAAAGGGTGGGTCCTGGTTTTCTTCTCCCCCTTTGTTGTTCCTGGCTCTGTGATCTGGTGCCCTCCCTTGCCTCAACTCTGGCTCTTAGTCACTCTGCCAATTCAACTGCTGTTCTAGCAGAAAACAATTAGCTTTTATTCTTCATCCATACTTTTCTGCCACTTTGGTGAATGGAATTGGCACAATGATGTCTGATGAGCACCAGAGAGCTGCAGAAAAGTCAGGGGCTGGGTGAGAAGAGGACCAGAACTACTTTCTCCAATTGCAGTGAGTCATTAGCTTGGCTCAGCAGCACTACTGGTACAGGTGATTTCTCAAGGTGAATCTTCAAAAAGCTGTTCCCAAGATAGGAAGCATTTTTCTTTCTTTTGCATATAGAGGAACAAAGTCTGTCTATATTGTAATGTTAGCTGTTGGCAGAACTTGGGACGCAGCTTGGGCCAATAAGTTTGACAGAAAGCTGGAAGTTAATGAACATGTCAGCATTGCTGACATCACCCCTCACAGGTCAGAATAAGCCATCATATTCCTTGCTGCATACTTCTATTGTAGGTGTGATGGACACCTTAAATTATGCAGGAAGAGGCTGCAGAACCATAGTTCTTTTCTTGGAGCTAAAAGTTGGGTCAGCTTTTACTTTGCATAGCTTACCTAGTGAAAGAATTGGCTCCATTCTTTCTTACAGGTGGCACAGAATGGAAATTGCCAAGTGCTCATGGATGCTTTTTACCCCACTGTCTGTGGCTGTATGGGCAGCTCATACCAGCATGGGAGGGGCTGCTCTGTTGCCTTATGCTGCCACAGGCATTTATTGGCTAATTGGTGGCTGCATGCTGCTTGGGGGCAGACATGGACTAAAATAAACCSCTCTCAGTTTGAAACACATTGTTTATCTGGAAGTAAGGGTGGATATCACTAACAGCTCTTGCAGAATGCTTCAACACTCTTGACTTGCAGTGCCCAGCATTCTTTATTTTAAAAAGGGAAGTAATATTTACCTACACATTGTTTGTAGTGCTTTGCAGCATCCACATGGAAATGGGTGCTATGGTTGCTTGCTGTAAACTTAAGCTGTGTTTTTCCTTCAGCAAMTTGTTTTATCCTGTGTTCATGTGTAATCTTTTTTTGTTGTTTCAGCCTTAATTCAGATATTGGCAGCTGCAGAGGCTGGACGTGATATTGTGTATTTTACCTTTGGAGATGTGGAGCTGATGCGGGACATTTACAGCATGCATACTTTTCTCTGTGAGAAGGGCCAAACTATTGGTGAGCAAAAAGAAATCTTTGTGTGCACAAAAGAGACATGACCATCTCTCTAAGTAGAAATTTTCCAACATGAATTCTTGCCACTAAGTGCTGAACACAAGCAAATGGGTCTCAGTTTATGTGTACCTATTTCCAGAATGGGAAACTCTTCTGATTTGGGATCTACTGYGCAGTGCTAATCAGTTTAGAAGACTTCTAGATGCTTTTCTGATTCACTTAGGAATTATGCTGAAAAATAGAGGTACAGGTGGTAGGTAGAAGATTTGCAAAAGCTTTTGATATAACTCAGTAAAGCTTTGAAAAGGGAAAAGCTGCTTAGGCATTCTTGATACAGATTTGTCTTCTAGTGGTTCTGTCTTGATCCTGCAGGATGTGATCTGATGTGTTATTCAGTTGCAGTACAAGAAAAGCAGTGTATCCATTGCCCTATTGTAATTGTTATGTGTCTTTTAATTTCTGGGCCAGAAGCACAAAGCTGGGTAATTGGCAATACATTTGCAGTAATGTGTATGCAAGCTTAATGTTAGGATAGCTTATGCAGGAATTTGAGGGAGGCCATCCTATGTTCTGAACAACCTGCAGACATTCCCATTTACACATTCATGTGCCTTCTCTGTAACWGCTCATTTAGAGATGTTCCTAGCCACTGTTTCAGTGTGCACGTGCATTCCTAGCCCTCCTTTGCAATCATACATTGCTCATTTGGCATGTTCTCACATGGTGTTTAATGACTTCTTTTTGGTTTTTGAAGGGGACATTTATAGGCTGTTGCTGAGATACTACAATGAACAATGCAGAAACTGTTCTACTTCAGGACCAGATGTCAAGCTGTACTCTTTCATATACAACACTCTTGAGTCCTATGCACATTCTACTGATGATGATGAGGAGGATGAAGAAAAAGGGTTGTGCTTTGAAGATTAAAATAAATGTATTTGATCAGAATAATGTTTATCTCCTCCCACTGGTGTATTGTGTGAGTTGCTGGACATAATGAATGAGCTGGCTTTATTTATATTGACTGCATTGGTGGTTATGTATAACACCCAAACAAAAACCCCCAAAAACACCTTTGAGAGACGAGATTTATTTGTTTGATGGTTTGATACATGAAAAYCTTGTTCATGTGTGTACAGAGAAAAATTCTTTGGTAAGTCTGGTTTGCGTTATACCTTGTTAAGTAGAATATTTTGGTACATTTCACTTGAGATTGCTAAAAACCTTCAGAATTCCCTGTACTCCTTTGCCTTTATTTTTCAGAGCTCTTATGTAGATTTCTCATGGAGGCTTACAGCTGGAGTACAGACAGCCATGGAACTCCTCRGATGATGTTAGAGGGAAGCATTTTAATGATTGCTCTTACTGAAAATTGTCATATTCCTTAAGAGTGCCAAGGTACCATTGGTGTTCTTGCAAAGTATTCATTCTTTAACTTAAAATGTCCTGGGTCTAATTAATTTTTTTAAAAAATTGTTAAAAATGGAAAAGTTCTGGGGGAGTCAAGAATGCATTWCACAACTGCATGGTCTTTACCAAATTAGACATAAAAGTTAGCATAAAGAAGTAGAGAAAGAACAACAAGAGTGGAAAAATGAGAAGTGTGACCAAAGCTGGAAGCAGAGGGAAAGATTTTCTTGTGAAACTCTTCGATACCATTTTGTTGGTGCTATCTCTTACCACATTGAACAAGGTTGGAAGTTTCTCAAGGTTCACTGCTTCTGACAATATTTGAGTTAAAGTCTGCTAGTTATGTTCATATTGTCATATCWGTTCTCCTCTCAGTATGCATATGTGTGAGTATAAGATCCCCATGGGATATGTGAGTGAGGAAACAAATCACATATCAGTGGGAGGAAAGTCTGCTGGTTAAGATAAGAGCATGAGGTCTTGTTAGGGATTTCTGCCTGTGTCATTTTAGACATGGGAATAACAGTGAAGTGTTGGCAAAACATTTTAAAACCCGTGCTTTTACTATCTGTGAATACCAAATTAGTGTTGCTGTAGTACATGAATAGTTTACACAAAACTGCAGATACATCTGTGATAAAACTTTTTCAGGTCTATGTACAGGGCATATCCAGTGAGACTTTTTTCTATTTGTATTTAAGCCCAGTTTAAGTTTCAGCCCAGATTCCTAAGTTTAACCTCTTCTGTGTTAGATTTTTATTGTCTGTCACAGTTGCTATTACGAGTTAGCAATACAAGTAAAATCTGCAGGAAATGTAGTGACCTAAGTTTCTTAATCAATGAATCCTTTTGAGTTATGTCAGATAAAACTCTCCAAGCCTCAAACACACCATGGTAATTAAATACTGGAAGCTGTTGGCAGTCTGGCTTAGAATAAATCACTCACTGCTTGATCTGCTCTGGGGGAAGCAACGGGAAGGAGTCTGGGTCATTTATAATACCTTCAGGGAGCTGTACCTTGGCATGAATTCTAAGTGGGCAGCTTGCAGGTATGTTACTTGGGAAGTGATGGACACAGAGGTTTCTTCCTGTTCTTCCCACCAGGTGTAGTTTTCTCCACCCCCATCCATTTTAAGAAAAAGATTTTGGCTAGAATTTCAGGCTTTTTTCTGTGTTTGCAACCTTTGTCCTCAGATTTAGCAGAAATCTTTTCTCCTGCTCCTGGTGTTTCAGTGTTGGCTCAGATTCTGGCAACCGGAATAACTGTTTTATTAGCTCTTATTTGAGCRTTTAGGTTCAAGTATGATAGTGCTTCTAGATGCATTGCTGATAGATGTACCCTGGGAATTATGGCAAGTGATGGAAAACTGGTGCTATCAGCCAAACCTTTTTCACCTTACTACTCAGGATCTCGTATAGAAGAGATGAACAGAATTTGTTCCTAAACAACTGGAAAAAATACAACAAAAAGCTTTAGGTGGCTAGAAATGACCTCCCCTTTATTATATATAAATACTTCTTCTTTAGTGCAGTGTAGTCTTTGTGAGAAGTGATTGGTCAGGTATGAAAAATGTACCAAAATATAATGGAATGAAATTCTACTTCAMCTCTAGAAACAGAAAAAATTAACTTTGGAGAGACTCTCAGATGATCATATTATAGGTATGCAGTTAAAAGAGTTCTTGCAGTGTCAAGTGCTTCCAGGATGATCCTAGTCTTTTTATGCACTCTGTAATTTCAGTGATACTGAGCATTTTCTAATATGGGAAGAATGCCTTTTGTTTGAGATSMTTCATTAGGATATGTTTACCATACCTTTTTCTCTAGTGAATTATGCTTGTRTGGACAGGAACAATGGAAAATAACTTCTTTTTCATTTCATGTGTTGTCTGAAAAAGGGTGATATATCCTGGATTCGATCTTGTGTTCCTGATCTTGTAAAGGGCAACATTGTAAGAAAGCTTTGAATATGATTTTGATCACAGGCAGGCTGAAGATTATTTTGTTTTTGTTGTTGTTGTTTGKTTTTGGGGTTTTTTTTAAAGCAAAATAGCCCAGAATTAGATAGCAGCAGTGTTATATTCCCATGATGTTCTAATTCAGAAAAGAGCTGAACTGCCCAGATTGCCGCGTGTCAGCCCAATAAGTGCTCTACATCTTTCTTTTTCTCCCCACCCAGCACTCCCCATTTCCAAACTCCCTGAAATGTTTCCTTTAGCTGGCAATGCCTTTGGTGCTCTGGGGGAAGTGGTGTGGAATGGAGATGCCAGATCTCCTTGTGCAGCCTAGGAAGCTTCAGGTTCACCCTTCCAGAAACCTGGTGATGGAGTATTCTAGGTTTGGGATTTTTTATTATTTTAGGGATGTTTCCTATATGATTTACAATAAAAATTAACTTCCTATCAAAACTTTTGTTTAATACTTTTTAGCAGCTAAATTAAATGCTTAATATGAAACAACAACAGGCAGTCATGTCGATTGCAATGTTGCCTCATAGTAAAGTTTGTTGTCTGAGCACTTCTGTTGTTCTACAGCTCTTGCAGCTAAATTGCTCAGTTTTGATGTTTCCTTATCCAATGAGGAGTATCYAATACTGTATATATTAATTTATAAACTGTTAAAGTGTTCCTGACATTCTTCTAAACTTACAGTTTATGCACCATTATATTGTATTGATTTTTCTGGATCTGTATGCTAATGTTTACAGAATTTTGTAGGAATACAATTAAAAAATTCTGACTGAAGCCATGTTGTGTAATTTGTCACCTAATATACTTTCCAGGGCTGAAGAATTCCAGCACATTTGAATGCRCAGGGCATAATATTGCAGATAGTTCTAGCAGTAAACTGACACATAACACAGAGCTGAGAAATTTATTCTTCCTGTAYAGTATTGTGGTAGTTGCTTCTGTCTGCACAGCACTGTTAAACACAATTAGCTACTGTAAATTGGAAGAGTGTGAGTGTGATGTGAGGTTTCATCCATGTGTATGGCCATATGCAGATATTCTGATGTTTCCAAGCTTTTGGTAAGCAAGTAGATGCTTATTCATTGGATTATTCATTGAACTTCGTGAACTTCATGAAGTTGGATTATTCATTGAACTTCATGAAGGAAATGTCACTAAATAAAAGCAAATAACCCCCTAAAAATATATAATTAACATGTTGTATAGGGGGTTTTATGGTTTGTAAGAGTGGAGCTGAGATCCTTCTAAATGAAACCATTTCCAGCTTTTTTCAAAATGTTGTTTTAAGGAATTAATTTTTTAGCATCACAGGAAATTAGGATAAAAATATAATTTGATTGCTCCTAAGGTTTTATRTGTAGCTGTGCTTATGAAGTTTGCAGTGGTGATCCTAAAGGATTTCATCCATCAGACAGCAGCAATGGAAGCAGAGGTGGTGGCTGACAGACACGTCTGGGGGAGCAGGAATGAGCAGGTGGGTGGTGGCTGAGCACGGAGCTTCCTGCACTGTGCCCAGGTAACTCTGCTCATGGAAGTGGCCAAAGGGACCCCATTTTCAGTCAGTGTTTGGCTGGGTGAGCTGGGGGTGCTGGACTTTGGYTGCGTGACAACTGGGAAGGGAGGGAGGGCTGATGCCTTCATGCTGTACCTTGGAAATCCCAGGTGCAGGGGAGGCAGAAGGTGCTCCCGTTGTGCTGCTGCAGTGCAGGAGCAGCTGCCAATCTGTCCCAAGCTGTCWCTGATCTCACTGTAATCAGTAAATAGCCTCATGAATACACTTTAAAAGCAACCATAGCCTCTGGAGATAACCCTGGGGATAAAGCACAATTGCAAGGGCTGCTTCACCATGGACTTTTCCTGGTTTTCTCCATTGTCTTCCCACCTATGTCAGTGTTTGGACAAAGGAATTCCAGACACCTGAATTTCACAACTTTTCATGTTTACCTTCACAGTCTGCATCCTCTCATCCTGAGCACCTTTCTATGACAGAAGGATGGACAGATGGATGTCAGACTTTGGGATTCCAAAAGCTGTTGCAAACTCTGTCGGGTTCACTGAGGTAATTGTATATTAGCCAATGTAGGGTGATGCAATGTTTGCTCTGGATGGATKACTTGGGTTTTTTTCTTTCTTTTTATTTTTTTTTTTCTTTTTAATATGTGCCTAAAGTCATCTTTTGCTGTTTTGTGGCACCTCTGTGACAAGAGTGAGAACATCCATAAAATCATGGAGACTGCAAGATGCAACAGCTGTCTGAAATGGTTAGGTTTTTTARGCTTAGAATTGAGTATTTATGATCTTGTTTTGTGCTAACAGTGTTTCATGCTCATTTATCATTGCTTAAGTGAGTGTGACCTGGAAGTTGCATAGGAGGTATTTGTCACTGATAACTCCATTACAGCAATGCCATCAATTTGTGCTGAGCTGAGCTGTCAGGCAGGCTTTCATTGCCTGCTCCTGCTAAGTGGCACTTGGTTTGCAGCTAAAGGAGGCACTGGTGTGTTCCAGGTCCTCTTGGTGACACTGTGGGATGTGTCTGGGTGTGTGCACACTGTGCTGTGCATGCACACACACTGAAGAAGCTTAAAGAAGCTTCCATGAACTGCTGGGGTGGGAATCATTGCTAATGTAGCTCATCAGCTGTAAATCTGGGAAGCAGGGGACAGGAACCTAGAGAGAGATTGCACTGTCTTTATGAGCTGGCTGTGCTTGCTGGCTCTCTGTGGCCACAGTTCACACACCTCAGCCTTTTGCAGTCAGCTGTCCTCTCTCTCTGATGGRCTGTACTGGAACTGCATAGCTGATGTGCCTAAAAATGACATGTATTTGTGCTGATTTTTTTCCTGTGGTTTTATTCATTAATTAATATAAATTGAACAGGTGATATTAAAGATGAGGACTTTTGCCCTTCATTTTTAATTGTTGAATAGCTAAGAGGACCACTTYGATGTTCAAAATTTTAAAGAAATTGAATACAATGAAGGCATTGCTCYGTTGGGTGTAAAACAGTAAGAGTATGCCTGGTTGGGTAAAGGCTGCTGAAAAGCCTCATCTCCTTCTGCCCAAGTGATAAACATTGGTTTGTGTAAATCTCCTCTTGGAAAATCCATGTGGCATGCAGATAAGCACCTRCTTTCTCTGTACAGAGCTTACCACAGAGGCTTTGTCTATTCTGCTCTCAGTGGTTTTCACTTGGAAGGCCCAGTTCAGTAACATCTTTTTTGTTTGCTTTTTAGAGATGCCTTCTGTAAATGATTGCCATTTTTATACCTACTACAGCTGCTTCCTTTTGTAATTAACATTATCAAAGTGAGATTCTGCACTGATAACTGCTGTATTTGCTAAATAGGAAGGGCAAAAGGACCTTTGGACCAGTGAGGCAGGATTGTTTTAAAARTCCATGTTTAGAGTTAACAAGACACAATAATACAGTGGCACACATGATACCAGTTTGGACCCAAGACTTCTGTATGTGTGTTAGCATCTAATCACTGTCCCTATGCAAATCCTGAACTTTCATTCCAAGGCCATTTTTGTAGGAAGGCAGTAATGACAAATTACAAACTGTTTGTTTTAGTATACCTGTATRTCATCACTTCTTTAATATTTCTGACTTTAGCTAAATGTTACAGGTATTGTGGGTGGTTTTGCCTGGAAGGACAATGTTTGCTAGCTTTTATAAGCTATCATTTACACTCAGAACAACATCTGGAGAGCATAAGGAATTAAGCCCCTGTAAATCCTGTCTGAATGGGCTCTGTAATGGCTTTTGAGCATCTGAAATCTTCTCAGGGTGGTGGAGTGTACTATGAGGCTACAGAGGAAAACTGCAATCTTCTTGCTCAAAGACAATGCTTTCACCTTTCTTTTACACTCACTTGATGGAGATAGAGAATTATTTTGATTGTGGGGAACTGTTACATTTATTCTCAGAAAGGCTAATAGTATTTGTTAAAAAAATAAACCAGGAAAGCAAAGACAGAATCGGGGCAAACACCAATGTTTTCACGTTTATTACAGTAATATTCTATAGACATGCTCTCTAGATATGATGCTTAGATTCTCTCAGAAATCATCATCAAGACCAGCTATAAACGGGGTGGGGATGTATGTTCCCAGTTAGCCTTTTATTACAAACTTTGCAGATCTTTGCAAAAAAGGCAGAAAACACTTTCAGGAGGCAATTGATTTTTGTTTCTGTGTTCCCATTAGCTGGGTTGYCATCTCCCATGTGTTGGTGTCCAAGCAGAAACACCTGTATAGGTTTCCTTTGGTGCCTGTTTGATTGATGTTTTTCATTTGTGAAAGGCTGTTCTGACTGAATCCTGACAGTAGTCTTGCTTTGCTTACAGGGGAGAAAATTCACAAGGGTGATATTTCTCTGAAAACACCAGTGTGAGCTCTGACTATAAGTGTCCCAGTAAGTCGTGTCTGTTCTGGAGCTCTGTGAGGAAATGACAAAGTTAAGCACCATACAGGTCTAGAATCTTGCAACTTTAGAATTGGAATAAGAAAAAAAAGGAAAATTTTCTCCAGGTTGCCTGGTTGGTTGAAGTTGTTTTGCTTTGTGTACCTGGAACACCGGAGAGTACGTATTCCTGTTTCTGTGGGCTTGTGCATCTTCGCCAGTAACGATGCTCCCATGTTAATGGGGTCCTCTTCTGTGGCAGTGAATAACCAGGCCAGTGAGGAACTGGGTCCATGTGTGGAGAAAGCAGGGTGTCCCYTCTGGCTTGGCCTTGCAGAAGGGACCAGGGGGAAAAGCATTCTATTAAAGATCTCTTCCTGGGAGTTTAACCCACTCCACTCTTGTGGATTCATYTCTTGTGCTATTTCTACATCAGGTGTTGCTATAAAGGGACATTTAGGAATGTTCATGATCCTGAACTGTCTGAATTATCACTAAGCAGAGAAAAGTTTTATTTACTTCCATTTGAAAGGGGAGGGAGCTAAATCAAATTATTTGTCTCCACTTAGGATTTAGATGTAGTTTATGACAGCTGCTTTAGAGATGCTTCAGAAGAATCCTCCTCCATGGCCTTGCATCAGTGAGGACTTGGCTCCTCTGCACATGTACAGCTGCCTTTCAGCTGGAAGTTGATGGGAAGTGCTGAATTTGCTCTTTTTTTTTCATTCATCAAAGCATCTTGGCATACCAGATGCAATAAAGGCACTGTATAGATCAAAGTGTTTCATCATGGCACAAAGTTAATTTTGCCCAGATTTGAAGACTTATCTTTTCAAAATTAAAGGTTGAGAAAATTGCTGTGAATAGCTAAAATCCTGTTATTGAATAATGACAAAATTTTCTTTAATGTACTAGGAATTGATTGGATCTAAACCAAAATGTCATGAAAATAAATTAAAGTAATTGTGAGTGTTTCACACCCTTTAATGTAAAGGATAAGGTCCCAAAAATTGTATTTTCAAATCCAGAGTTACGTCTATCTYCAAAATGCCTGCATTGTTAGGTAATTATATCATTGCAGTTTGAAGTCATTATTYTGCCTGTTGCCTGAGGAATTTTACAGCAGAGCAGTGTTAATAAGATGCCAGGAGAACAAATTCAGTAACTTAATCTATGTCATAAATTGAACTCATATAAACAAAGTGGCCTTTTCATTCATAATTAAATGACCTGCAGCAAATGTAGGTCAGTAGTGAARRGATGTTTGATTTTCCATTCTGTGGAAAATCAAAACTTTTGCATTTTGAGGAGAAAGGTGAGAAAAAATGCAATCATTGTCTTCTGGACATGGATTGAACATAGCACAACTTTGAGAAAAGGAGGTTCCTAATTCATCCACATTGTAAATCTCAGCTAAGTGGCATTCAGACTTTACAGTTGGTGATAACAATTTCCTGAGCATTCAGATGAAAAAAGAAGACTTACTGATTGATTGAGTCCACTCCTTCCTCATTCTGCCAATTCCATGTTCACAAAAACCAGCAGCCAAACCCAGCAGATTGAATTTAAAATGCAACAGATTTGGAGCTTTTTTTTTTCTTACCTGAAATTAGACTACTTGATTGTGAGCAATCATGTGGATGAGATGTTTCTAATGACAACTAAATACCTCCTAAAATCATATGGCTTCAGCCTCTGTGGCTCTAAATCTTTTGACTGATTTTTTTTGGGGTTGGTTTTGTTCTAAAGTTTTTGAAATCTTAAAATTCTTTCCAGTCATTGGCATGAGACCTGGAAACACTCAGATGAACCTGCACCTTCTGCATGCGAGTTTTGGAAGGGGTTTGTTACCCTGACCTACATCAGAAACCTCCTTTGCCTACTAGGAAAGGCTTTGGCCTCAGTTATTTGAAGGGTTTCAAGGCTAATCAAATTTCTGTTTGCTTTAGATAAGTATCCCCTTCTTTTTGCCTCAAATCTTGATTACATATGACCTTCAAAGAGCCTCAAAATATTAATAAATTCCTCTGAAATTGGTTTTTGTTACAGTCCAAGGTAAAATTGTACCCATGAGAAATGCTTAATCTATGACCAAAATAAGGCATTTGTATACTTAAATGAGCAGGGGAAGGCTTTGCTGTTCTGAAAATTCATGTGGCAATGACCTGACAGAACTATGTCTTAAGGGAATTAAATCCAACTTCAAATTCTGATCTCTAGGTCAAATAACTCTAGGTATTCTCTGCTGCCTTAATATTTCTCCAGGGCTGACAGACATAACAGGCAGCAAGTTATGCCTTGGCCCAAGTATCATAATGTTGTATTTGGTAGTTTGTGTCTTAACAGCCTTTCCAAAACCAAGTATTGRTAATACACCCAGGTGAGGGGAATTCTCTGAAGTGGGCTGAAGGACAGAATGAGCCAGGGGGAGATGAGGGACCCCGTGAATGTCCCTTAYCCCCTGCTCAGGCAGCGCCCAGCAGCCCCAGGCAGCTCCTTTTCCTCACAGAGGTCAAACACGCTGCTSTCAGTGCACTCCTGTGTCTGAGACCCGTGTGTGTTTTGTCCCGCTCTTGAGAAGTTGTAATTTCTTGCAAAAGCTTCTTTGTTTACTGAAGTGCTTGCCTTCTATTCGTGTTCTGGGCAGATGGCTCCTCAGCAGCGTCTGGCCGATGAGCTCAGCCTCGCCCAAAGCTTCACCCTGGCTGCGGGAGGAGCCGTAACTCAGCCTCGGAGCTCGATCTCGCTGAGCCGCGGGGGACAGCGGCCACTGGGGACAGCGTGTGCCGGCCAAGCACATTGCCTTTAGAGAATTGACTAAAGTGACAGAGCCACACTCATTTACCTAAGGCTTGGGCTAATCACAGTCCCCAGAGTGATGTGCAATCCTTGCTCCTTGTAGCTAGATTCTTCCCGTGCTACAAGCTCCGAGGTGGTGATGACAGGATTATGATTTGCTTGTGGGATTGAGTAAGAAGTGACAGGTAGGATTTATTTCTCACTTGCCAGACACCTTTACAGGCTTTTCAATATTTTTCTATAATTGGCTTCAATGACAGCCTCTCACAGGCACTATACTCGTCCAGGGAATGGGTCCATGTAGGAAAGGTCTGTTTGTTAAGGCAACATCTGTAATTGCCTTAGGCTGCCACAGCAATAGCACTAAAACTCCAAACCTAGCATCGTTACAGCCAAAAGTCATCTCACTGTGGGTCCTGCCTTTCACTTAATGATGTTGATATTATGCTTCATCAGGCCAGGRTTTCATGCAGCTCAAAATGCCTTCAAATGGAGCTGTAGAGATACTCTTTCTACATACATGATGCAAGCACAGACACCCACTGAGAACTGGCCTGCAGAGACTGGAGAGCTGGACAGTGCCACAGTGCTGTGGCTGAGCCCCRCAGCTGCCTCGTGTTAATCCGCACTAGAACAATTCGTGAGCTCAGTGTTATAGGTGAGGACTCTGTAAAACAGGGGGGTCTGCAATGTGACAGCACAGACTGCACAGCAAACTGTTCCGAAAGGGATTTAGAGCAAAGCTAGAACAGTTTATTCCATGATGATAAAACAAGCCYCAAACTACATACTGAGGGCAAGTTTGGGGTGAGTTGTTGCATTTTTCTATGGCACCAACATTATTTTTCTGAAMATGTATTTGGTAATATGGTGGCTGCTAGTGGATCAAGAGTTCCCCATGAAGCATGAACAGTAAGCTCACCTTGGTAACTGAGATGCTCACAGGTCTGCTCAGTTCAGGTGTTTCCTCTTTACAGGAAAAATTTGAACAGTTTGCTGGCAACTAAACATAAAGGAAGCACATAAAGGAAGAGCTGTAAAGCAGAAGCACTCTTGAATACTGTCCAGCTGAGTTCAGCACTGTGGATGTAATGTTGCCAAATGACCACCATCAGGAAAATAAGAAATTATTGTGGCTCTCCATCTTACAGATTTGATATTCCCAGGCCACCCCTGAGCCCTCAGGTRTTTTACATTTATACTTTTGCAGATGGTCCCTATGGCTCTGGCATCAGAAGAGAAAGGGTTGGGAATGCCAGAGGAAAGTGTTAGAAAGAAATTATCAAGTTTCAACAGTACAACAGGTTTGGAGTGCAACTCCAAAGGATCCCATTGAAAAACATAGRTAAATTTTTAGTTCTGAAAAACAGAAGTAAACAGAAAAGCCTGTTTAGTTATTGCAGAATAACTCAGTAGGGACAGTGCTTCTAAGGGAACTCTAGCTTTGAGGCACAACGTGGTGTTGATTAGTGCAAATAAAGCTCTTCAAGAGTCACCTTTTAGCAATTACAATCAGACACTGCCACTGTGGCTTCAAAAGCTTCATTAGCAATCCCTGCTCCTAGTGAGAGCTGTTAATCTCAGATACCCCAGAAGTTTTAGCTGTTGGAGAACTGTCTTCCCTTATTTTTTTTCTTCCAAATGGAAGATAATTACATATTCCTTCATCTGGATAAATAGTATTAAAAATCAAAATAGATCCTCCTGAAGAAAACACAGCCAGTGGTATAGTTGTAAAGAGATGAGGATAATTTTTCAGTTGAATATGATGAAGTCAGGGCACCTTAAAATTTTATTGTTACCTAAAGCAACAGTCTTAACAAAATGCAGTGTGGTTTAGATRTAGCCAAAAGAAAGGTATCAAAAAGAATTCTTTTTTCTATTTTTGTTGGGATTATCTAATGAAACACCTGCAAATACTGAAAACAATTTTCTAGCAGTTTTCTCCTAATCCACAAATAGAAGAAGATGATATTTTCAATTCTTTCTTGGTTAAGGCAAGGGCAGTTGGCAGTGCTTTGTTCATTGTCATTGTGCCAAATACTGGCAGGCTTTTTTGCMGTGTCAGTGGTGATCTGTTTCCCCAGTTTGTGGGAAGACTTCTTGCTGATTTGCCTGCCAATGTACTAACCTCCCACTAAAATAGTGGGACAAATTAAGTTTAGTGCTCTTGCTAATTTCCACATGAATTCATTATTTGGCAGCTATAATAAATGTATGCCAGAGTTCCTCCTTAACCTATGTATCTTTCTGACTCACTCACTGCTTTGTATATACTGTAGTTAATTGTGTACTCTAAGAATTTAATGAAAATACAATGAGGTATCAAAGAAATAATTACAGCAACTGTTGCTTTTGTTCTTGTAGCTGTAATGGGCTAGYTTATTAGCAAAGACTTGGGAAACCAAGTAGAAGTTGTGTTTTCCTGATTTTCAATCAGCTCTGTTGTCTAGCTTGTCTCTCTCTAACAGATCTGTGGCCAGACAAATGGGTTCCTGCAGTTTGATTCTATCCAGAAATATGTTTGGAGAATAAAATCACTTAAAAATAATCTATTGGCCAAAATCAATCAAGGAGCAGTCTTGGGTGTTACTGGTCTTCCAATAAAACACCCTGTACTTGTACCTGTTTTCTCCAGAGCATCACAGCCTGACATTTTAGAGAGTAAGTAAACCCAAGAGAGCTGTTATTCAGATAAAACTATCAATATGAGTTTGTCTGTTGACCAAATAATGATGGCCTGCTTACCCCTAGGTTTGACATGACTTCTGTTGTGAAGCTGGTACRAGTCATAGGTGCTAGCTTGGAAGGAAGCTTTGAGGTCATGCAGGACTCAAGGCAGGATCAATACTGGGGTCACATGAGGCTGTCCAGGGCTTTTTTCAGCTGGGTCCAGATGCCTCCAAAGATGGCATCATGTTTCTGGGTCCCTGATGTTTTTTATCCTCTGAGTGAACACTGTTTTCCTTGTGCCTGGATGGAACAATTTCTATTTCCTTGTGCCTGGATGGAACAATTTCTATTTCCTTGTGCCTGGATGGAACAATTTCTATCTCCTTGTGCCTGGATGGAACAATTTCTATCTCATCCTCCTGCCATGCAGCCCTGTGAAGAGCCTGGCTTTGCTGGCTCTGTCTCCTGCTGAATTCCCTCCCCTCCAGGTGCTGCCTGTGTCTGAGGAAAGGGCAGACATTGCTTCCCTCCAGCTCCTGGCTGTGCTTCACTTGGCACAGCCCAGCATGCTGTTGGCTTTCCCTGTTGTCTCACATTTAACCTGCCCAAAGCAAGGAGCAGTGTGAAACTGGGACTGAGTTTTCTATCCCTCAGACATCCAGCAGCACATCTCCTTTACCACAGGAAGTTTATTCATGGAAATCAGGGATATTACTGAASCTTATGGCACACAGAGCCAAGGTTTCAGAAAGCAAAGGGAACAGAARTAACCCGTGTGAAATTCCTCGTGTGACATTTTTCTGCAGGAGGTATCAGATGTAATTAAAATACTTCTCTTATGTAGGACTGGGGAGTCCTACATTTTTATCCAGAAAAGCTGGATAAATTATTTGCTGACAAAGAAAAGGATTAAAAAAGGGTTTTAGCACATATTTGAAATGTCTRCCTCTCAACCACCCCCCCCACCCCCGCCAAAGCCTTTCCTTTGACTGAATCATTTGTTGCAGCTGTTTGATCTAGGCTCAAAGGTTTTTAGGTCTCAGATTTAAATGTTAGACAAACATAATGACCAGAGTCCTGTGTGACATCCATGTTAGGCTCAAAGTGAGAACAGGTTTTACAGTTTCCAAATTGCCTTGCTWTGAGAAGAGATGGTGCTTTTGATTTGAACCTCTGTTAGTTTGTAGTCTGTGTGTAATAAACACACGGGGAAATAAAGGCAAATGGAGTTTCTGGCTTGGCTTAAAGAGAACTTCTGGTCAACATTGTCTCTAGTGGAATTACATTACCAACAACAATGAAGAGTTACCAAAAATACATAAATGTATCTATCTCAGGAGGGGAAGCTATTAATGAGATTGTCCTTCTGTGAGTAATCCTGTACCCCGACCACCTCCTGTGAGATTACCCTTTGAAAAAACAAGCCCACTGAGAAGTCGTGCTGTGTTGGAGAGAGGTGTGTGGAGCAATTAACCTCAGGAAGAACTCAATGCTGATTGCAAGTGGCTGCTGATCCACCAAGGAAAGCCCTCGTACCAAACCCAGGAGAAGACAGGAGCAAGGCATTAGAGGGGTGTGCAGCACCATACCCTGGAACAAGCACATTGAGCCCTCACTGGGCAGCACGGTGAGTTTCCAAAACCAGCTGGGTTCTAGTTTTGTTAAAACATGCTTTGGGTTGTTTAAACAGCTTGGATCTAGTTTTGTTAACTCGTGCCTGAGTTAAGACAGAAATGAGGCAGAAATAAGTAAGCAAACTTGTTAGATTCACACTGGGCTACAGGACATAAGGATAACTATAAAAATAATGGTGAGGCAGTGTGTCTTTCAGCACAGCAGGCAATTTCACCTCTGACAGCACAGGGGTGCTGTTGTGACTGTCCTATGCTGTACATTTATCCAGTACAAAACTTTTCTAACACATAAGGTTTCCTCACTATGGAACTGGCATGAGAACCATGCAAAGTAAGCTGCCACACCTGACTCTGTGTGTGCTAGGAATTGCAATTTTGTTCAATTTTCATTCTGCTGATGGATTTCCATTCCAGTCAGTTTTGAAGTGTAATGGTTTAGCAGGAAGCAAAGCCAGTGAGTGGATCTCCTTTTGGCTGGCCGGAGAGAGAAGTAAGTATACAAGTGGACACAAAATGGGCAGGTAAATGAGAATTGTAAATGAAAATTTTAAGGATTGAAAATGAAAATTTTAAGGATTGAAATAGGAATTGTGGGCAAATAGTTTATTGTCCATCATGGTCTCACTGGAGAGCAAATGGATGAGTGGCAAGCAGGTGCTGCTCAGGGGTGCAGACTGGTGACAAAGTGACACCAGAAGCCAGCAGCAGCAATGCAATAGCTCAGTATGGTGGAAGCTGCTGGGGCAGGCTGGTGGGACAACCAAGTCACAATAAATACTGGAGAATTTGGGAGCTGCTCCAAATCCCAATAAACCAGAATCTTGCTGTTTCAAGCATACAAATTCCCGTTGTGTGAAGCATTAAAAAAAAAAAAGAAAAGAAAAATAACATAAATGTGAAACTGGGCAAAGGCTTTGGGGAACAACATAAGCACTTGAAACATACTGTAATATCTTAGTGTCTATCCAAGCATATTTAATTTATCCTGTTCACTGCAATGGTATTCACAGTCAGATTTGGCATATGGGTTTCCCTCTAAAGCGGAGGGGAGGTCTGCTTGTCCTCACTATAATTTTTAATTGAATTTATGTTCAGTCAGCATAACATGATTGCTCTAAAGATGGTTTCTGTCTGCCCATAATAARGTTAAGACTCAATTAGTAGCTGCAGCATCTAACAATGTTTCACCACTTGCCAGAAGGCTCAAGCAGCATCTGGCCAGCTGCAGGCACCAGTTCAGCTCCCGTTTCTCTTTGCAGGGGTGCTGGGCCACCCTCCCTGGGAGCGCTGAGCAAGGGATGGGCTGTCCTGGGGGCTCCCTGTGCCCCATCCCTGCTCCTTCTGTTCCCTGCACTAAACAGGGTAGCACAAAACCATGAACACATCATTCACACCCTCGCTCTGCAGTCCCCTCAAGGTGCACAGCTGCTAGGAAAACTGCTGACATGATAATAAGGTTTTTGATGTCTTTATGTGAGGATTAAGGGTTTTTTCATCTTGAAGAAATTAATTTTACTCTAATCAACAACTGTATCAACCAGTAAGCCTCAAGACAATCTGAGTGATCACTAGGTGACAAAACCCCAGATGAAGCCTGTTGTGTTCCTTCCTAAGGTTTTTCCTTTCCATTTCTGCCCACCTGACCCTGATAAACTCATTTTTGCACTRTATCCTTAGCACAAAACAAATTATAGCTCTTTCTCTCTTCCTTCCTTTTAATGTGTGTCCAGTTTTCTCATCTATCTTATTACTTATCAAGAAAGTTAACAAACATTGGAATGTATGTGATAGTGCCATAGTTACCTGAAATACCAGTTTTGCATATATATATATATATATATATATAGGCATTTGATCTTGGTTGTAAGTTGATTTATGAGAAAAAACGGACAGACATGTAATTTGAAGGCAACCAGGAGAAAACATGAAAGTTGTTAATGAGAATTCTACCAACAAAGAAACACTTGAAATTGTATTGTCTGGCATTTTATATTTGGTCATATAAGTCAGATACTATCATTTGGTCAAGGTCTACTATGCTCAGTCTACWTTATATACAAATTTTGGAGAGCAAACATGTGTCCTTGGGACACTTCGTATGTCCCTTGGCAAACTTCCCATCTTCTTCCCGCCGAACTTCTGCACAGGAGCGGTGCGAGCAGCTTGTCCATGGGACGGGRTTCCTCAGGCGTTCCCTGGCGCAGCTGCTCACCGGGAACGCGCTGCTCTCGCCGGGATTTACCCGTTCGGTGAGGGCTGCGGGGCGGGAGCGTCAAACGCGTTCTGTGCCCACCGACCCCGTCATGGCGCCRGGGCCGGGGCTGTAAGGGAGCCGAGGGGACTGTGAGGGAGCCGGGGAGGCTGTGAGGGGCCGGGGGAACGTCCCGGCGCGTTCCCCGAGAGGCGGGGGTGTGTCCGGGGTGTGTCCTGTGTCCCGGGCTGTGTCCCTTGTCCCGAGGTGTGTCCTATATCCCAGGTGTGTCCCGGGCTGCGTCCCGTGTCCCGAGGTGTGTCCCATGGTGCGTCCCCTGTCCCGGCGGGTGTCCCGGGGCGGCGGTGCCGGTGCAGCGCCCGCGGCCCCGCCCCGCGGTGACCTCAGCGCGCCTCACGTGATGCAGGTGCGGCCCCCGCCCCGCCGCTCCCTCCCTCCGTTCCCTCGGCGCCCTCCCTGCCGCGCTCCGCGGATGCGCTGGAGCCGCCGCGCCCCCGCAGGTCTGTCCGCGCCGGTGAGGGGCGGGGGGCGGCGGAGCCAGGCCGGGCCCGGCCGCGGTGCAGGGCCCGTCCCCCGCGCAGGCCCCCGGCGCGGCGGGGCCTCTCGCCTTGCGGCTGAGGGGGTCGCGCCGCAGGCCGGGCTGGGCCCCGGAGCGTGGGGGGAGCGGGGCGGCCCGTCCTGGCCCGGGCTCCGGTGATGCCTCAGCCCCGTCGCAGCCAGGAACGCCTTGACGGCCCGGCAGGCTCCGGCCCCCGGTGGCCAGGGTGACCGGGACACCGCGTCCTGGCGTTACGAGGAGGGGCCGCAGAACAAACCCAACCCTCCCAGATCTTCCCCTCTGCCTGTTGGTAGGCTGGAGTCTGTGGTGGTGTCGTCCCTCTGGTACTGTGGGCTGTCATCCCTGTGGTACGCGCTGAAGGCGTTTTTCARGGCAGGCTAATAAATCCGTTAAGTTTTATTGCACCGGGGCGCCTCCAGTGCCCGGGACTCGCGCCTTGGGCGCCTTGGGGTGAGTGCGCCGCTGGAAAACCTCCTGCAGGTCAACTTTGTGTGTGCAGAGTTRGGATTCTCCATACAGCACAGCATATCTGTGCTGGGGGAAAAGAAACATTTAGTGCATGAAGGTGTCCCTGAAGTAGCCTTATTTAACAAGGATATTCCCTCTATCTGTAATTTAAATTATCTATGATAATCTTTTAGAGAAACTTTATCATGCTCATCCATTTTGTTTTTCAATGTCAGCCTTGTTTTATTTGAATTACTRTAAGTCTTAAGGAGAACTTTAAGAGTAAGCTGTGTGGGGAATATTGTGGGAAATTACCATGATAGTGGATGAAGAACTGTTTTTATGAAATATGGAGCAGATTTTTTAACCACCWCTTCTGCAGAGCATAAAGAACATTAGCAGCAGGGCTTCACRCACATTAAGAAACTCAGTAGTGGCACTGACAATACCAGGAGGATATTAATTCATATGTGCAGTGTATTTTTACTGAAAGGGATTTTGAAAAGAGCTGCATAAAAACTTTATTATCAGAAGTGTCTGCTGTCTGTTTTCCACGTGCTTCTATGACCCTCTAGAAACCTGGGTAGAATAATTCCCAGGATTCTCTGTGACATTAGGGCACTTCTAGAGGTGGAAGTGCCAAGGTGAAAGCCAGGTCGTTGTTTGAGACAGAACAGCTGCAGGAATATTCAGCTACTCAGGGCTTTTGTTCCACCATTTTGAGAGTGCTGTGGTGCATTAAATATCAGATTGTTCTTGTGGTTCACTGCTTCTTTCCTATTTTTGACCTCTGGTAGACATTTAATTAATGCCATTCTTTAGGTTGCTCTTAGCTCAGCTCGATCCCTTTCCAATCACTGTTTTCATTTCAGGGCTGGTTTGGGAAGCACAGTGGAGTTGAACGGGTCTAACTACTGCCGGCACCTGTGCGCTGTCCTGGGTGCTGATTTCTGACTGGCAGCCTCMAGGCTGAGCGGGCTGGGATGGTCTRTGATCACGCTGCTGGTCTCTGGTTTGTTCAGCTGCTGACAGCTGACATCTGTGCTGAAGAGTGATGTGTGCAGAAGGAAAAACTAGGGAGAAGTCAGGGCTTTTAGTCATATTAACCTGTAACTGAAATCTGGCTGGGATGACTTAGCTCTTGTATGCTTTTATAGATTGCATATTCATTAGTTACTGCTTGAAGTATGGCTCTGACCTCGTTTTGAAATTTAAATGGAACCAGAGGGAAGTGATTGGTACCACTTACAAGCTCTTTTTTCCTGTTATAGATGATGTCATTTGCACCCGTTTTCCAATCTCCTTGATACATTTTTCTTATTCTGTCATGTGTTCTTTACTAACTTCTAGAAGAAAGAACTACACATTCTTCAGGCAGACATACGATGAAGAAAAAATGTAAAATTACCTTTGCTTAAGAAGCTTGCTGCTGCAGTGTCATCAACTGGGAAAAATGTTCTTCTCTTGCCTTTCTCTCTCAAGTCTTTACAAATTACTTTAAGTAAGAGTAGGTAATCCCTTAGGAGTGAGTGTATGTGTGCAAGGGTGGCAGAGGGTGAGATTTGCATGCAATAAGGCAGGTGTAGTAATAATAATAATAATAATAATAATAATTTCTATGAGAATGGGCACAGACATAAAGTTGTAAGTGCCGTGGTGACCTCTCTGTTCTTACTGTTATGTTGAAGTCTCACCCACTTTTGCAAAATGACATTATGAATGTTTGCTGTTAAATCTTACAGAGAATTCTGCATGCAGACAGTATATGAGTTCTGTCAGAGCTCTTGCAGTCACTGAGCTCTTGCAGACTTAATCTGCTTCCAAAATGGTGCTGGTGGTGTTCCTGTTCCTCCAGTTGCCCGGGAGCCCTGGTCAGAGATGGGTGTTGACACAGGTGTTGTGATAAGCTTTGAATCTGTGAAGTGGGAAATGACAAGAGAATATAAACAGGCAGGAAGTAACACTGGTGAGTAGAGAATCAGCATGCCAGTAGCCCAGCTGTTGCCAGTTTGCTGCAAATGCCAGGTGGAGAGAGAAGAGCGTCTGGCTTTGAGGAGCTCATAGGTTTAAATGAGGACTGGGTGCTGGTTTCAGTGCTGCTGCCTTGGAGGAACACTTGCCACGTGTCTGGGCACATGGAAAATGTGACAAGTGCCTGTTTAGAGCATCCAGTGAGTGGATGATGGCTGCTGCTCTTRGGAGCTACAGCTCAGGTCTGCCGGTGGGTGAGAGTGAAAAGGCTGCAGAAGCCTTGAAAGAGTAGACAAGGGAATCTGGTGTGATCAAGGACAGTTCACTGCTGGGATGATAGGTAAAGGTAGTGGCTAAGAAAAGGATCTAGTCATCAGCTTTTAAAATAGATGTTGAGCTAAAAATGTGATGCCAGAGAAGGACCAGCAGTAATACTGTTTTATTTTGTAGGAGCCCTTTTTCTTTTTTCTTTTTTTTTTTCAGGATCAATATTAACTTTTAAATTGGATGATGAAAAATATAGCTATTCATATCCCTTAGAAAATTAGGCATTCTGTAACCATGTTTTGTTTTTTGAAAGGAGGCTGTAAGAGAAGAAACAGTGAGAAAATAATTTAATGGGATTTAAATACAGAAATGTGTATGAAAATTTTTTATAGTATCTATTTTTGAGTTACAGAAATCTKATTATGTTATAGCTGACATTAATTTTTTTTTTTTTACTCAAAATAACAGTGTTGTTTTTTAAAAAAACTTAGAAGYTCATTTRGTGGYTCATTACTTTTGTTTTTAGCAATCRTTCAGTCACACCAAGCAACAAAAGACCTTGGGTTTTACCTTGGACCAAATACATGATTTCTCCAGAGGGACAGCTAAACAAATGAGAGACACTTTGGAGTTAATTCTGAATTTTACTTCTAAATTAATACCTTATCCTTTGTGATGTTGTAGCTTTTTAAATACTTAAAAAATTAAAACAAACKGAATAATTTCTTTTCACACTATTGCTCTTTCTTTGCAGTTTTAGCAATTTCAGCATTAAGATTATATTATTTTGGGACTAATTTTAAGATGCATTTGTTCCTTTTTTATTTTGAAGGTGAGCCCTGATTCCCTTTGCTAGCACTGGRGCTGATGGTGTTCAGCATTCAGAAGATTCAATTCTTATTGTGGGAAATTGACTTGGACAATTGAATTTCTCAATTCAAAATTGCATGGAATCTGCTATCCTTGTTACAAAGCTCATAAGAGATCATTGGAAGCACAAGACAAATGTTGCCAGTTAGGAAAACAAATTAAAGTGAGCCTTTTCTCCATGTTTCACTGTTTGGTTGAAGGCTAATGTCAATATGAACACTTAACTAACACTTCTAATGATTTGGGCAGCTCCATTACTCKTGGCAGGAATTTGAGGTAGCAGCTTTTTGTCTTCCACAGCACCTGTGGCTGACGCTGTTTGCTGACCCCAGCCCAGCCTGACTGGGCTAAAGGCCACAGCTTTCCAAACAGAGGGAAAGCACTTGGGGTTGCCAGGAGCTCTGGAGAGGTCAGTGATTAGCAGCCCCATTTGTTCCAGGCAGCTGGSCCCGGGGGCAGGCAGTACAAATGGTGATTGCTTCAGGGAGCGGGGTGCTGTTACCAGCTGCAGGAGCTGTGAGAGGAGCTGGAGCTGGCTGCTGTGGGGATGGCCGGCAGCAGCCACTCCTCTGCTRTGGCTCCAGCTCTGAAGGGAGCTTCATGCCTAGGCCTGGGCTTTGTACTAGGGCACTGTAGCCAGAAACCTCAGTTTTTGCTGTGAGGCTGAAATGTGTCTACAATTCATTGGCTCTTTTTCTGATYAAGTTTGGTTTTATTTTATTAATAGACTTGGATTGTCTGGCTAATAAATGAACATGAGTCATCTGAAGTTGTTTGCAGCTACGCTGAAGAGGCATGGCTTTAAACTTCTGGAAAATCAGGATATAGCCAGAAGGGCATTTTTACATGGCCAACGGTATGTTTCATCAGGARCCTCAGAGCCAGTCCTGAGTGGGAGTAATTCCAATTACGTGGAGGAAATGTACTGTGCATGGCTTGAAAACCCTAAAAGTGTACATAAGGTAAGTCTAAAACTTGACKGTAATGCTGAGTTAAGAGTGGAATAGGTTTCTTTTACTTTTTCACTTGCTTTTTAATAAAAAGTTCAGGAAAAGGTGTTGTGTGAAATGAAAAACATGAAATTAATTTCCCACCTATTGATTGGTGTAAGATGTGATATTGCAACTATGAAAGTACAGGGAAGGAACATGGTGAGCAGAGCAGAAAGAAGGATAAGTACAGACCAGAAATAGACAGCTGCCCTGAGACTTTATTCCTCCATGGGAATGCTGGTCAAGCAGTCAGTTAAGTAATTCATTACATCCAGAAGACCCAAGAATAAAATAGATTTAATTTTTTGGTTTATAGTAAGGCTGTATCAGAAAATATATTTAAATAAGGCATTGATGTTGGTACTTCTAAGCTGTCTGAAGAAGATGAATGTTCAGTTGTCTTTGGATTAAACTATGGAAGTTGTAACCTTAAAGCTGAATCTGAAATGGTCAGAATACTATTCTGAGGTATCTTGAAAAGTATTTTGTTTTGCATCTCTCCTCCTCTCTCCAGGCAATAGACATTCCTGGTTTGCTTTTCTAAAAGCTCTATTACCCAAATCCTTTCTTGTGGACAAAATACATAGGCTTATTTTTTAACAAGCTTTCTGCTGACAAAGAGGGCTCTGTTATGGTGATACATGTATAGTAACTTAAGAAGTTGATGGGAAGYCTGATCAATTCTAAGACAGACAAGTCATTTTCCAGGAAGTAATGTGAATTGTGCCCAAAATGTTTACCAAATTGGTTGTCCATTCTTCTCAAGGCATTTATGTCAAAATGTCACTTAGAAGTTGTTGTTCTAAGTCTGATAATCAGTCTCAAGTGTGAGGAAGTGACGTATGCCAAGGGCAGAAACTAAAAAGGAAACCAAAAAGGGTGGTTTTATAGCTGGTTTTTTTTCTTTGGATGTTGTCTATGAACTTAGTCTTGTTGAAAGGTGACATAAGCAGTGCCAACCCTGAAGACTGACTGTTATTCACATAGCAGTTGACCCTAGGTCTTCTGTGTTACACCTGAACTTGGGATGGAGAAACCTTCTCCAGGAATGGCTCTTTCTCGTCTGACTTTGAGCCCTTGTCCTGTAGCTGCCAGCTGAGCTGCACCAGTGTGGAGTGGGATAGCACATTGTGTGGGTGCACTGAGTTTCTGCAAAGCCCTCATGGTGTGTCRAGGCTGTAGATCAATACCAACCCTTTATACTGTGGACGCTGAAGGGATGAACTCATGCGTAAGGAGTGTGTGGTGACGTCAAGGTGACATCTTGTTTTTCATTGTATTTACATTATRTTGGCTTTTGGCTAACTTCTTTCCTTTTAGATGGCTGAAATTCCTGGTTCAGCCCCCTTGCGGTGGGGTCCWCTTTGCTGCAGGGAAGCCCTGCAGGCGTCTCTGTGAGTGGGAAGTTCCCCTCGGTGCGGGCAGCGGAGTGCAGAGCCCGCTGCAGCGGGAGCGGGGCGGCAGCGCTGGAGCGCTCCGCCCGGAGCTGCCCGGGGTGCTGAACCAGGGCTGCTGGGAGATGCACACTTGTTCGGGGTAGGCAGAAATGCTAAAAGCCCTACCGAAAGGCCATCCAGCCCATCTGGCAGTTCAGGCGCAGTCTGATATGGATCCCGTTGAGGTGATGCAGGTTGTGAGTTGAGCAGCAAGCAATAAATGAGTTGACTGAGGAATGCAGGGTGTGCCTAGGGAGTGGATCCCAGGTGATKCAAGATGCATTTTTGTCGTGGTTTAACCCYRTCTGGCAGCCACACAGCCACTTGTGCTTTCTCTGCCGCACATATGCATGAATGGGGGAAAGAATTAGCAGGGTGGAAGTGAGAAAACTTGTGGRTGGAGATAAGGACAGTTTAATAGGGAAAGCAAAAGCTGCATGCACAAGCAAAGCAGAACAAAACAAGGAGTTCATTCACCAATTCCCATGGGCAGGCAGGTGTTCAGCCATCCCCAGGACAGCAGGGCTCCAGCACATGTAATGGTGACTTGGGAAGACAAACACCATCACTCTGAATATCCTCCCCTCCTTCTTCGTTCCCCATGCTGAACAYGATGTGGTTTGGAATATCCCTTTGAGGGATATCAGTTGAGGTCAGCTGTCCTGGCTGTGTCCCTCCCAACTCCCTGTGCACCCCCAGCCCCCTCACTGGTGGGATGAGGAGCAGAAAGGCCCCGACACTGTGTAAGCTCTGCTCAGCAATGACAAAAATGTCTCTATATTGCCAGCCCCCTTTTGAAATCCAGACCAGTTACTGTGAATTAACTACCCCAGCCCAAACCAGCACAATTATAAAACTGTGTGAATTCTTTCCTAGGTTAACTGTGTTTAATAAACTTGCGACAGTAACAAACTGAAGTAAATTCACTGTGTCCCTGATTTATGAGGCTTGAAAGAATATGATGGATGGAAATAATGGATTACAGYTATTCTTGCCTAAATTATTAGTTTTTTCACAGCCTGTGAGAAAAGGGGAGGGGGAGAAGAATGCCAATTAAATTTTACTATGTTTATCAACAAAACTAATTTTTTAATTTCTTGAAAACCATCTCATTTAATTGCCTGAAAGCTGCAAATACCTTTCCAAGATTTTTGTTGACAGAARTTGTTCAATTTGAGCTTTCATAAAACAAGTTAAAAATGTTAAGGGTTGAAATCACCYTGTTTTCTTAAAAATACAGAAAAAATCTGATTTTAACTGTAAAGTTAYGCATTTGTCATTCAGGTATAGAAAGGAGAGGAAGTGCTGGAAAATAATGTCAAGAGACACCACGTGATGTTGATTATGATTTYGTTAATGATTTGGCTCTCTGCAGGCCACTCATTTTTGTTGTTTTATTTGGTATTTCCAGCATGATTTAGAGAACCAGCTTGTGCATTTAGACATTGCATTCTCTTTCCTCATTTTCCTTTTTATACCTTATTTCTCCTCATGTTTTGTCTTAGATAACCCTTTTTCAGAGGGGMTGTGCCTCTTCATCGATTAGATGGAAAAGCTTGATTTTTCCTGGGCTTTAAAAGTCCTACTCTATTCACTTGTACTTAGAAACTCCRATTAATCAGAGCTCCTGAACTGATTTCCCCCTCAGAAGATTTGACTGGGCATGTCTTCCCATGTATGCTTATTTAGAGCTTTTTGAAGTATGGCAGYCACATTCCAAAGTGTTTCTAAGATTTACTCCTTTCTATGTTTATATGTTTATCATGGTATCATACCAAGGAATATGCATGTATATTATATATATATATTTTTATATATATATATAAAGAGTTTTTATACTTTGTTCAAATCCACTTCAGATGATTTCCTGCTTTTCCTTGCCTTTTGAATTTCCTACCATCAGAGTAGCCAAAACAACAATCAGAATAAAATGACGTGTGCTCTGAAAAAGGCATCATTATTTCTCCTTGAAGCTTGGTGTCAGGGCCATAGATCATAAGAGAGAAGCTTGACAAGTCTCAGTTATTACTATCACAAGATTAATTACAAAACTGCATGGTTTGCTATGGAGTACATAATGCCTGCCATGTTATCCTGTGTGCAGCTGCTCTGCCGTGAGTGTGCAATCACCTCCTTGGTTTATGGACTAGGAAAAGATGTGGGGGATTGTTTTGCTTTGACTTCATTTTATTCATTTTCTTTTTTAAATGATATAGTGGTGCTCAGTGTGTGTCTTCTAAGGCCTTGCTATTCTCACTGTAGTTGATGAATATTGTGATGGCACTAGGAAAAAAACCCAAAGCATCAAGAGAAAGCATATGTTACTTGTTATTCTAATTGCAACACTGTTTATTATATGACAGTAAAATATTGCCACTGAATCACTTGAATTGTGTTGTATTACTTGAGAAAATAATGGTTAACTACAATATAGATTTGCTGGCAGAAGGAAAGAAAATGTGTCATCTATCACTATAGTATTTTTCTTTTGTGAATATATTTCTGTATTATAAATCTCCTCTACCATTTTCTTGACAAACTTTACTAATTTAGTTGAGAAGCTGCAGGTTTGCAGTGAGAGCAAGCTGGTCTTCTGTCTGTTCAGTCACATGGCAAATGCTGTTGCCAAAGACTGACATTGATACACAGAACTTGAAGACTATAATCTGGTATCAATCTTGAAAGACACTATAGAAATTTGTAGAGGCTTTGATGGATGTGTATCTAGTAAAAACTAATTTTCTGTAGCCAAATGATGTATTTTCCCTCCCCTCTGATTAAATGTCAAGCCTGTCCAACAAATCAATAAGTTCAAAAATGTGATAGGAAAAAGTAGTCTGGGTCCATTCTGTCTCAGCTGGCTGCATCTTCAGATGGAAACACTTTCTTTATATTTGTGAGTTTGCATGAAGAAGGAGCCCTACACTGATTCTCCTTAAATAGATCACTTGTTGGGCAAGTCTTTTTGGAGTTTAACAACTCTCTCAGCAGAGCACTTATCTAAGAACACTTTCAATTGTTTGTGGGACTGTGTTGTGATAGCTTTTACATTTAAATGAAAGATTTTACTCAAAAAAGGAATAGTTATGTTATTATCATCATTGTATATGTATCATGGTGTTAGAAAAAGTAAGGAAGAAACCTTAACATAAACAAAGCAAATTCTTTATTAAAACTTCAAATGTGAGAGATGTTTTAGATCCAAGTGTATGTTAGGAATTTCCTAGTTTAATGTTTAATGATAAGTTTTTTACTGTGTATTGCTGAAATAATTTCTCCAGTCTAAGTAGCTTTAGTAGTTAAAAAAGGGATTATGATTGTTTTTCACTGTCAGGGGTCTCCAGGCTCTCGGACTGGGTGCTGTGTAGGCATGGAATAACAATACTGTTCTTAACACAGACCAAGAAGGTGCATAGAGAGAATCCCAGGTGAAATACAGTCACACTAATAGGCTCTTGTAGACCAMTTATAGGATGTAAGTTCAGACTTCTAATCTCTGTGTGGCTGCCAAGATGTCAAGGTAAGAAGAATATAGGAAACAGGCGTAAATAAGAGAAGGGAGGAGGWATGAATGCTTCATCAGTGTGTCTGGAGCTGGCTACCACACATGATCTGTCTGCCTTAATTTGTCAGGGCATATAAAAGTCAGGCTATGTTTAGATAAGCCTGTGAAAGGGCAGGGTGATAAATTAAGTTTACTGTATTTGTACTGATGCAGCTTTGTGTGAATAAAGAAATAAGAGGGGTGCATTAAAGCAATGTTTCTTGGGCAGGAGCCTCATGCTAATGCTGAGGTTCCCACCCACAAGTTCAGTCAATCCCCCCACTTCCACAACTTGAGCTTGGAAGGTTGGGTGATGTTTAGCTCCTTTATGCTGCCTCTCTCATGGTGTTTYTGAACACCTTAGAGCTTTTAGAAGTTTCAGTATGAAGACTTTTTGTTAATGAAAGCAAAAAGGATTTTGTAAATATTTTTCTGTCATGCCATACTTGTATTATGTTGTTTTGATTCTTTTGTGGGTTCTGTAATGCATGTATTAAGTAATCTTTTAAAAATAATTCCTTTGGACTATTTTTTCTTTTTTCTGGCACTTGGTTCTTTGAAATGTAATGGATATCTGCAAGGCTAGCAGCCTTGAAGAATTTTCTCTCTTGCAGTTCTTCTATTCCAGTCACAAAGATATGTAAGTTTTTAAATAGCTTCCTTTTTGTTTTCTGAAGTTAGCCAGCTGAGGGAAGTGTTTTACACAGACTTCCTTCTTTGCTGAGTACAAGTGTCTCACATGTTTAGTCCCATTCTGCTGCTCTCTGTTACCATTCATATACCTGATACCATTCTAACCTGGCACGGTGACCACATCATCAGAATGGAAACAGTTCAGGAAGACTGCATTGGGGCATATGTGAATGAAGCAGCTTGTATAAAAGCACAGAAGGAAATAAAAAGATCTCTTGTTTGTTGTGATTCAGTTTCTGAGATAAGGACTTTTCTAAACTTATGACTTGTACCTGAAACCAGGCCCATAATTTCTTTCATGGTAAGGAAAGGTGAGGAAGGATCTTAGAAAAAGTCTCACTCAAAAAGCTTTAATTGTTTTTAAAGTTTCTTCCAAAAAAAGCTGTTAAGGACTGATTCTGATTTAGCATGATCAGTGAGTGTCTTGAAGTACCATAAATTCTGTAAGTATCATTAAAGGAATGGATTTAGTTTATTAAGGTTCTTTGTTTTATAGGCTTGGTAGCTCTTTACCAGCAGCATTATATTGTACCCATTCTTGGCTGCCTGAATAAACAGCACAATTAAAAAGAGCTGTGTGRTTGGATACTATATGAAGATGCTTTACAGTCCTGTGTGCTGCAGAGTTTTCTGCTGAACAAGCTTGGTGTAAGAAATGGGAGGAAAATTGTTCTGTGTAAATAAAACACACAGTTCTACTGAGACTGGGACATATCAGTGCTCCTTTTTTTGCTGTCTGAGTAGTGTTTAACACTGTATTGCATTGAGGTTCCATTTGCAGCTTGAAAGAGCTGCTTTGGATGAGACTTTTGTTTGAGGTTCTAAATATTCCTCTTCTCTGTGCACGTGTGCAGTCCTGGGATGTGTTTTTCCGGAGCGCAGCYGCTGGCCAAGCAGCCCATCTGCCAGCTCAGCAGGAAGGAAAGGGATCGTTCCTGCAGAGCCACGGGCTGGCCCCCACACCGGCCACGGCTGAGAAGGTTGTTGAGGACCACCTCGCTGTGCAGTCCTTGATAAGGGCATACCAAGTAAGTGCTTTTTGGGGTGGGGTGGCAATGCTTCTTCTATGCAAACACCCTTCCTTTTTATGTTCTCATCGTCCAGAGGAGGGCAGTGAGGCTGGTGAGGGGCTGGGAACTCAAGCCCTCTGAGGAATGTTTGAAGGAACTGGGGTTGTTTAGCCCGGAGAAGAGGAGGCTCAGAGGTGACCTTATTGCTCTCTACACCTTCCTGAAGGGAGGTTGGAGACAGGTGGGGTCAGTCTCTTCCACCAGGCAGCACTGACAGAACCAGAGGACACAGTCTCAAGCTACGGCAGGGAAGGAATARGTTGAATATTGGGAAAAAAWTTTTCACTGAAAGAATAATAAAGTACTGGAATGCTCTTCCCAGGGAGGTGGTAGAATCACCATCTCTGGATGTGTTTAAAAAAGACTGGACATGGCACTTAGTGCTATAGTCTAGTTGAGGTGTTAGGGCATAGGTTGGACTCGATGATTTTAGAGGTCTCTTCCAACCTCATTGTTCTGTGATTTGTATTCTGGTATTAAGTACTGTCTTGCTTCTGATCCAAAAGGTCTTGAACTGGACAGCTTTTCTTTCCAGCACAATGTCTGAACATGGAAGTGTTGGATTCAGATTGGGGTGATCCTCTGGGTTGCAAGCTCATAATCCAGATTACCCACAGACCTGATGCTGGTCATCTGGTTTGTGAAAGTCTGTCTTCACCTCTGGGAACGTTTTTACTACAGTTCTAAATGTTACTGCCATTCTTTAGGAAGGGATGGAATGTATTTGCCTTCTCATACATCTAAGGTGAATCTTGAGATTCTTGATTTGAGCAGGATTATAGGTAAAAAGAGAGAGGAGAAATGATGAATTAACCAGAAACTGAATTTTGGGAGGCTGACAGTAGTGAGTTTGGGTTAACTTTGATGGATTCTTTTAGAGAGCTGTTCATCAAAATTTATTCTGTTTTACATTCTGATTTTTAACCCTTTCATTAAATTAAGTATAATTTCATTATTTTTCCTTTAAAAGAAGAAGGAATTTGGAAATAGGACAGTGGGTTTTGTTAGATGTTTCCCAAATGAAAAACAAGTTTAAATATTTTTGTTTAGACTTGTATTTAGTATCTTAGTTTCAATGAAAGGCTTACAAATGGTGTAAACCACCCCCATAATTAACCAACCCATAGTACTAGATCTGTGTTTAACAACATATCCCGCAAGTATTTTTAAAATTAGTAACTTTCCAAGAAGTTTCCTACAGTTTTATTTAAGCAGATCTGTTCCTCCCTGCCGTAAGTATTTTAAATCCTGTTTGGTGTCATGAGAGGAGTAGAAGAGGAACTTCTTAAAAGACCTTTTTCTGTACGCATCACATTGTCACCATTCAGTTGGAGAGTTGTTGTAAAGAGTGGAAATGTTTGTGAATATAAAGAATATGTGAAATTTGCTTAGAAATAGATATGCAGAAAATAACCAATTTTGCAGCAAAAATTTGGTGAAGTATTAGAGAAAATTAGAGAACGTTAGGCTGCTTTGACACAATTTACTTGAAAACAGTTCAGGGACTGCCATTTTGCTCCCTGTATTTGTCAAGTGATGGAACAGAAATGCCTGTAGAAATGGCAGGCACCCATGTGTCTGCAACAAACAGTCACAGAGGATTGCCTAAGGCAACTGTCTGCTTTTTAAAAGGTATTTAGTACCCTCTAAATTCAGTGCTGAAAGGGTATGATAATTTGTGACCTTCCTTTGCCTGATAATGAAATGGAGAAGGATACAGAATTTTCATTTCTCAAACCTGTCAGTGTTTTATGGTTTTGTRGTAAACTGCTTTGTGGTCTGTTGAGCTGGACTTTGAGAGGGCAGTTCATSTATTGCCTGTTCTAACAGAGAGCACTGGGCACACTGAAAAAAGGATTTTCAGTGGGATGTGTGTGATTAACAAAAGCAAGGCCAGAGAAATCAAGGTCTAGTTTCTGGTACTCTGTACTTGCATTTAACCATATGGCAATCAATGGAAATTTTCTATGTATGTGTTTTTACAAGGTTCATCATTGATTTTTGCAGATGTTACTATTTTCTGTATTCAGTGAAAATAGTAGGACTTACTAAAAATACCTTGATACTTGGGGAAATACTGTCTTTCAGTGAAAGACCGAACTGCTCGTGGAATAATATGGCACAGCATTTACTGCTCTGCCTTTCTGGGTTTTGGCATTCCTGCTGATCTTCTTCCTCTTCCTATTAGTACTGAAGAGCAGATGTAAYTTAGGCAGGTGAATTCTTTCCTGTTGATGATGTTTGAGATAGAATTGTTTGCTTTGTTCCAGTCAGATAAACTTAGTGCTGCTGTAAACAGTCAGATGGCACAGATGTTGCAGTGGGCATCATTTGGCCTGTCAGAGTTTCATTACTGGTGATTCATGAGATGAAAAGAATCACAGAAGTCTGGCTGAGATTACAGGGCTGGTAGTTCCAAAAAAGAYGCCATATTTCTGGTTTTTATGACTGGAAACCATTTTGTTATAAACTCTCCTGCAAATATACAATAATTGAACAGTGTTTTTACACCCTTCTTGATGAACCACACTGTAATCATATTCTATTACAGTGTGATGCACTTCACTGTTAATCTTGCAATTTATAATCTTGGGTTTTTTCAGAGACAATTAGGATACTAGTAGTGTGAATGAAATTCTACCCAAGGGATGCAAATTTGATGTTAAAAAGAAAAAATATAAGGAGCAATTATTAATATATTCCTCCATACAAAGCTTTTAATGAGTTAATTTGGTATATGAGAGTCACACATAAGAGGCATATTAAAAATGGTTTTATATTTGTGACTCTGGGATCAATTAGTTATTTCTTCTGTAGCAATATTATATGATAATTCACTGGTTTATAGCTACTTGTGGCATGCATTAGCACCAGTCACACTGATYGTTGAAGGCTGGCTAAATTCCTCACTCAGTTTGTGTTCTTCAGTGTCTTGAATATCAATTCTATCAGATCAAATTYCTGAAATTTCATGAATGAAAATAGATGCTGTCAGATGGTATCTGATTTGGAGCAGAGCTCAGGAAGAGTGATCCCTTCACTTCCAATATAAACTACTTCAGCACCGATCTGTTTTAAGTCAGCAATTCTGTATTTTAATGTAATGCAGGTGCAGAAAGGAGGATTTAGGCAAAAMCACAAAATAATGGAATTGGCAAATKGTAAGATCTATTAGGCTCATCATAGTTACTTAATTTTACCCAGAGACTGAGAGTATACTCTCKAGTRGCCTTCTTCACTAAAACTCCAGTGTAATCCCAGTTAAATTGTGTGTCAGACAACATAATGAAGATTATGTTGCAATGTGTAATTTTTGGCTGGTATTATGGAGAGCTATCACTAACTTTTTCCCTTTGTCTGACTTTTAGTGTGACTTCATTTTGCTCTGCTTTCTTCCTTTTTTCAGATCCGTGGCCATCATGTGGCTCAGCTAGATCCCCTTGGAATTCTGGATGCAGATTTGGATTCCTTCATTCCATCTGACCTTATCACCACGATTGATAAACTTGGTGTGTAAGCCGTGTGCCTTCTGTGTGCCTTCTTATTGAAATGCTCATTTGTGTATCCCTGCACTGAGGGGATTTCATAGACACTGCACAGATTCATAGAAAGGTTTGGGTTGGAAGAGACCTTAAAGATCACCTAGTTCCAGCTCCCTTCTAGGGGCAGGGATGCCACATTTCAGGGATGCTTCTACCTTTTCTGCTTGCTGATATCATGACATAGAAACTTTGAGCATCTGTAAGGAGGCTAAAATTTCAGGATGAAGGAATTGCTACTCTGAGATCACTGGTGAGGTTCCTGTGAATTCATCTTCTGATGAATGATTATTATAAATGCTCTATAAATGCCCTAAATATTTTATTTTTGAACCACACCAGTAATGAATACTTATCAATACATTCTGATAATCTTAATTATTCTTATAGCATTACAGTTCATACTTGTTTGAACTGGTGACATCTGAAGGGTAGTCAATAGGGAAACCAAGCAATAAAGAAAGCACTGGACAGAGGAACTTAGGGTAAATTTCATACCAAATTTGGAATCTAATATCTGATACTTATTCCTTATGTATATCTTGAAGAAGTCTCTTTGAAGTTTACAGAAGAAAATGTGGAAAGCATAGAATTCTTTACCCTATGGATATAATCCGAGGATGATAATATCTTCTATTATAAACTTCAGTTTACTGCTAAAAGAGGGTGCACTAGGGTCTGCTTTTGCAAAGGTTGTTCTCATTGTTAGGAGGGCTTGTGTCTGAGAAATTGGCACTGATCAATTTCTTTGCCTCTCTCTACTTGAATAAAAAAACACCTGATTGATTTTTCTCTGCTCTTCAATCTACCTGGTTAGTTTAAAATGTGGTTTTCTACTTGATGAACACACTGAATCAATTTTTCTTTGATGTGTAGGGAAGCTTTTTCGATCAGACATAAAACATAGTGCAGGAAGTAAATAAAACACTCTCTGCCTAATTTTACTATAAGCATACCTACTCTTTGCTGCTCTGTTTTCTATTTCTAGTGTAGGGAAAGAAGCAGTTCTGATCATATAAAGAAAGTGGATACCTAAGACTAGAAGGGTACTTACACAAATTGGGTCTTCTCTCTGAAGTTTGTCARCTTTAATTAAAGAAAATTGCCAACTAGAAAATACATGAGACATTTATTAAGCAAATATAATTAATTTGGAGCATGGGTGACTACTAGCATGTCAGTACACATTTCTTTACACTCTACAGATAATTTAGTACAGGGTGTTGTGACTGATCGGAAGGCATCCACTGAAGCCCTCACGCCCATAGGAAAAATATGCCAGACCTCTGAATGAGATGGGGGGATGTGTTTGAGAGTGTAACTGAGGAGATTTCAGCTTGTGAAGAGAAACAAAATTTCTAACCCAGTCTTGGCACAGCTAAAATAGGGGAAGATCTCAAATTCTATCCTTGAATGTTCCAGGCAGGAAACGTTTGAAAGGTCTTTGGCAGGACAGAAAGTATTTTAATATTTGATTTTTCTGTGTGTTTTCTCTGTCCCATCTTCTGATTTCTTTTTGAGAAACCTTGTGGTAGGGTATTTCTTCTGAGAGTTTCTTCTGAAAATGCAGGTAATTACAGATGTACCTACTGCATGAGTCACAGTATGGAATTGCTTTCTGGATTTCAGTAGGGGTCTATCTCTTTAAACACGAGGTGATGCTTCAGTAAATATGTGGTGCTGTGGTACAAAGCACAGATGTTCTGTGTGTGCCCAAATCACTCCTGTACGTGTTCTGCTTTATGCATGAGAGAACATCAAGAGCCTTTGAAGTCTGAGGGAAAGTCAGCAAAAGTGAAGAAATAAATGCACTGCTTTGTTTCAAACAACACTAGAGGCCCTGTCATCCCCTGTGTCACTCTCCCCTCCTGCTGGGAAAAAACCTGTTACAATACCAAAAAGGAGAAGTAGTGGTACCTATGCTTTTTTTGGCGCTTCAGGTTTGAAATTTAAATATATTAATACTATTTTTATTAAAACCAAAATTAATATTTTAAARTGTCTTCTTTTTAAAGCAAAAAACATGTTACTTACTGACAGTGCTGTATWGTAAAAGTGGTAGCAATGCAGCCCTATGGCCTGTCTACACCTCCTACATGCTGTTATTATTTAATCCTTAATTTGCTGCTTTGCTTTTATCTCCAGAAGAGTCACTTAACATTTAAGAACTTTATTGATTTAAGAGTTACTGTGCATGCTGTTTTATCACTGCTAAAGTGGATGTCTACAGCTTATCTGGAACCAAGATAAAGTGTTCAAAATTGAAAATGGAGAAGGTGTTTTTAATTCTTCAAATATTTTCACATGTGTAGGAACATATGTAGTTTTAATGTATATATAAAGTTCTATGACTGTGGGTGATGTGTATTATAAGTGTTGTACCTTTTGCTTCTTGCAACTATAAGGAACTGTTTTTCCTTCCTTCATTTAACAGGTCTAAGTTAAACTTATATTATACAAGGCCTTTAACTTGCATTGATACCAGTCTTTCAGTCTTGTTGAGTATTTTGACTTTTGAAACTGCTTAAGAATTAGGTTAAATATTTTCTTAAATAATATTCTCAGCCAGAAAAAATTTAGATGTGTCCAAATCAAGATGGGTCAATGTGGTTAAACAAGTTTTATGGTTGGGGGTGTGGAAATTTGTGTATTTTATAAGGGGTCACTGCCTGGGAACTAGAGTTGTACAGGTCATTACATGGCTATTTCAAACTAATTTCCCTAAAAAGAGAGAGTGAATAGAAATACCTTGAAAGTTCTCCAGAGTGCTTGTACAGCATTTTATTGAACCTGTTGTGCATTCTCTTGGTCTGTCTATTAATGTAAAATGCTTCCAACCAGATGGTTCTGTTGGTGAGAAGGGYGTTCTTTTTGTGTTTGTTACTCATGATAGAGTCAGTTATTTTATTAAACAGTGAGCTGTAAGAAGTAGTGTGGAAAATTGATGATGTGTGTCTTAATATGGTAAAATATAAAAAAGGCTAGAATKATTCTAATTTCATTTGTTTCATTTGAGCATTTAAGAAAGAATCAAGTAATGACTATTTAATTTGAACACTCTTTTTAAAATCCCCACTAAAGTCCATTTTACTAATGGATACCTTCAGAATATTCACACTTTCAATTTTTAATCTAGTATCTTCTTTCTTAATACTGCTTTATTAAATATAATTGCCATGGCTTGAAAAACAATGCTGGTTTCCTTTTKGTCTCCTGTTCTTCTTTGCAAATCAATAATGTACCTGTTGTAGGGTTTTATGGTTTGCATGAATCTGATTTGGACAAAGTCTTTCAGCTGCCAACAACAACCTTCATAGGAGGAAATGAGAACAGTCTGTCTTTGCGAGAGATCATCAAGCGCCTGGAGGTCAGTGGGACKTGATTTCATGTTTTCATTTGGAATGGTTTCATTCAGACCAAAGGGAACTTTTTCCAGGTTCAGTCACAAAACCCCCTTATCATTTGCCAGTACTAACAGAGCATGTAAAGGATTCCAACCACATTAAAAACAASCTTTGTACTGTTTCTAGAGGTTGCAGCACCGCTGGTGCAATTAGCTGGAAATACATAGATTAAGGATGAGTACAAAAGAGGTAAATATGCTAGAATATTAATGCCAGCCCTCATTCTGGAAAGAACTGATATTGTTTAAAAGGAGAAGAGCCTTTAGAAACTGTTTTTGAAGTGTTGTGACACAGATAAAACACCTTTGCACACAGTGTTCAGGACATTCAGAGGTTGCTTTCAGATCCCCAGCTCTAGTGAGATCTTTACTTGAGGAAAAATATGAAGGCTGAGTACCAAATTCATGAAAGCCCAGATGTGGCTTGTAGGCTGTGATGGTCCTTGTTTTCCATCCCCAGTCCTTTTTSTAGAGTTTCATTATCTGACAGGTGACATGGTTTATGGCACAGGAAGTCATCAAGGCTAGAATAATTCAAAGAAAAACTAATTTGAAGGAATAAATATAATTAGAGGCAAACTCCAAATAGCAAAGCAGCAAATAGGAATGGTAATGAATTTGTGGGCTGCCGAGTGAGTCATTGCTGGATATTCCCAGTTGCTTGACTTTTATGTTGGCGTAGCTGAGGCATGGTAAATTGTTAAACCACATWATCTCTCTTGTGCATTTGAGTTCTATATTTGGTTGGGTTTTTTTTTTTGTTTTTGCACTTCTAGCTTCTCTGTGTAGCAATAATTCTTAAAATTGTGATGTGCAAATAAAAGGACAAAATCAATTGCAGAATATAAAAGCGTTAAGGAAGTGATTTCTGTTAAGAAGAAATAGCCCTCTTCTTTCCTCTTGTCTCTAGAGCTTTCATTTTTTCTTTTYTTTAATAGAGGCTAACATTCAAGTCCTTAAAGGTAGTAGAGAACACACACTATGTTGAGAGTAGTTTTGTCTCAAACTCACAGTAGGTCTTACTTCTGTTGACTTGTGTTTTGGAAATATTTTTTCTAATGAAATACTCCTTTTAAAGTAAGAAAAATAAAATTTTTAAAATGAATAAGGAGATGAAATTACTGCTGTGCTTTTGCATTTCTCCCTGTCCTTTCTCTGCTCTCAGCTTCTTGGATCTTTTTTCACATTTCCAGGTTTCTGAAACTTGACAGTTATCAGATAATTTGCATTAGACTTCATAGCTGTCTTCTCACTGWCTTTATTTCTTGGTTTAAGGTTACATTTATAAAAGGTGTGATAAAGTACAYAAATTTTGATAAATTACTTGAAATCTTTGCTAGTACATCTAAAGAAGAGTCTACTATGCCTGTAAGAAAAGCACTGAGTTAGGTGAAATGTGCCAGTCAGTGTAATGCAGGTTTGTTGGCCTACTTTGAGTGTAGCATAAGATGAGAATCTTCCAGTTTAAAAATTTTGAAATGTTACTTTGTAGAGAAAACTTTGTGATGCAAAACTAGATTCAGTAAAACAATTTATTCATTTATAGAATTACTTTGGGGGAAGATGTTGTGGAAGAGGAAGACAAGGTAGCTCTAAGGAGAGTAACAGAGGATATAAATTAAAAAATATATTCATTTCTTTGTGGCCCACTGGCTCCTAAAGCYTCTCTGTTGGTGTTTTCCCTTGCTAGCATACCTACTGCCAACACATTGGCCTGGAGTTTATGTTCATCAACGATGTGGAGCAGTGCCAGTGGATCCGTCAGAAGTTTGAGACGCCGGGAATTATGAAGTTCAGCAATGAGGATAAGAGGACTTTGCTGGCAAGGCTGGTGCGCTCCATGAGGTACCCTGGGCTGGGCTGGGCCACTGCTCTGTGCCTGCTGCCTGGGAGGTGCTGATGTGGGGGGAACACAGTCTGTGTTGTGACTTAGTATTCTGTTATCTTAAAATGCATTTGGTGCCGTGCCTGGCAATGTTTTCATTGGCTTCAGGAGGTAAACTAGGAAAAAGTTGTTTCAACACACTAGTAATATACATTTGTGTTAAAGAAAGTAAGTGTCAGAACAATGTTGGTGTGTGATTTCAAGTCCTTTCTGCCCTTTTCATTTTGAGATGTGCCAAGATGTGTTGTGCTCTTGTTGCATGACCTGGCAGCAGCAGTTTTAGTATCTACAATAAAAGAAAGCACATTTGGAAATAGCTTATTGACTGCTCCCATTGGGGCTATCTGTGTGGAAATACTGTGATCCCAGAGAATGAATTATCCTCTTACCTCTGGAACAAGGCTTCTCAGACACAAGATTTATTTCAGTCCCTACAATCTGAAACAGTGTGTATAGCCTTTKTTAAACACAAGAGTCAGAGATCTGTATAGGCTCACTTTTTGGTTAAGATTCTATGTTCAAAGATCTAAAGATGAAGTGCTCATTGGAGGTGTTAAAAGATAGTTTTGCCAGKTGTTTTGTTTGCCAGTGTTATAATGTCTCATTAAAATTTTCATTTAAACAAAAATAAAAATGACACTGTTCAAGTGAGTATTACGCTTGAGTAAGTTTGTTTAACAGGTGCTCAGTATGAACCATCTCCATTTATCCTTAGACAAAAATCTGTGCTTTTATTCCTGCCTAAGCTGTGGAAAGATCTGGGGTTTCTAGTGGCATTAAGGAGCATAATGTTCATCTTCTGCCAAATTAATTGTCTGCTAAAGGGGAAAGAAAAAAGTTTTACAAACATTTCTATCCAGCTACYTTTAGAGTGCTTTTTATTTTATTGTTTGAAAATGACCTAGGAAAAGTAGTCTGGTTTCGTGGAAAACTGGTTGCCCTTTTGAGATTTGTGGCTTTGTAAAGCAGGTTTAAATTGTTTTGCTCAAGACTGTTTTTAAAAATGTTCATTCCAAGAACTACAGAGTTCAGGTTCTTGAAACTGAATTTTGAAGTTGGATTTCTCATCCCTTGTGATTTTCATTGCTAGGTTGTTGAAGAAAGGGTCATTTTAAACTCCTTATGTAAAATACTCTTTGTATATTTTTGAGCTACTTTGTAATGCATTAGGAAACATGTTAGACTCTGATGTGGAGCCTGATCTGTGCAGGGTCAAGCATTTTGAGATTAATCCCTTATAAGAGCAGCCAGTTTTCACCAGATGTTTTCCTCACTTGGTACCGAATGCATGCAGTGGCAGAGGCTGGGGCTCTGTGACCCCCAGTGGCATGTGGGGGACTGGCAAGGTGTGACTGTGAAATTCTGTAGCTCTGCACACTTAGTGGCACTTTGCCTCAAGTAATGAATTTGCTGCTTGTCCAGTACTGGCTGAGCTTGCTGCTGCAAGGAGGAAGAAATCAGTGTGTGCACAGCTTTCCTTTGCTCTGTGGGACCTGCTGTTCACATGGCACACTGGTTTCCCTTTGTACAGAAACTAGCATGGCCCYCCAGACTTCCCTCAGGAATTCTGGCGGAATGGCTCAGCTGAGGGGTCTGGCTTGTTGCTTAGATGGCTGGATTGATTGCAAGGTATTGATGGGTGAGCTAGGAGAGATTTTGGCAACAATTAATATCACTGCCTTTAGGACTTCAGTCTAAAGAGGTARATGTCAGGATTCTAAGTGAGGAGTAAGCTGAGTATTAATGGATTGAGGCAATGATGTGAGGCGAGGCACTGTACAGATGATGTAACCAATACAGTTACTTTCATGAAGATGTATTTTCTTTGCCTTTCCTATCTCCAAGCTAGTTTGCAATGTATAATCCTTTCAGTGTTTGTTAAAAGGTACTTTTTAACCACTAACATTGCCTCTGGCCCAAATGCATTAAAGAATGAAAGAGCTTAGAGCTGTCAGGGATTGACATCATTCTGCTGCTGAAGCTGAGGTAGGGGTACCAGTGTCCTGCTTCTTGGCCCATTCCTAAGTGTTACATCACATAGTCTGAGGAGCCTTGCTGTTGAATGAGACCTATGGAATAGGTGTGTTTTCTACTGTGGTTTTGTCACAAGTATTAGAAAATACAGATTCTCTGTTATATTTTCTTCAGTTCATAGAAGAGACTTCTTTACTGTTACTATGCCTTCCCAGCAGTCAGATTTGTGTACATGAGAATAGAGTTTAACTTGAGAAGTGAATTTTTTCTGAGATAGGGACCCTTAATTGTTTCAAATGGAGGAGAAAGAAGACTGAATTCTCTCCTGTATTTCCCTCCCCATGTKTGACTGAACTCAAGAGGTGTATAACTTGTATTCACAGATGTTTTAAAACAGTTTAATGTAATTTTATTTGCTGTTAGATGGTAAACAATTTGTATTTGCTACATTACCTTAGTGCAAATAATCCACAAATAATTTCGCTTGTTTTTTTTGTTTCTTTTTGGCAAAGATTTGAAGACTTCCTTGCTCGCAAGTGGTCGTCTGAAAAGAGATTTGGTTTGGAAGGATGTGAAGTAATGATTCCTGCACTTAAGACCATCATTGATAAATCCAGTGAAATGGGAATTGAATATGTTATAATGGGAATGCCTCATAGGTAATGCCAATGAAAACACCCCAAGAAATGGGCTTGAAGTTTTGAGTTCTAGAAATTTCTTTAAAAAGTTGATATTAGAGAAGCTGAGGTAGAGAGTCAGTCATATCAAGTAATGGGAACACAGAATGTAGCAAATGCCTATCAGTAAGAGGCTACAGGCTTCAAAAGTAAATGACAGAGAAACTGCTCAGTGTATTTTGAAGCTGCAAGCAAATGTGGCAGTAGCCATGGTATCTCTGCCATTGCATAGAGTCTCTAGAACTGGGMAAGCTTGGTGAGGTAGTTTGAAACTTACTTTTGCAGTCTGCCGTAAGTAATTTATAATGTGATTATTTGAAGACTGCTAGATAGCTACAAAATTCACTTGGATAATAAGGGGTTCTAAAATGTCTGAGGGAATGCATTGGAGGAACTTTGTAATGGAAAGAAGGGTTGAATCAAGGGTTTCAGGCTCAAAAGTTTGAAGAGAACTTTTGYGGATTTCTGACAGGGTGGTTTTCAGATCTTGTAAGTTTTATGCTGTTGACTCTGTTAGTACCATGTTTGAGACATAACTGTGTTTGGAATTTTCTTAGAGGTCGGCTGAATGTRTTGGCTAATGTAATCCGAAAAGAGCTGGAGCAAATCTTCTGTCAGTTTGATCCCAAACTTGAAGCAGCTGATGAGGTAAGATGCTTTTTCATTAGATCTGTATGGAGAGGTCAACATTCAAGATAGTTTTCAGTTGTTTTGRTGGTTACTGTGAAAACAGCATTATCAGCTGCAATGCCTTCTTTTCTAGTTTGAGGAACATGATTTGGTGAAATTTCTTAACAAATTTAGAAATGATATTATACTTCTAACATGAATAAGGTCTCTCAGGAGTGACTGTAGATAAATAAGTTCCATTTGACAGAGTTCACAACCTTTAAACATCTCTTTTTGTTGAAATGAATGAACACAGTATTAATATACAGTAAGTATATATCTAATGTTTGATGACAATAGTAAGATAATAGAATTGGAACAGTGTCCCAGTTTGAAATTACGGTGTCAAACCCATAGTGCACACTGATGTTCAGGTAACCAGATGCAGTTTTCAGGCTGAAGCACAAATTTGAGGCCAAGTGAATCAGATGGAGGTCAGAATGACATTCCTGAATTGTGAATATGTCTTTCTTGTTAGGGATCTGGGGATGTAAAATACCATCTGGGAATGTACCATGAGAGGATTAACCGAAAAACAAACAAGAAAATCACTCTGTCCCTCATGGCTAACCCTTCTCACTTGGAAGCAGTTGATCCTGTTGTGCAAGGCAAAACAAAAGCTGAACAGTTTTATCGAGGAGATACAGCAGGGAAAAAGGTAAWGATTGTTTAATATAGTAACTTTTAATGGTAGTTTTTCATAGTATTTCCAATTAAAATAGTTTGCCAGTAGTTTCATATCACAGAATCTTCCACTTTTCCTCCTTCAAAAGGGATATATCACCTGTTGAACTAGGTAAGGTTCCTGACATGACCCCAAGGGTATCTTTGGGAAGTAGGCTTAAAGCTTTATTTCCTCTGCAAGCTGAGAAAAGGCAGCAGAATGCTGAGAAATTTATGGCTTATTGTAAGATTGCTGTTTTATTTTATAAGCATTACAAAAATATGGAGCCAAGAAATCCTGCAGAGAAGCTCAAATTGCAGTTTTCTTTTCTAACATATGTGTGGTATGTGTGTACAACCTCTTAGGTTATGTCCATATTATTACACGGGGATGCTGCCTTTGCAGGACAAGGAGTGGTTTATGAGACATTTCATCTTAGTGACCTCCCCTCCTACACCACAAATGGCACTATCCACGTTGTGGTCAACAACCAGGTAACAAGTGCAGCCTTTTGCAATCAAATTCTCTGCTGWATATTTGCCCATCTATCTCTTTTTATTGTTTGTTATTAGCTGGGTTCTTTCCCCCTCTGGATATTAGAATGATTGAGATGTTTCTGAAAATGATCCTAGTATCTAGCARCTCTTGAGTGGATAATATTTTATCACCTGCGTGTATTCCATTCAGTTTGTAGTACTTAATTGGATTAGGTTTGCTTTGGTTTTTAAGGGAGCAAAAAGAAGCTAGCTAGCCAAAATGAAAAGCTGATGCTGTTGCTGTGTGAATGGCTATTAATTGCAAACTTCAAAACAGAGTAGAGGGAGGTGACCAAATTATTTTAATGGAAGTTTCTGGAATTTTTAGATTGGCTTCACCACAGACCCCCGTATGGCCCGTTCCTCTCCATACCCCACGGACGTTGCTCGCGTGGTCAATGCTCCCATTTTCCATGTGAATGCTGATGACCCTGAGGCAGTGATGTACGTGTGCAGCGTAGCTGCAGAGTGGAGAAACACCTTCAACAAGGATGTGGTCGTTGACTTGGTAAGTCTTGGTTTCTTTACTTTTCTTTCTGTGCATTTTGTACTACTCTTTTTATTTTTTTGTGGCTTAGAAGGTCCAGTCAAGAAACATTTTAAAGGCCTTTAGTTTCCTTATTTTAAAAAAACAAGGAACAAACTGACCAACAAAAAGCCGTGAATGTTTTTTATGCAATAAACCTCTTAAAATCTCTGTAAAATGATGAAATGGAACTATTCCATTTTACATTTTTCCTTATCAACAGAAGCAATCTTTCCCTTTGTAGGTTTGTTACCGTAGGAGAGGGCACAATGAAATGGATGAGCCCATGTTCACCCAACCTCTGATGTACAAGCAGATCCATAAGCAGGTGCCAGTGCTGAAGAAATACGCTGACAAACTGATTGCAGATGGGACTGTGACACTGCAGGAGTTTGAGGTACGTGCCCACAGAGTTAGAGGGAATCTAAGGAGTTGTAAGGAGAAAGATCCAACAGTCACTGTATGCTGCCTGTGTGAAAACTTCCTTACTGTGATAAGTCTTTACCCTTTGACAATTTGTAATTAAATTTGGCTTGGATTTTCATGTAAAATACTATTGTTGTAGCAAAAGGACTGGAACTGCTCTGAAGTAATTAAAATATATTGCTCATAAAAAATTGCTTCAGTTCTGAGGGAGAAGGTGATTATATGAGAACATTGGAAAATAGAAGCATTTGTCAGCTGTTCTTCATCTCTAGAACCTTGATTCAGCAACAAGACAGTATTTGAACACTCCTGTTAATAGCTTCATATTGATAACCTTGGCAGGCTTGTGTCCAGCCATGATGAAATAGAATCAATTTAACCTTTTAGTTTTCTTGCAAGAATTCAACCAAGTTCAGAGATCACTTGAAGTATTCCAGAATGGTGACGTGTAAAGTCTGGTATCTGTATTAAACTGGTTAGGTCTTTACCTTAATTTTTTTGAGAATGGGTGTTTAGAGTGCAGATGAAACCTTCTGAGGAGCCTTGAAACATTCATTAACCTTCTGAGAAGGTGTAGGGACATGATATTGCAGATCAAGAAAATAAGCAGGTTGTGTAGTTGCATTCTGTGATCTATAAGAAGCATCACAGCTCATGCAGAAGTACCTTTTCTGAGTCATTTATTGAAAGAGTGTGCCAGTAGAGGCACCATGGGGTTTGGTGACAGGACCCTGGATGGRTGTTTGGCTGCACAGACTGAGCTCAACATTGCTGTTAAGTTCTTTAAAGATTAGCTAGCTCAATAACTTCAGTGTGATTCTGGGTTGAAACACAGGTATTGCAGAGGTCTTCTGCCTCTGTGGAATATGGCATTCTCTGTTGCCATTGAGAGGTGTGGCCAGCAGGTTCTTTGCTAGACTCTCCCAGACAGACTCATTTTTTGGAAACTTCTTTTCCAAACTTTAGTGGCTTTTGTAGCCCAGGAGTATGAGAGCTGGAYGATTTTGATCAGAAGTATGACTGTAAATTATATTTGGTATTTCACTTCTGTCTCATTCTAGAGCAATACTTGCAGCTTCAGCTCTTGGTACACTCCTCTGTAACACCTGTCCAATGAAATTATTTATTTAGAGTAATGKGTCTAAGCATGTTTCTAGAAGGCAGTTCGATCCTAGATAAATTTTATTTGTTTGTGTTATTGTAACTAAATGTTCTCATGGAGTTAAATAGCTGGTATTGTCATGCTGAATGAGAGGTGTCATCTGTAAGATATGAGGATGTTATGTTTATCCATTTTAAAACCTTTTTGTTCTACAGGAAGAAATTGCAAAGTATGACAGAATATGTGAAGAAGCATATACTAGATCTAAGGATAAGAAGATCCTTCATATCAAGCACTGGCTGGATTCACCTTGGCCTGGTAAGCAGTTGTCCTTTCACTTATTGTAGTKTTACCCTAATGTGCTTTTATTTTGAGTCCAAAATCTAGGATTTAAATAGATTTTATCAGACAACATTCCTTTAAAATGGAACATGTGACCTTTCATTTGCCCTTGTTAATAGTWAATATAGCATTCTGTCAGATCAACTTGAAATAAATGCTTTTGTTAAAAAACGTGCAAAGTGAGCTGTGACTTTGAAAAAGCCATTTTCCAGTTTAGCAGAGAAGAGGTTTTCCTGTATTGTTAACTGTCTGGGCTGTCAGGAAGAAGGAGTATGTCTCATGTTGTTTATTCATTTCTTTATTTTTATTTGAGGGATTGAGGTACCATATGCCTTTTATTGGCAGCCTCTGCCCACGTAGCTGGACTTCACAGGGAGTGAAAGCAGAAACAAAATAGATCATTGTGTTCCTGTAAGATCAGCTTCTGTTGTCATGCAGACAATCAAAATTATTGGTTCCCAGCAAAAGGGAAAGAACTAGGCTTAGTCTGCTGCTTAGCCTGTCACTTGAGTTGTTGAATAARTTATAGGCAATATCCATATCTCCTAAGCAGTCCCTGAACATGTCACCAACGTTGTCCTTGCAGGCTTCTTTAACGCAGATGGGGAGCCCAAGAGCATGTCCTGTCCCCCGACRGGCATCTCGGAGGAGCTGCTCACTCACATCGGCAACGTCGCCAGCTCAGTGCCAGTGGAAGACTTCAAAATACACTCAGGTCAGCTGAAGGCTTGGTGTCTCCTCCTAGCTTTGTGTCCTGCTCCAGTTCTGTATTTCTGCACAGAAGCGATCCTTGGGCCATTTCTCAAAGAGGGAAATGCATGTGACTTTTTTTACTTTGACTCTTCCGCTCCATGGGTGAGGAGAATGTGACATTTAAGTTCCTGCTGCTTGTTCTCAGTACAATATTCTTTCAATATCACACCACTTCTGTTTCATACCTCATTAAAATAGATTTTCCTCTGAGGGAGGTCGAAGTCTCTTTGCAACCTTAAGTTAATAACTCATTTCATTCTTCAAGTCCTTGCTTTTTTYCCCAAAAGTCTTAGCTTTTTTTCTGACAAGATTCAGTCCTCACTTTGGCATCTATTACAGTAAGTGCCTGTGTCACTGGGGAGCCCCAACACTGTGTCAAAGTTCTGAGATAGTTTTATTTTATGGGCAGGTTGAAATCTAGCAATTACTGGGAACAATAACCTGCTCATTCCATGGAGAAACATGGAGACCCTTTGTTTAGGGATCTTTTTGCTTTTGTTGACATGTAGTATACATACTAACGATAAGGAATAAAGAGATTTTTTCCTCTTTAAAATCTTTAAACAGAGAAAGCTAATCTGCTCTGGAGTCATCCATCAAAGAATAAGGTTTGTCTTCTGTAAATATTCTATGTGTTTCTGTTCCTTTGGGAAATGAAACACAAGTAATGMTGGTGGGGCATTTCCAGTTATTAATTACAGGCTTGTTGAGCAGATACAATTAATGGATAAATTTAACTCTTCTACACATTTTTGCACTTTGTTGTGACACTGATAAATTAAAAGYTGTAGATGCCCAATAAAATTTAGTATTAGACATTCTATTTTAAAAGGTAAATTGGTCTCTTGTTAGTAAGTTGATTAACCATTGACACTAGGGAACACTTGCCAGTATATAAGGTAGATTTATGGTTCAAGACAATTATGGTATGCTAGATTCTTTTATGCAGTTTAAAAGACTATGAGAGAGAATTTGTGGAGAAACAGATGGGGAGTGAAACAGAAATTTGATATACTTTGTCCTTTCACTAGAATGAAAAAGCTTATTATCATATAGTCTTGCAAAAAAACAATGGGAAGATTATTTTTTCAAATCAAATTTTAGTATATTCTAAAGGGGAAATTCTCAAGATTTTTTTTTAAACTTAAAATGAGGCAATTTCAATGAGAATTTTATGTGGAGAGAAGTGGGGTGTTTTTCTCTAAAATTGTGGAAAGTAACGAAAGGGAAATATGGGAAAATAACATGTGGGACAGCTTACTACAATCATCAGTGCGGATGTGAAAGTAAGATGCTGTCAGTTGCCAGTGAATACAGGAGACTTGTGGCCTCAAAGCTGGAGGCACCTGTGTGCAGCTGCGAAGTTTTGTTCCCTTTGAAAGTGACCGTGTTGTAACTTGTGTTTTGGCTCACGAGGTAATAAAATCTTCACTGAAAAGTCAGCCATTGGTTGCCAACTTAAAATCCATTGGCAACTGCTACAGTTTTTCTATTTATATGATATTCATAGTATTGATCAGTCCAGCCTGTTTCACTGTATAACATCTCCAGAAGTGCAATAAGACAAATGCCAAGAAAAAATGAGGAAAGGAAGGAAGACAAAAATTCAGAAACCAAGTTGCTATTTTCAGTCTCTTATAAAACAGTACTTGGTGTTAGAGATGTGAAAATAAATCTTGAGGAAGAAGAAATTCACCATGGGTCTTTTTAATTGTCCTCAGTAGTTTCTAACACAGTCAGCCTTACTTCTTCAAACAGAAGGTATGATAGGTTACACAGCTGTTTGCTTGGGAAGCAAGTTGTTTTATTTTGCCAGCARTTCAGTTCTAGAAAAACAGTTTGTAGACCTGATTTGGTATCTGTGTTTAGGCAATGAGGAAGGAGAATGGTGAATGCAATGTGAACAGAGAATCTCTTTGCAATAGATCCATTCATTTCTGATCTTGGTTCTGATGCAGGACTCTCTCGGATTTTGAAAGCGCGCGCGGAGATGACGCAGAACAGGCTTGTTGACTGGGCCTTAGCAGAGTACATGGCTTTTGGCTCTGTCCTCAAAGAAGGGATCCACGTCCGACTGAGTGGGCAGGATGTGGAGAGAGGTACTTTCAGGTCAGTACTGAGATAACTGTTTAAATGGTGTTAAAACTCTTGAAGTCCCACACTTWAAGAAACAACTTGGCATTTGTTTAAAAAATAAGGTCTTCTGCAGGGAGGGGGAAGTTGGGGCTCTTTCTTCAGCATTAATCTGAATGTTATAGGTTGTTGCAGTCAATAATAGTCAAATTCCTATGTATCTGTAAGGAGCCTTTTAAAGTATAATATKTAAGCAAGAACAAGCATTATGAGACACTTTCTACCTTCTCTTGCTGAAAAGCAGAAATGGTATCTTTCCYCCTGCTTTCTAAGACATGCAGTTGCATTCCATCTAATTGCTGGGAAGTAAGAGAGGATACTTGCTGCAGCAGATCCTGAATCTCTTTAATTCCAGTGGTGGCTGCCTGGGTCTTGTGTACACTGTGAACAAASATGTTGCCAGTTGGTGAGGCTTTTAAAGTGAAATAAGGTCCTTTATACTGAGACTTTTAATGCCTATGGGGCATGTATGAAGGCAGGTCTCATCACTTGGTAAAATATGTACAGTTTGCTGCCTTACCTGATTCTCCATAGAGTAAAATGTTAATGATGTATTTAATTGAAACCTTTGAAGTGATGCCAATTCCTGGGGTGAATGCTCCACTGTGCTTCATTGTGAATGCTTGCAGAAGAGAGAAATAAATTTTGGTGCCTGTCTTCTCTGGTATAGCATTGGCTAGAATTTGGGAAGAACTGAATATACTGTGTTGCCATAGYAAAACAACATGATGGGGTGCTTTCACTATTTTGGAGCTTCTAAAGTCATGTCTAGAAAATAGTTCTTTCTTTCAATATTCAAWATGATGGCTTCTTTTCTTCCTGTTTCCATCCTCAACACTATTGATAGATAGAAGCTAGATAAGGCTGCTGACAGAAGCACCAGACCCCTTCTTTTCTTGGAGACRAACTCTTGAGGACGGAGGGAAGGGGAAACAGCCTTGATTCTGTACTGGTTTTATGTCAGTAAATCTGACAGTTGCACATGTGCAAATTGTATGTCTGTATATTTCTGGCTGGCCATCTATGCTCATCTTAATCAYCTTTGCTAGGGAAACACAAAACTTTGTACTCAGGAAGCTTAACAGCTAGGTCTTGTGTTGTTGGCTTAATGACAAAATCAAAATTACAGTGGCAAAAATGATTTCTGCCAAACAGCTGCCTGGTGTGTGAATTCCCCCCTTTTTCTCTGCTTCCATCCCCGTGCTGCTTTTCAAGGGTTCATTCTTTTTCTGGCTTTACATTGTTGAGTTCTAGATAGATTTCAGAGCTCTTTTGCTAGCATTCATTATAGCAAAGGGAAGTGCAAAAAGATTCAGACTTCAGTGTTGGCAGCTCTACAACRCACAGTATTGTTAGCAGTACAATAACTGGCCTGATGTTAGTGGTTGTAAAGCTGGACATGTTGCTGTGATTCACTCAGTCTGCTCAGAGAGTTAATGGATTGCAGTAATTACTTCAGTCATCTCTGTTTTGGTAGTATTCCTTGGTGCCCTATTGTAATGCTGATTAATGGTGTTCTAGAGAACAGTAAACGGTGCATGTGAGTGGAAATAGCAGGAAAGAGGATACAACTCCTTCAAGTTTCAATGCTGAAGATCACTTTTTTTTTTCCAAAGACAACAATTATTTCAAGGAAAATATTAGAATTTGTGAGGAAAGCAGAGGGAAATGTTTTTAATAACAATTTGGTTCCTTTGAATTTCTTTAATAATTCTATTTTACAGCAATAACTTCCCCATCCTTTTGTCTTTCTCCCAGTTCTACTTGTGATGARGTATTTTCAGTTTCTGTGAGTGCTTGAGAAGCCTGGATAGTCAGTAAAAGTCCTTACAGTGCAGCAATTGTATTTAGACATGTTGCATTTCCCATGGCTTCAACCAGACCTGGGTGTTGTGTRTAGCAGAGATAACCATGGTGTTTGCTTGCTTTCCAGGCCACAATTTTGCTGCTTTAGCTTTGAAAATAGCCCTGTTAAAGCCCAAAATGATTCTTGGCTAATAAATCTCTTCCAACRACTCTTTGCAGCCATCGTCACCATGTGCTTCATGATCAAGAAGTTGACAAGAGAATTTGTGTTCCCATGAATCACCTGTGGGAGCAGCAGGCCCCCTACACCGTGTGCAACAGCTCCCTCTCCGAGTACGGGGTCTTGGGTACGTCTCCATCTGCCTGGGGTTTGCTAGGGCTGCTGGACAGCAAGCAGAGCTCAGCAAGGAAAAGAATGTGGGGGAAAAAAAGCTGTGAAATGGTCATGTATGAAACAGGTATCAAAGCTCTTCCTCTCAGGTTCTGCCATCCCTTAAACAAGCATTCCCACATTTTACAGTTTTGGGATTCAGTTAAAAGCATCCRTCTGCTATTGTTGATCTTGGCAGTACTGGAATGTGCACCTGCTTTCTTAAGAGGAACTGACAAGAAAACAAGAGACACTTTGTCCCAGAGACACTTTGTCATAGAGATATAAAAAATCCATCCTGGCCTTATCTGAACTGCTATTCTGAATGTGCTATTTCAAGAAAACAAATTTTTTTTAGTGATAGCATTAATCATAGTGAATTATTTTACYTTCAGCCACAGGGAATGGATAGCCTTACTCTGACATGATGAGGGTGGCAAGAGGAATGTGGAGCACAAAACAAATACATCTAATAATTTATCAAAAGCATTACTGATTCTATGGATAATAAAATATCRTGTGAAGGAAAAACTTGAAACATTGTAGTAGATAAAGGTGGTAGTTGATAGCTGCTTGTTTCAAAGTTCAGAAATATTTGGTTACTTAGTCATTTTTGCAATGCTACATATTGCCCGTTGCTAATAACATTAAAGTGGTATAAAACTGTACAGTTGGAGCATGGGCTGAAGACCAGATTTTTTAGGTATTTTTGCTAGCTCTGTGGCAGAATTGGTGTGAACAGAATCACATTTTTTGTATTGCTAACCATGTAATGGTGMACTCTAAATAGGAGAGTGCAAGCAAGGATGTGTATCAACAGGAGAAAAATAATTGACATAGATAAAATTAAAGAACTTAATTTCAGAGAATGKTTTTTTCCAATTTCCTGTTTTTTCTCCGTGTGTTCTGGGGTTTCTTAATTTGAGCCTGTTTACAGTGTTGCTGCAAAACTTGTAGGTAAGTGGGCCATAGGTTTCTGGATTTGGTTTTTTTTATATTCCAAAAGAAGTGACAAATGTCTGGATATGGTTGAAATCTGGATTTGTTTTAAAAATAACACCTCAATAGGAAGCCTAGTGTTGATATGGTGTGAAGGCAATTCTGTCACAACTGCATTYTTTAAAGAACTACAGAAGTGGGCTCTCTCTCTTTCTCAATCTCATCCTGCTTGCTATTGCCCTTCCACCTTACCCAGCAAAAGATAGGTGAAAGTTGGTTTAATAAAATTCATTGAATACAAGCAGTAGGGTAAAATAGGGTCTTGTTTGTATGCTGAAAACAAGAATACCATTTCTGTGCACTTCTGCTTCAGCAGATGAGATGAAAGGTTCTCCAAAAYTAATAATATTGATACTTTTAATTTTYAAGAACTTTAAATCCCTTATGTCTSAGATGCTTTCTAACAGTAWAGGAGATTAAATTTGTACAAATAGTTGATAAGTGATGTGGCTTTTTGCATGTTTGTTGGGTTGGGTTTTTTAAACTAAAAATGCCATGTTCCGTGTTGAAGTGATTTGATAATGAAGTTTTCTCTCTCTTGCTGGCTTTTATTTATTGACCTTTCCCAACATGTTTACTCTTGTGTATCGCCTCCATAGAGAGACATTTTTGGGATAAGCAGCAGTGTGTGAACATGTCTCTTCTTGTTAAGGCTCTGAGGCAAAGAAGAGCTATCAGAMTTTATATTTATTTGGCTGGTAACATCACTGGGTCTCCTTTTTAATACATGGAAGAATAAGTGAAGGCTTGCATTTCCTGGAATTGGTTCTTCAGGAGAACCAAAACCCCTGAACACTTTATTTTCTCTAACTGCTGTTTCCACTATCTATTTCTGTTAAAAGAAGTAGTTTAGAATTAGTGCACTGAAGTGTTTGGTGRCTGTAGGGAGAGTTGTGAGATAATATAAAGGGGAAAAATGGTGAAAAAGTGTTAGGAATTTATTTATGACTGTGTTAACATGCAACATCTCAGAAGCATTTTAGGAATTTCCTTAGTTTCTGTGAAGGAGAGCTAAATAAAAATGGATTGAACAGCCCAGCATGATATAACTACAGATTATTTCCTTGGCAGATATATAAGATGAGCTGGTATCTGTTCAGAGCTGTGAGTTTTGCACCAAGTTACAGTCAAGTATTTAGGAACACTTGGGGAGCCACTGCTCCATTAAAATGATACTCTGGCAAGACTGATTTCACTTAGAAAGAAAACAAAGCCACTCTTGTTTGCTTGTAGTTCTTACTGCTTATGTTTTGCCTACAGAAAACTTTGGAGTGGGTGTAAGCTGGGCATTAAATCAGAGTACTTAATCTCTGATAATTTAGAGTATTTAACAACCTCTGATAATTTTGTTTGACATCCTCTGTCTACTATTTTTAGTTATACCCAGATTATTATAATTTAGTTGTGCATCCACTTGCCTTGCTATAATTTTTCCCTTGTACTGAAACTGARTATCTGGAAGTGTAAGTGATGGCCGTGAGAAGTCATTTAAGCAAAAGATGTTTGTCTGAACTTATTTGCTGATTAGGATAGAGGAGAAAAACAAAAGTAACTTACAGATGCTCTATTCTAGCTCTTCAGCATTTTTTTAATACTTGAAAGAATTTCCTGTCTTTCTTTACAGCCCTCAGAATGACTTGTGTAATGTTGAGTCTCTAGCCAAGAGGTGGGGTTCTTTGTCAGATTCAGTAATGTCTTCGAGAGATCTTGGGCTGGGGCATTCCGTACTGGGACCTTTCAAGGAATATCAGGCAAGAGACACTTGGAATTGTGTGTAGTTCAGGAGATTCCTGAACCATGAGACTTGGAGTACAGTTTTTTCAAGGGAAAAAGTCAAGTTTTAAGCAAAAGGTGAAAGGAAGAAGACAGGTATTAATGTAATTTTTTTTGTAGTACACACCCAGGATGRAATATGTAGTATTACTGCTCAGTCAGAACAATGTATTTTTAAAGTTAGRGATAGCAAATACAAATACCTGTCAGAAATTGTGTTAGGAACTAGAACAGACTTTAGTAACCAATGGCATCTGCATGGAGTTCTGAGAAGGCATCAGTCTCCCTGTTCAATAGAGTCAGCCACYAGATAGGTACTAACTTCACTTTGTCCTGAGCTGTGGTTGGGTTTGTGAAAGGATGTATATCACTCTGTGGTCCCYGTGCTCAGAATTTCTGTTAAAGATAGCAAAAATCTGTCTTTGAACCTTTCTTCATTCTGACATAAAATCCTTGTACTGATAATCCCTTTTAACTATTAGTTAACATTCATGCCCTAAGTCACTTTAAAATCATATTGAATTAAGATACGGCTGTAGCCTTACTTACATTAATTGAAAAACAGCTATTCTTATGACAATCATGAAAATGCTCTAGGGAAAAACACAGCACAGTGTGCTGTGTAAGCTGCCACTTGGCTTGACAACACTTCTTTCTGTGCCAGAGTGGCAGAAGAACAGTGAGGGAGCACAGCAGGCACCGGACTAATAGAAACAAGCATTTCTGCTAGGTCTGTCATCTAGGGACCATAATGAACTCCAGCAATTGAAACATTAGCTTTGCAGCCTTAATCAAGTGCTGTCTATTTTTCTTCCCTTGTCTCCTCAGTGTAGAAGTTTTCCAAACTGCTGTGCTGGTTCCTGGTTCCCTRTGCCCTGGTGTGCTCTGAGCCCTGAGCAGCTGCCTGCTGTTTGGAGCTGGCTGGTTGCTCTCCAACGCCCTTTGGGTGTGCAGATTCCTTACCTGACATTCTTTGAAAATTATTTTGCTGCCTGGATTTGGAATGCTCAGTCCTCATGAGGGACTTGAGTAGGAACTTGCTACCCTGCAGTTCATGTCCCATCTCTGCAACAGAGGAGACTTTCTACTTCGGGTCATGTTCCCTGATCTTGACTCTGGTGCCCAAACAATTCCCTTTCAAGAGAACACCTCACCCTCTCCTGGGCTGTTTACCTTACCTCTATCTAGATCTGTCTCCACCAGGACTTTTTTTTTTTAATTTAGCAGTTCAGATCTTCTTTAAACAATTTTCTCCCCATGAAGGTAGTAGTAGTAATTCTTCACAGACTCCTTAGTCTGTCAAGAGCTAAAGCTATTCCACTACTACAATCATGATTGGAATAGTTTTAATTTCGTAACTCTCATTGTCATTTCCCTGGTGGAAAATTGAGTTCTGTTATACCAAAAATGTGTATACCACAGACACATGTGCCATGAAGTAGTAGTTTCAGCAACATTTTTCTCAAAATACTAATCAGAATGTATAGATTACATTTGGATATGTTTTCCTAGACAATTTTAYAGCTGTCAGAAAGCTTGCAAATGATATCTGTGTTAAGATCACATTTTTTGATGCAGCTTCACCTAGAACATTTTTACCCTGTAGAGATCAGTGTGAAGTTGTCAACAAGATAGGAAATGAGAAATTATATTCCTTTTTCCATGTGAATATTAGAGGTGATCTTTCATACATGAAGAAGAATTATATATGTGCTGTGACCAAATATTAAGTATGCATTGAGCTCCATACTCTTTGAAAAGCACTGTTTGATTATTGATAACTCTTGAGTGGTCAAGACCTCAGTTTGTGCTTCTCTAAAAGCTAGGTTACCCCACCCTTACAGAGAGCAGCATATGCACAAATAAGTCTTGAACATATTGCATATTTTCTCAACCATGTCACCCAATCAGTAGAAATGGTCTCTTAATGCTTGTGTAAAATTAGAATGGGATTCAAGCCTATCTAGGGAAATCTATTTTTCAGATACCTTTGGGAATATGATTGACGGAGTTGTGTAAATTTTTCCCTTGTTTTCATTGTGTTAAGAACCATGGAATTACACAAACAAGGAGGCCAGAGATGGAGGAAAGGCTGAAGGAAGGGCTGTTCAGGCAGTCAGGCCAAAGGCAAGGCGAGAAAAAGTCATTCTCTTTGGTAATGACCTGTCATGGGCACTCACAGACAAAGGGCTGTCTGTCTGAATTTGCAGGGGTTTTTTGGCCTCTAGTGTATCAGTTGCCTTTTGGTGGGACCATGAGCATCTGCTGGAGTCATGGATGGAGTGTTCAGAGATCAGTAGTCCAAAAGCCAGATGACTCAAAGATTTCTTGCTATAGGGATGGTAAATGAAAAACTGGGTTGGAATTACCAAGGAGTAGACTATGAAGACCCAAGAGTTAGTTGATCTGCTGGGGTAAGCTTCAGTGAGAGAACTCCCATATTGGAGTTCTGTATTTGAAACRAGATCATTATATTCTGTGTAGAGCTTCAACATGAAATGTATCTATTAATTAAATATTTATTCTCTGTGTGTATTGAATCAGTTTAGCCTCAGTCAGAACCTCTACACCCAGAGCACTGATATATATATAGCTCTGCTTTTTACTGACAACTTTAACCTTTCTGGTTATAATCACTCCAAACTATAGGTGAAGAATCTGAGTACAGTTCATTCAGCACTCTAGGCTCTGCCATATCAAACGGTCAAAGGAAAATAGGAACAGAGATCAAATACTTTTAACACTGAAGCAGAAACCTGAAGGTCCTTAGCCTCAGAAAGGACTTTTTATCCAAGTCCCAGATGTGTCGCCATGCAGCTGTTATATTCAAATTTTTTGGAAGATCTGAAGACTAGGATCATGTCTGTACACTGAAAATTGATGTCACGAGTAATTGTCTTTCTTTCCCCCTCTCATATGCAGATGATAATGTTGTGTAGGGCTGTGGAAGTATTAAAATTAATAAATAACTCTTTAACTGGGCTGTAAGTGCATTTTTACAGGAGAAGATAGTAGTGAGCTTTCAGGGAAACATATTGAAGTTRGAGAGGAGGGAGGGGGTTTAATTTCTCTAACAACTCCTATGATATTGAAGTGTTTGAGGAAAAGTTTGAAGGATTGAAGTCAGGCTTGGAAAAGGTATTGTTGAAAACTGCATGATTTATAATGGGGCTCCAAAAATCCAGTTCATGCTGTAATTTTGGGTTTATTTTTGAAGAGAATTTTCAGGAAATCTGTTGATTTTCTATTTCTCCTGCCTGTTTGCTTGTCAGGTTTTGAGCTTGGCTTTGCTATGGCAAGTCCCAACGCGCTGGTGTGCTGGGAGGCCCAGTTCGGGGACTTTCACAACACGGCTCAGTGCATCATAGACCAGTTCATCAGCTCCGGCCAGGCCAAGTGGGTTCGGCACAACGGGATCGTCCTGCTCCTGCCGCACGGCATGGAAGGAATGGTGAGCACATGCCCCAGGGCAGGGCTGGCTGCACTGCCCTCTCTGCAGCTGGAAAAGCCTAAGGGGGTTTGGGGATCCCAGGGGAGGAAGGCACTGTTAAGCGTGTGGGGCTGCCTCAGTGTTATGAGAAGAATTCAGGTAGATTGACTGGTGAAAACCAGAAAACCCTGAAAATTATTTCTGAGCTCTTAGCTTTGTGTCCTTGTTAGTGGCATGTACCACTTCCCTTCATTTTTTTTCCTTTTTTTCCCCTCTCTTTTTTGGTAACTTTCCCTAAGACMCTGCCTTCTTTCCCCAGAAAGCTGCATTCTCAGTGTACAATAAAAAAAAAAAATCATGTGCTTGCTTGGTTTTATTTTGCATAAAGAATATCTCTGTAAACTCTGCACTAAATTCTCTTGCTATGAAATGGTATAAATCAACTTTAAAACTTCTTCAAAAATCATTGACCTTGWTCAATTTTGATATAAGAAGAAATCTTCATCTTTCTAGAAAGGAAAATGTTTCTACTAGCTGTTGACTGTCTTTTCTTTGGTGACTAGTCGGAGGAACTAGACAATGTCTTAGAGGGAAAGGGTGTGGGCACACCCTATGTGTAAAGATACACGAAGTTCATATCAGCAGCAGAATTGTTCTTCAAATATTTTAAATTCTTTTTAAGTTTACATGAGCATCATGTCAGGCAAGGTTAATTTTCTCCTTTTCAAATACATTAAYCTTCATGAATTGTTGCATGTATGTTTCTAGTTTTCTATTTTAAAAAGCGTAGTATGTGCCACAGTGGCAATCTCCATCTGTATAAATGCTTTAGACATTTTCACCACAAACTGTGTCATTTCTATTCTCACAAACAATTTCGTTTATTTCCATTCGATTGTGATCCTGTMCTGATACACTGGGGTGCATTCATGTCTTATGAATGGCTTTCCACATCCATTGTGCTTAAAGAATAATGGGTCTGATGCTGTTCACAAGGGTTTTGATAAATTAATTTTTTTAACTGTATCCTGAGGGGACAACCTGAATGAGCCCTCAGCAGGAGGTGTGGTCCTCTGCAGGGAAGCACTCAGCTTAAGGGGCTGGTTCTCTGTTACTTAGAATACATTTARTCTTTTTTTTTCCCATAGCCACTTKGCAGAGAAGATTTGCACAGGTCTTCTGAAACATGCTTATTTTGCTACTAGTGTTAGCTGCTTTTGGAATATTTGAGAATCTCTCCAGGCTGCTGAAATCTTTTCTCTTCCCAGAGGACCTTTTCATTACAGGMGGACTAGTCTTTCTATAACTACAGTGTTGGGGACAAGATGATTTGGGGAAGGATTCTTAATGGGATATGGATCCCTTCACCTCTAGGTCATGCATTCACAGGCAAGTTGGCTGTGATTGAAAGACTCTGCAGCCTAATGGCTCCTTGGGGACTCATCTGAAAGTAGCTAATGGATTCAGTATAGGTCTCATTGGATAGGTGGTCACAGTAGAGATAAACCCTACCCCATCCCACGCAGTGGTTGCTGGCAGTCTGATYGGTGGTGTCAGCACAGAAACCGAAGATGGATGTGAACATTGAGGCTCTGGACTGAGGTTGTGGCTGGGGCAGTGTGTGAATGATGGGAAAGCCTCACCTGCCTCTCCTGTAATTGTTTGCTGGTAACATCTCTGTTCCCAGCGTACTGACTGCAGTGTGCTCGTGAAGCACTGGGTTTTGTGCTGTGYGTGCCATGCTTAGTGCAGGACTTGATTTACAGCAAACAGATGTGAACAGCAGAGGTGCTACARTAAACTGGACTGCTACTGTGCACCACAGTTTTGTGCAGCTTTGCTCCTTGCTCTCAACTCCTTTCCTGTCTGTGACCAGATTATTTGGCACCTCAAAARTGGAGACAGAATTCAAAGGAGCAGTGATACAAGGCACAGTTCTAKGCTGTTTGTGTTATACTTTTGTTGCCAACAGAATGTTTTTCTCTTCTGAATTCCCTTAGTCCATGAAGCAGACTGAATMATGGAGTCATAGAATGGTTTTTGTTGGAAAACACTGTAAAGACCATCYAGTTCAAACCTGCTCACTATGGCAGGGAGCCTTTCACTAGACCAGAGGCTGCCCAAAGCCCCATCCAGGCTGGCCTTGAACACTTCCAGGGATGGGGAATTTACAGCTGCTCTGAGCARCCTGTGCCAGTGCCTCACCACCCTCACAGCAAAGATTTTCTTCCTTGTATCAAACCTATAGTTGCTCTCTTGCAGCCTAAAGCCATTCCCCCTTKTCCTATTGCTACTTGACCTTGTAAAAAGTACCTCTCCAGCTTTCCTGCAGGTCCCCTTTAGGTACTGTAAGGTGCTGTAAAATATTTCCCTGGAGTMATTTCTTCCCTAGGCTGAACCATCCTGACTCTCTCAGCCTGTCTTCACAGGAGAGGTGCTCCAGTCCTCRGATCACCTTTGTGTCCCTCCTATGGATCTGGAATCCTGCACTTGGAATTAGGAAGGAGGATGTGTTTAGTCAAGGGGACTACCAGTTGTCAGAATAATGACTGATTTTGGAGTTYATTAATTAAGATTCCAATAGAGGAAGTTACTATGAGAGACAGCCATATAAAGAAGAAATCTCTTTATGAACATTATTAGCTTAGGAGACCTGGAGAGAGTTGAGAGGTGTAATAGTTTGTCTTTGGGTTAAAATACTTAACAGCTGTGTGTGAAATGAAAACCCTTCCTAGGGGCACCTGTCACTTGAACAAGCCAAGGCTGTCAGAAATAGCAATACATAAAATAGCACATTGCATTCTCRCACTCCTCACAGCTTTCTCTTATCGTTTATAAACAGGGACATGAAAAGGAAAAACAACAGATTCTGCAACATTCCTTATTCCTGATAATTTCTGTGGCCAGCATCCATGTTTTGCTAATGTAAAATGGAGCTAACAGCATTTGTGCAATTCAAGTAATTGCCRTGGGTACTGCTAGTGAGACAGTGGATGGGAGTGTTCAGTAATGACAGAACATAAAATATCTCCTGAGGAGGCACAAATTAATCATAGATTAGTCTGGCAGATAATGCATGTGTGTATTTTGATGCATTTTAGCTAAAGCATTCATCTCAGTATTTGGTCCTGTACAGAACAGTGAACAATAGTAGGACAGATCCTGTGCCTGCTTTTGCTGCTAATACAGCAAAAGTAGTCAGCAGTTAACTTTATGTTTGCTTCTGTTCAGCATGCACRAAGAGTGAGTCACTGCAGTTCTGTGAGGCACCCAGTGCTTCTCTTCTGACATTCCTCGTGCTCCTGTTTGCTCTGCATTAGCAAGGTGATTGTTGTGCCCACATGGGCCCACTGCCTTTCCAGTCGTCTTCATTCTGCAGCTAGTCTCAGGGCAGAAATCACTTGCAGCTGGTAGAAACAGCTGGAAATACATGTGATAGCCCAAACTCCTATGAAAGCAGAAGATGAGGAATTCTGTCCTGTGGTGTGTCCTGTCTCCCACTGCTGTTGTTGATGCCTTTGGCTGGGGGGCAGGTGTGCAGCTGGCGCAGAGGGGACAGGAGGTCATGCAGTGAATGATCTAGACTGATATCTAACTGCTCATTTGGCTCTTTAACATTGTTTTAAATGATACCTTTACCAGGGTCCAGAGCATTCATCAGCCAGGCCTGAGAGGTTTCTGCAGATGAGCAATGATGATTCTGATGCCTATCCAGTAAGTAGTTTTGTCCTTTTCTTGCTTTTCACATCCCAGAKATTTTCTGTTAGTAGCATCCTTTTTGCTAGGTATAGCAGGTTAGGATTCAGCTTCAAGTCTTGGTRTAACTTTAACTTGATCCCAGTGAAAGTACTGGAAGTATGCAGCATTGCTGCTCATTAAAAGCTGAGGTCACATACAGTTAATCTCTTGCAGCATGATCTTTTTATGGCTGTTCCTTGGGGCTCAGTGATCCTGCTTGTTTATACTGCTGTGTGTACTGCAAATAGGTGTCTCCAGCCAATTTCTAAAGGAGGTCAAGTGAGACTAGCCTRGCTCTTTGCAGTGGAGCTGAATTGTACTGCTAGGAGCACGAAAATAAGCAACTTCTAATTTTGATTGGGCTAAGACTTTCATAGATTGGTCATTCACTTCTACAGATAAAGTACRCAGCTCTACAGGATGGGAAAGAGAGTGAAAACCAACTGTACACTGGAAAAATGAATTACAGTTGAACGTTCTTTCAAAGCGGTTCTATTTTGTTTCTTCCACCTGCTGATATCCTAGTCCTCCTCAGTCTTCCTTCCTGGACTTCTCATMTTTTCTGAATTAATGGAAACTTTTCATGTTTATTTGCATAAATTTTTAGGAAGAAATAGAAACAGAAAGGAATGATTTGAAGGGGTGCTTCCCTAGCCAATAAAACAGTCTCAGTTGAGAGCTGCTAAATAAATTTTTTGAGGAAGGGAGTTGCTGAGAGTGAGAAATAGAAGGATGGTTTTCAAGCCTTTTATCTGATCTTTCAGACACTTTTCTAATGYCTTTAATGTTTCTCTCAGGAGTTCACTGAGCAGTTTGAAGTTTCTCAGCTGTATGACTGCAACTGGATTGTGGTGAATTGTTCAACTCCAGCCAATTACTTTCATGTCCTCCGAAGGCAGATCTTGCTGCCATTCAGAAAGCCGGTAAGGTTACCTGAATATGGACTTGATTATTCCAGGTAAATTAGCCATCAAACAAGGAGTGGCCTTTGCATATGACACACTGCTGAAAAGAATGAAGATTTCTGGTGAAAAACCTTAACTGAACACAGGTTGTAGTTGCCAGTTTGATTGAAAGAAGCTCAGRTCTGATTTACTATGGCTCTAAAACTTGATTTTCAGCTTTGCTTCCATCTGGCTATGCAGATCTTCAGATGAGCTTGTGAAGATATTAGTGATGTAGCTTACAGGTTGCAGAACTCTCATCTGCATGTCTAATTGCTGGAACTTCAAAGCCCCAAGATACAACTGTTGAATATTTTACTGGTTCATAGCCTGTGATTTGATTTTGTTGTCAAGAAAAGCATAACCAGGGAGTTTTGAGAACCTGTAAAAAAAGTAGGCTACCTAAATCTTCTGAACAATTTTGAAACTTTCATGGCTTTCAAAACAGGAAAAAAAAATTTACTGTGTTTGCTATTCATACTAATTTATTCTATATCATATTCAGTTTATGGGTTTTGTGTGCACAGCATTACAAATGTTGCATTTGTAATGAAGATAAAGTAGCTCCTGACTCTTGGAAAAATTTCTGTCTTACAGCTGATTGTTTTGACACCCAAGTCACTGCTGAGGCATCCAGAAGCTAAATCCAGTTTTGATGAAATGGTATCTGGTAGGTCACTTCAAAGTATTGTGGTGTACCAAGTTCCATGTCAGACTCTGAATCTGCTCTGCAGAGTTTGTCTTTTCTTTTGGCATAATTCCTGTGGAGCTGCCATAGTGAGAGCTAGCAGGGACTTTTGCTGAAAACTTTGCTTTCACATATAGGTTCTGAATTTTGACAGGTTTGTCCTGTAACCTTAACCCTTAAACTTAATGGTAAGTGCATTCCCATCTCTGCAGGGGTTTCCCCTCAAGAGGCTACTATGTCCCTTTGCTCTTTTTATCTTCATATTAATATGTAATTCTTCTTTGTACTGCCCATGCCTCCTGCCCCCATGACTGAGGGATAGGTTGTAATTACACTGGGCCCATTTGGAAGAATAATGTGCCCAGTTCTTGTTACAGTGCTTGGTTTGGGGCTGCTGTGTCACACCACTGATCTAAAGTGAGATCAGTGAGTTCAGAGCTGTTGTTGGAATGCCATCAGCACCAAGAGATACACAGTGACTGCAAGGGGAATACCAAACACTGCAATGGTTTTGTCCTGCCTTGCACTGTGTTGGTGTGGCRTCAGGAAATGCAGTGATATGTAATGAATGAGGGATTAAAGTGACTTCAGTGTGAGAATGTGAGCATAGGTGTGCTGGTCCATCTCCAGTTCCAGTGAGGGTGTGACTGCTGTCAGAAGAGAGCAACTGCTCAGTTTTTTCAAAGCAACTTACACTGTATAAGTGTGCATGTAATATGGTATTATCTTATTTTTGTAAGGTATTATCTTATTTTTGTAAGTGTATAAAATTTGCTTCTCAAGCAAAGGCACTTGCAGTTTTTATTACTGTTTAAAAGCTCTATAGAATGGGTCTGATTAGAAATTCTGCAGGCTTTGGGATTTGTTACTTTGTCTTGGGAGTCCCCTCTACTTCAGGCTAACCTCAGTAGTGACCAAACTCCAAATTAACATTGAATTTTGGCATAGTTTCATGYTTCTGCTGAAGAGGACAGCAGGTAMTAAAGTGTTTCTGACTCTCAGCTAACCCTTTTTGCTCTGCTTTTAATGGAAAGCTGAGAGAGAGGAAGATTGACTCCAGCTGACCCAATGAAGCACAGATTCAGTCTTTTTTAATGATGAATTCTGCTGTTCAGTGGGACAGGATAATTCTGATATAAATCAGTTCTTCTTTGATATGTTTGTGCTGTTGCTTTTCTTSCCCAAGATAAATGATTCAAACAGGAGCTTATTCTCCCGATAAGTGGGTGTGCTGATTCAGGATAGGAGGTCGAGCTGCTGTCTGCTACCCTGCAGTTGTTTAATGTGGAAATAGTTCTCCTCAATCATATACAAGAGCAAAGAAAAGGATCTTTTAGACCATCAAGTCCCTCTTCCAGTATCCCAAGCAAATTGTACTCCTGGGAGGTGGTAGCAGTGAAGATATGCATCTGAAATGATACTTGTACATTAGCATTTATACACGTGGCTCAGCTCAGTGCTAATTCTTGCTTTGGCTATTGCTGTTTTAGCTCTCAAACAGAATTTTAAATCAAATATACAGCAGTAATGTGTGTGCTTGGGTAAATATTTCTGCAGTTGCCAGATTTAGTTGCATTACAGATATGTGTTTTGTTTTTATAGAATATTCTGAAATTTGTAAAGCTGTAATAATGTTAGATGGTTGAGAAAATCTTGGAAAGAATAAAGAGTATTTCRGGTGAGTCTCTGGAAAAAAACCTCAAACTGGAAGCCAAGTTGAGCTGCCCAATCAATTTAAAAGTAAAGATGTAATACACAGCACAAAGCTGAAAAACAGTCTACTGTTAATATGATCCTGTCTATTGAGTGTGGTGAAAGACTGGATTATTAGAAATCTTCTAACTTCTTGAAGCAGAACGGCTGAAAGTCACTTTAGCCAAGTTACCAATGTGAAAAGTAGGACCAGAGAGGCAGGGAGAACCCTTTTGGTCACTGCAACCTGCTGCTTGCTCAGTAAGGACTGTTTCCTGGGCTGCTTTATTGAAATGTCAGGTCCACTGAGGGCACTTTTTCTAATTTGTGCTCCAACTAGGTACCACCTTCCAACGTGTGATTCCTGAGAATGGGCCAGCAGCTCAGGCACCACATGAGGTCAAGCGCGTGATTCTCTGCACAGGAAAAGTCTACTATGACCTTGTGAAAGAGAGAAAGAACCAAGACCTGGAGAAACAAGTAGCTATAACCAGACTTGAACAGGTGAGCTCCCCAATCCTCAGAAGGGAGGGTTGATGGGGTTTCTGTGCATTTAAGTAGACTCCTCCTAGAATAGATGGTGATAGCATTTTTCTAGCACTTAGCATCGYGCAAATTCTAATCCTTTGTGGCCTTGTGGAGAAGGAACACATCAATAGCATACTGGTCAATGAGATTGAGAAAACTTGATCACTTTGTTAGGTTGTTCTGGAAAAGTTAAGATTACAATATGATAGCACCTTAAATTTGTATATGCAGTCTGCTAGGTTTAAATGTTGTGAATAGTGCACTTTGAAGCTATGTTGTCATTCACTGATTAAGGACATGCTACAGCTACTTCACTAAAAAAGCCATAGGAGTGCAGGTGGTCTGGACTACAACCTACTTCTGTTCATACCAACACAACAATAAAATACTTGTGTACTCATTTCTGAGCATTAAATCAATTAGAGAAACATGAGTCACTCTCCATGGAAAAGTAATGACTCACTATGGGCTAATACCACATAAAAGAAAGCCTTGACAATTATTGCCCTCCTTTTCCAGATCTCACCATTCCCCTTTGACTTGCTGAAAGAAGAACTTGATAAGTATCCAACTGCTGACCTAGTCTGGTGTCAGGAGGAGCACAAAAACAGTGGATATTACGATTATGTCAGACCTCGTTTCCGCACTATTGTGAACCGCACTCGACCCATCTGGTATGAGACTTTAAACAACTGCTCTGTCTCCTGGGCTGATGTGTTTGCTTTTAAATTTGGTTGAGGTTGTTTTCAGGTATTTATGGGTAAGTCAGGCTCTTCTCAAATCAAAACCTCGGAGTCTGGGTTCTTGGGTGAATGAGGGAAAAATCTAGACTAYTATTTCTCAAATATAAGATGCACATATTGCTCCTCCTTGTAGATCTATAAGAAGATCAGTAGCAACTAGGTCTGTATTTAGTGCTACTTAGCTCTCTTTTGTCTAAGATTCTGTCATTTTAAGAATTTTATTCCAGATGTTAGGTTTCTGCAGGAAACAGCTGTTGTAAGTGCTCAGTTCAGGCACTTTTGCATTTATTTTAGATGATTGACTCTCAGATCTGCCCGTGCAGCTGTCAAAGGAATGTGAGTCTTTATTGTCAAAAGCAAGTTACCTAGTTATGAGACAGTGTACCTGGCTGCCCTGGGAGGGATGGGGAGAAGACACAGCTTAACAATGATGGAAGGAAAGGGAGGGAAGCTGACCAGAAGGTACAACTTGGTACAACTTAGATTGATTTTTATTTAAGAAAGATTGATGACTAAATATCCAAACCTGCCAAGCTGACTTGAATGCATTAAACAGCATGTTCTCATGCTTGTGATTGTCAAAATAGTGTCTCTTCTCACCTCATTGTCTGCCCAATTCTTTTTGTCATGAAGGTATGTTGGCCGAGAGCCTGCTGCTGCAGCTGCCACAGGCAACAAGAATACGCATCTGGTGTCACTCAGAAGGTTCTTGGATACAGCTTTCAACCTGGAGGCCTTTGAGGGAAAGACATTCTAACTGCAGGGCCCCAACCTGTCTCTGACTGGTAGTCTCTCAAAACACTGCATCCAAAAGGAAAGTGGGGAGAATACTGGAAAATATGTATTTTTGCTTTACCAAATAAAAGGATCCAGCAGCTGACTTCATTACTCTTGCTTCCCAGTTTATAAGGAAAAAGCTTACCTTCCACCATTTTTTGTCACTTGTCCATTTAAACTGGGGCCTCTTTGACACAAGAAGCTTCTCCTATTCCAGAATGCAATATGTGCTTGGTGAGGCTCATCTCTCAGTCTGTGGGCAGGGTCTAATTACTRTAAGTAAGTAGAGCAGGCATGGACAGCACCATAGTTATGCACACAAGAGTCATTACCACAAGGAAAAGAAATTACTTATTTCTGTCTATATATCAGAGAAGAGCAATCAAACTGARAAGCAGAGTTGATAGATGACTTTGGTGGAGTAATGTACCAGCTGTGTTTGTTGGAAGGAGATGGTGAGGTAACCGGGAGGTATGAGGAGGAGGCTGGAAACAGGGAGTTGTATTACAAAGTTGTTCAACTGGGGCTAACAGAAAGTAGCATAAACCACTTAGATATGAGGTCAAGAAGGGCAGAAGTAAAAGAGACCAAGAAAAGGTTGTTTGGGGATACTTGARGAGGGAAGAAGTGTACATGAGACCACAGCTGACAGAGCAGTGGGTGATCATCAGAATTCAGCATCAAATTACTTCAAAAGTAAGAGGTGCTCCTGCTCCCTGGGCTGCCTGCTTTGATGCTGTGTGGTAYTAGGGAACTGTGGTGTCCTGTAAACATCTTTGTTTTGGATGAAAAGTCTTTCCCTCACCATACTACTAAGATACGCTTTTCCTTGACCATTACAAGATGGTGTTTGGATGAGAAATTTCTGKTTTTGCAACAAGCAGTTGGTTTTCTGCTTTGTCCAGTGCTCTTCCCTACCTCACATCTCCTGGCTGATACTAATTCAGCTCTGAAATGGCTATTCCTGATTTACTCACCCTTTTTTTTAGAGGAAGGTGGGCAAGCAACAGCTGCTGATTTACCAAAAGCACATGCTATGGTTTTGCACAAGTAGTGATTGATCTTTTTTGGTCCCTTACATTTATCTGTCAATTAGGATCTCAACTGCMATGTACTTTGAGTATGGGCATAAAAGTGAACCTCTGTGTCCAGGGGGCTGATGTATAGCAAGTGCTGGAGGGGAGAGAGCAGCAGGGGCTGTTTCCTTGCTGGGAACTAGTGCTTGGCTTCTGGGGAGGCACTGCATGGCAGGGTGGTCTGAGAACCAGTGYTTGTGCTTCCTCCATAGTGCTAGAAGGCAGGGGAGCCCAGCACCTCTCTCCCTCTTGATGTAAGARCTAGTATTGTCAGAAGTCCTGTTCCCTCTGGCCCAGGAGAACTGTCTCTGAGTGGACCTTGTGAGTGCAGGTTTCTGCAGCACTAACCTGTGTAGTGGCAAGAGACTTTCTGCCCTCTTTGTACTGGCTRGCAGAGGGAATGGTGGGGTGCAGAGGATGGCCACGCCTGTGCTGGGGCAGGGAGCTGGAAGCAGCTGCACAAAGGCCCTGGTGCCCCAGCAGYGCCCCTATGATGTCCCCTGCGGTGCCTGGAGACAGCATAACAAGTGACTGGAAAACACAGAGATGAGGCTTCACCCCACCTCCACCTCCCTGTCCTGAGCATGCTCCTTGGACGTGCTGTTGCTCTGTGAGTACTTTGCCCTGCTGCTGCTGTATGGACTGACATAACAAAGTATGGCACTTTACGTCTGATTCAAAGAGTTGGGTGATGCTGGAAAGCTTCTTGTCTCATCAATATAAAAAGCTGTAATTAAAAGCTTTAGCTATGATCAAGTATTACATACCCAGGCATGTTTCCAAAAAGGCCTGTGTGCTTTGTATTGTTCTTTTATTTGGCTTGGATACACCATGATAGTGAAGAAACAATCCTTCTGTCAGAGCAAAGAATTGATGTGGTAAGGTATTTACCATGGAATCCAGAACTGAGCTTAGTCTAATGTTTGTGAAACTCTGTAGCATCCTTTTAAATCAGGCTCGTTGCCCTGGGGTTTTTCTCTCACTGAAGCATTTAAGCTAATTCAGTCTTTGAAAACCTAATGAACTTGGAAAGTACTGCAGTTGACAGCCACAAATGTCGTTTCCTATTCTTTTCTATAGCTCAAAACATTAAGCTGATAGACAGTAACCATCACCCAAAGTATTTTAATGCTTTTATGAATGCTTGTTTCTGTAGCAAGAATTGAGTGCAGCTAAATATTGCTGGCTCTGTTTATTGTATTCTCAGTTTGCATAAGGCAGTCAGCGCTGCATGAAATATGATAAATGCACTTTTGCCACAGTATATGCAGAGGTAGAAAACAAAATTAACATAGAAATATAAATGGCAAACGACAGATTTTCACTCTCATTGTGTATCATAGATTGTGGCATAAATCTTGCATAAAAATTCCATCAAAGATGCAAAAAAACTCAATAAAGTAAAAGTACATAAGAAGAAAATTCTCTGTTATGGCTGTTCTTTTTGAAAATTTCTCCTTTGAGTGRGGACATTAACATCCTATTTGTAAAAGTGTTAGGACAGCTCATTTGTCTGTTTTGTATTTGTTTCCTCAGTGTTGGCTTATTTAAACATAGAAACAGTGAGGTAGACAGCATTTGGACTAGCAAAAGATAATTATTCAAAACCATTGAGTCAAAATTGACAATAACATTGAGGTGATAATCGAATATTTGGTTTATTATTTGCTATTTTTTTGAAATAACACATTAATGCATTTTTATTTCAAGGAGTGTTTTTAAAATATTGGAACTAGACTCAAATTAAAATCTCTAATTTCTAAACATGTTGTCTTCAGCTTTGAGATGGAATATGATTAAAAGATTCATCTTTGTATAATGTTTGACAAGGACTGAAGTATTATATAGACCTCTTGTGAAAAAAGTTGGCACTGAAATTCAAATGACAGCTTTGCAATTTGGAAGAAACAGCAAATGTGAGAATGAGTTGATTTCATCTACTTGGGGACACACCATGTTGTGCATGCCCACAGCAGCAAGACTTGCTTAGATGATCAGCTTCTGTCAGTGTTCTTCATTCCTGACAGACAGCAGGAGTGTGCTTGATGGAAACCTTTGCTCTGCCCATRGTACAGTCAGAGTCTGTGCTAGAGCAGAGGAGGAGCCTGTTCTCCAGAAGAAAAACCATTCTGTTTGTTCCAGGAGGTAAAAATTAATGTATGAGACTAGACAAGAGCCAGGAATGTGTATGCATTTTTGAACTGAGTAGATGAAAGTGTGTGCCTTCAGGGGTGTTGTCTGTTTCTTTTCTTTGTTTTGTTTTAAGTATCCCTTGCTAGACTCTCTGGCTGCTGTTCCAAGAGCTCTGGGTAGCTCTTACCTGGGTGCACAACCAGCAGATGTGCTGCCTCTGATACAGAGCTGGGCATACCCACTGCTGCTAAGAATAACAACAAAATGAAAGCTTAGCAACCTCTATGCTATGGTGTCACACATGCAAATATTATATATATATATATGTGTGTGTGTGCGTGTATGAATATATATGTGTGTGTATGTGTATATATATCTCTTCTTTTAATTGCTGTTGGCATAGATGACGTCAAACATTGTTTAAAACATGAACCAGAGGCACACTTAATACTCGCATAAAGCCAAAATGACTGTAAAAGCAGATAGAATAGGTTTGTAAGGTTAACAAGTCTGGTCAAAGATGGAAGAAAAGAATCCACTGTTGTCTCTTATATTGGTTCAGTGAGTTCAGAATGTTTTGATTTTCCAGGCAGTTCCTGGGSTTGGTGCTGGGCCCTGGGATGTCATGAGGGCCCCGCCAGGCTAACGAGCAGCCCAGGGCAGGTGGGGAGAATTAATTATGGCTGAGGGGGACTGGCCTGTGTGCTGTGGGGCTTAAAGCCCAGGTTGTGGTTGCAGCTGGCCCCTCTCTCTGGAATTKGCTGTCCTGCCCTAAATACCTCCAGCATTTTGCCTTGTTTTCCCAGACTGAAGGGCTGTGCCCTGTGAGGGCCCTGTGTGGCGTTGCCGCCATTTCCACAGTAAGAAGGAGTTATGGAGTCAAGGTGAGGGGAACAAGGCCAAGGATGGCTGCTGGGAAAGGCTCAGGAGGGAGAAGTGGCCTCAGACTTTGTAAGCACAGGTAAGACACTGGGAACTGGCTGGGGACATGCTGTCCTGGCCCTGGGGTGAAGGGAACACTGAATTATTGTCACAGCTGCTGAGCACTGTCAGGCCTGGAGTAAAGGCTGTGGGGCTCTGAGGGGAGCCAATGGTGAAAGCTGCTGGGGCTGTAAAATGCTGCCACTTGCAGTGTGAGTGCAGTGAGGCTGGCTTGGGAAAAGCAAGGGGACCCATCTGTGGTAAAGAATGCATTTTGTTCTTTTTGCAAAAAACCCCAAACACTTAAAAAAATTAACTCTCCTTTCCTGGGGAGAGCTATAGAATAACCTGGATTTTTCCAGGCTGCAGCCATCATCCCCAGGTGAGACCTGCTGGGATGGGCAGACACTGAAGCTCTACTTCTCCCTCTTTCCATGTCCTGTGGATAAACTTGCAGGTCTTGGAGATTTTGTCAGTACCTGTCACACAACCTTTTTGTGCTGATGATCATTTTAGACACCAAAAAACCCTTGCAAATGTGGGTAACTTTGCTTATMTCTTTCTGCCCTTGTTCCTGAATAGTAAAGGTTACTGAGTGGAGTAACTACAATATGGCATTCAAGATTCCTATAAGGTCTGATAAAAAAAAAAAAAGTGGGTTTTTTCTTTCTTTGCTCTTTTTGACTGTTGAGTAGTCCTCCAAAGTCCAGTTGTGTAGCAATAGAAATCTTGATTTCATGGCCTCTACTGATCAAAAAGACAATTGAAAGTTTTTCTTCATGTTTATACAGAATGAGGACAAAGATTAAGTGAGTACATTTTCCTAATCATTGGTGTAAGATATCAAGGAACAGCATGGAGTCTAAAATAGAAATTCAGGATACTTGCTGGAAGGAAACAGATTAATATTTTTTCTTTTCTARTTTGTGCTTTTTTACATTGAAACTACTTCTGGTTTTAGATACCTCTTAACAGTTACTTCAGGTTTTTTTAATGCCTTTATTTAAAATGTTGCCTATTATCCAAAAGGAATAAAAGAACAAAAGGAGTAATTATTCAGGGAAAATAATATTTTAGAGAATTATTAGCTTTGATTGMAAATGTTTCATGGATTTCCTCAAAGTTTTCAATTATTAATAAGTGCACCAGGCAGTTCCTTTGTGACACTTAAGTGATTCAGTCATTAATGGCAAATGGAAATCTAATTTGTTTAGAGGGGAAAACAGTTGTAGTCATCACTAAAGAAACCCTGAATTATAATTTCAGAAGTCTTTACTTCCTATTCAATAGCCCATCAATTCACTGGTACTCTTACAGAAAGACCACATAGACCCTTTCTGCCCATGTCATACACAGCCAATGTGAGATTCTCCTCCACTTTAGGACAGGGTGCATTCAGCCTGCCACAAACAGAGGGGTCTGTGTGAGAGCTCAGCTAGGCTCTGGAGTATGTTCCTTAGGTGGACAGTAGATTATCCTTATAATGGGTTTGTTTTAGTACTGGTTTAAGTGGCTGCATTTCATTGGAATTCCACCTGCAGTCTGAAATAAAGCTGTCTGCACATAGACTTGGTTGAAGGGCAGATGTTTGGTTCTCTCACAGAATTCCCTGTGCACCTGTGATGCTGCCTGGGCTGAAGGAAAAGTGCAGCTCAGTGCCAGAAGCTGCCTGAAAACCCACCYCTGCCAGCCTGTGCCTGGGGCTTGGCTGTGCCATAGGGCAGACCTGGTTCTTCCCTCTGCTGCCCACAGTGACCTTGCCCAGGCTGCAGTGATGCCCTGGGTGGGTTTGCTGGGGTTCCCACTAAAGCTCCCCTATCTGGAGTGAGTCAGTTCCACAGGAGAGGCTGGGAAGTGGATGTGAGCAGCCACTGTGCACTGGCCAAGACTTTGCAAGGGTAAAGTTAAATAGTAAAAGCCAAAAGACATATGAAGGAAGAGTATGTTTCACATACACTAGAGGAACGATTATATTTCCCTAAATTAGCATATCCACTGCTGGAGGTAAAATAAAGAGGATAAAATAAAATTGTTTGATATAGAACGTGACAAAATGACCGTACATAATATCCCATGACTAGAAATAAATGTTTAACAAACTGCTCCCAGWAGGCTTGTTAAAGATGAAATATTTATTACTATATGTTAATTACAGGGTTTAAGCAGTACTTAAGTAATTTAAGGGGATTGGCTTCATCTTGCTTTCAAATAATTGTATGTGATTAAATCCTCCTTCATCAGTTGCTCTTTGTGCTACAGCGGTTTGCCCAAACAKATCCTTAATTAGTCCATGTTTGCAATGTTGGTTATTTTGTATAGGATRAACAGTGGACAGCTTCCTTTGTGAGTTTCACAACCCAAGCAAAATCAAATTCCATCAACACTGATGTTTTTGCATATGGACTGAAACACAAAACTTGTGAAGTCTTGAAAAATCTTATTACTATGGTRAAGTTGTATGTTACTCTCAGGATRCTAGTCTCTGACACTACAAATCTGWTTTGAAGAAGTCTTTATATACTTTTTTAGGCTGCAGTATGTGAGACAAATAAATACTTAGCATCAAAGTTTTCCTCTTTCCCCTGAACATCATAAGGTATCTGTAAATATTTTGCACTTTTACATCTAAAAATACTGGTTTGTGCCAACCCRTTTTGCACAAAATTACATTGAATAAAATTTTTGGCTTATCCTGACTCCAAACTGGTGCTGACGAAACTGTCATCGTAGAGTTGATGAAGAGCTGAAGCTCTGTGTTGCTCAGGGACTCTTCATTGCAGTGACCTACTGCCTATTCAGAAGGAAAGATAAACAGAAATAAAGCAACTTAATCTCCAGTGATTCTAAACGGTTCCTAGTTACACTCTCAGATAATTAACTTCTCCTGTGATGTGCTCATTTAATAGATACCTGGTCATATGTGACCATGTTTATTTAATGTGCTCTGCAATATTTATACCACAATACACCTTCTCATTATAAACCAGACARGCTTTAATTTATTTACACACACGTATTCTGAAGCTTTTGCTTAGACAAAACTCTACAGGCTTCAGGAAAATATATCTGAGTGTGCATGTCAGTTTATGACTGCTCATAAATAGCTTCTGAAGGGACTGCTAGAAAAAAAAAAGAATATTTTTCCTTCTTTTCAGCATTACTGTTCTGATATTTATGTACATTAAAAAATTAGGGACATACTACATGAAGTGGGATTATTTTTGTTACTTCCATTTTTATTTCATTTTCATTTACCACAACCCTGAGGTCCCTCATTAGACTCATCAGTAAAATAATATTTGTCATAGTGAGCATAATATTGCACAGCTGAGGAGCTCAACAGATTTATGGATTTCAGCTCTGTGGTACCTGTCTCTAACAAAGCCCAAAGGGAAGGAGATCTCTGTAGCCACGTTCTGTTCCCCAGAATTGATTCCAAAGCCTACAACAAAGACCACTTGTTTGTGATGTTTCTGGCTGTACTTCAAACAGCCTCGGTGGGTCATTCCTGGGCACATTTGCATATACACCTATRTGTGAGCAAATATTGATGTGCCTGAAAAGTGCCTGTGTGTTGGTGCAGAACAACCCTGTCTTTTCTTAAAACTGCCTTGCAAAAGATCAAAACTGAGAGCTGTAGCAAGCAATGGCTGCATTTCAAATAAATTTTAAATTAGTGATGCATCTTGTCTCTCACTTGAAGGAGCCTATACTGAGGATTACCTTTGTAATTTCCTTTCCATGTACCATTTCCATCTCCACAGAGAAGCTCCCAGACCTTTGCAGRTCTTTTCTTCTGCTTGATCAAATTGGTAACCTGAGAAAGTCTGTACATCTTGCAGCAATAACTGTGCCACTTTTGCATTAGGCTTCTGAAAGTCAGCTGCTTGGAAATTAGGTGTCTGCTGTCTTTATTATGATAATGCATGGGATCAACACCTAAAGGCCTCCCCTGGAAAGGGGAACTGTTCTGTTGCAGTGTATGGCGTGTGCAGCCACTGGGAGTGATGGCCAAGAGCAAAGTCCTCCTGTTTGCTGAGAATGAAGAGAGCCCATCAGTGGTGTCTTGAATAATGCCAGTTTGGTCCTTTTTAAATGGGCTCCTTATATGAGGAAGAAACTTCATCTTTCCTAATTTTGTTTCAAACCAAACACCAGTGAAGTACCTAGATTAGGAGCCCAGAGATGCTACAGTCTGTACACAGAGATCTGAGCTGCTTTGTGGAGGTGCCTGTCTCCATCAGTTACAGAGCTAGCCCAGGGCAAGCCAGCCCCTAAACTAAGCTTCACTGAAGTGCCTGCAAATAACTGAGCCAAAGCCAGTCTTTGGAGGTGTGTTCTGCAAGGGGGAGTGGACTGGGTGCCACAGCCCATGCTTGCTGCAGTTGTTTTCATATTATTCTAAAATGTATCAAGGTTTTAAAATTTGTTTCATGATAGCCAATGAATTTTATATATATTTTCCCTCTCCTTTTGAAGAAGTTACTGGAAAAATTGTCAGATTTTTTTGAGCCATTTGCAAAATACAAGGAAATGCACATGATGGAGCTTAATCATGTTAGAAGAGATTGTTACTGTGAAAGGCATAACTATTTTAGTTCTATTGGGTTATTGTGCCATTAGTACTGTTTGACTGCCAACTGTGCAGCAGTGGGGCTCCAATCAACAGGAGTCTGTGAGCCTTTTCCATTGCAAAGAGTGCCAAGGATAGGAGGGAGAGAGGCTCTTAGTGGTACTGTTTTTTCAGTGATTAATAATACTTGAGATCCATTTCAGTGATCAGAAATGTGCCTTAATGAGACAATTAGTCAAACCATAAAAGCTGCACAGCAATTTAGTTGGTGTTACTACTGGAATAATTTGCTGCGGCTGCTTTCTTCTTCCTGATTTGACTTTGTCACAATAGTCTGGCTGGAAGTTGCTGTAGAGAAGACTTAGAGGCTRAATTCAGTTTTGAATGGCCATGATTATCCACAGGGCAGATAATCCCCTTATAAATGAGGAAAAAGGGGAAAAARGTGTATATTTCATTATAAAAGAATTACATGCCTTTGTCCACGTGGCTACTGTAGTGCCTTTCAATATCCAGCTGCCTGCTAGTGCTGTGGCAACTAACTGCAGGTAGTTTGGGGGCAGGTACCAAACTGAAAGAGCTACTGCAAAATTGTATTTATTTCTTCCTTCTGTGACAAAAACACAGTAATGGGGCCTGAGATCTCCATGTGGAGCTATGAGATCTCTTTTAGGTGCAGCTGATTTTTTGCCTCACTCTCACAATTTGATCATAATATTACTCTAAAGCAAAGTCAGAGCAGCTGTTCTCAACCCATGCTTGTCTTGAAAGCTTGCTGTTTCAAACCTGYAGCTTTGTGTTCCTCAAAGCTTGTTTGTATTTACTCCAGTTAAACATGTTGATTTATTAAGGCCTAMTATCTCCCTACAAAACTGCTGTTACCTGACTTGGAGGTATGTCAGAAATGTCCTCAGAGTGAYGGACTTAAAGAGGGCACCAAATACAGCAAAATTAAGCCACCCAACAAACAGAATAACAAACCAAAAAGTCTACCCCAATATTAGTCACAGTAGTGAGCTCACCTACTTGCTGTGTTTCCAGTGATGTTCACCGCTTTCCATGCTCAAGAGATCTGGGGAGTTTATTTGGCTATTTTTGGGAGTAAATCCTGCCCAGAACCAGCATTATTTAAACTAATTTAGTCTAATTMATTTGCATTTACCTAAGAGGCCAGTAAACAATTTACTGTCAGAGCAGAAGGTCATTTGTTGGTSTCCCAGTGATGAATGTCGGAGGTGTGTTTGAGAAAGCCCTGCCTCTGCTGAGAGCTGCACTGGAGCTGCTTTATGGGCAGGACAATCTGCTAAGTAGTGGCAGGGAGGCTCAGGGTGACAGCAAGGTGTGACAATCTGTTTAGTAGTGGCAGGGAGACTCGGTGACAGCAAGGTGTGAACAAACTCCTTCTGCCCAGGGCAGGTGCTGCAAACCCAGTCTGCTGTCTGTGTGAATGCTTCTTGCAAAAAGCRCCCCTGGCCAGCTGTGCCAAGCTTCACTGTATTGATCTTCTCAATCCAGCCCAGTTTGGATGTTCCCACTTTCTAACCTTGTTATATCAGAGTGGTAGAAAGCAAAAATATTTCAGTCTTCTAAAGGAAMAATACAATTCCTGCTTTGCTCAGCTTTAACTATGAGTATTGCTTTTCTTATTAAAGGATATTGGTTTAGTGCCTCTGTCACCTGGAGGGAAGGGGACTGAACCTGGACATAGTGATAGTGTTATTTTGACACACTTTTGTGTYGGATCAGTGTTACTGTAAATGTAATGTTTGCTATCTCCCTGCAGATTTCAGCTGGTAGAAGATACTGAGTGACAAATTTTCTTTGGGGTTTGGTTTTGTGCTGGGCAGCCTGCTCTCCTGCAGCCCTGCTGGAAACTGCAGCTTTGCTGCCTGCTCCTCCTGGGCTCAGCAAATCCTTGTGTTTCTTGGCTCAAACCCGTTTGTTAGGATGAAAAGATTAACCACTTCCTTCTTTCACAACTAATTATGGGCCAAACTGAATATTGCTCAGGGCACCWGCATTCTGGCATATGATTATTTTCACACTGCTGAACTTACCTGAATGTAAATTGTTTTTAAAATAAAATTGAAGTTCAATGTATGTTGACAAATAAGGAGCAAAAAAGAAGCTTCATACTCTAGTTACTTCTGAGGTACATGGAATATCAGCTGTGATAACACCCAGTCAGTTTTAATCCTGTCCTTATGGGTATGCCAACTTCTTTCTGTCTACTTTTGGGCTCCCTAGTGATGCACAACTGTTCTCTGAGATATTTGTGGCCAAGAGAAGAACTGAACTGTAAAACTGTATMACTGTAAAAAGACATATTATCAGCTAATAAAGACTTTGAAAGTATCTTTGACATAAGAAACTTTATAAAGTTGAAAGAATTAAAGATTTCCAGCGTTTCAGTCTTTTAATTTAATTCAAATTATTAAAATGCCATACAAGCCAGTTCTATCTGAATTTACAATATTCAGGATAGTAAAACATTCCATACAACTGTTTCTGGAAAAGTGTTCTATTCTTATKTGGTCGATATGGGGGTGTAACAAGATTATCCCCGTCATTAAGAGACCTAGAACTGTGAAGAACCACTCTTTGTGATGCAAGTAAACTGCCTGYCAGAAACCCAAGATTAAAGGGGAAGTGTCCCTATAAATTGTTAAGCATTTAACACTGCTTTTCTGGCTTCTTCACAAAGTGGATCTAACTTGCCATCACCTCCTAAAGGAGAAAACTACAACTCACAAAATATATGCAAGTRAATGTATTTACCTTTTACATTTCTACTTCTTACCCCAACACATATAGATCTTTGTGCTCTCCCTCACAGTACTTGGACCCAGTTTGGCTCTGCTGTGGTTAATTCTGTAATCTGAGATGGACTCAGCTCAAGCAAAAAATAAAAATTCCTATTTTGAAAGCAGAGGGGAAGCTCTAATACCTCTGTGAACCAAAACCTAGCAGGTTTTCTTGTGGCTGTGGGCTGCTGCATGTGGGATGGCCCCAGACAGTGCTCTCCCAAGCATGGCCTTAACTCCCAAGCCATTCTCTGTTCCTGACTGTGCCTTTCAAACTGCCTTGAATATAAAGCAGCACAGAGCTTAAAAGTGTAAATGTTGATAGAACCTGGACTGTTCATGCCTTAGGAAGTGCTCATTTCAAAATGCAGGTGCTTTTGGGAAAACTGCAAATAATAAAATTCAGGAATTACCAAAATCCAGGTCATAAATGTTGGAATGAAATACAATATCCCTGTCAACCACCAGGTCTACAGCATTCCAGTTTGTTACCACTTCCAGAATAAGGTGATRTCCATCTGCCTTCAGGCCAGCTGGAAAAGGGCAAAGAAGCAGTGGCCAGTATGTATTTGCTTGGTTCTCAGTAAATTTTGAGTATATCTAMGTTCTAGCACTTCTGAGGATGAGAAAAACCCAGTGTTAATGTAGTTAAGTGCTGTACAAAACTCCCCACAAAGCCTATCAGCTTTAATCTCCATCTTCACTATTATTACATTTAATGGATCTTCTTTGAATGAAGCCTCCAGCCTCTGTCATTTCTAGGTCTAGGGGTAAAAGGCAAGAAATTAATTTTGTACTTGTATTTGCTATTAACTGGCAGAGCAGCTGTAAGAAACAAAATGCACTTATTTGTAAGTACCACRGAATAAGACTAAATTCAAAAGAATTCTCCAGTTAGCATTAAGATGGTGTTATAGAACAGCTGGAACATTAAGTGAACAACCTTGATAACCCAATTGTTCATTGACGCATAATTCATCTTTCTTCTACTTAAAGAGTAATTTCTCAGGACATTAAACACTTGAGATTTTTGTGAAGCTGAGAATCAAATCAGAATRGACAAAATAATCTCTTGATCCACATATTTTTTAGTTGAATTAGGTGCTTTTCAGATTTATTATGGTACATTGTATAATGTTATATTAATCAGAACTGGGGAAATAAGAATACAGAAATACCAAGTACTTGCCTGGGCACTCCCCAGATTTGAATTTGTTTTAATTCATCACTTTCTATTGAGTTGTTTTACAAGGCAGAAGCAAATTTCCTGTATAGGCAAACATTCAGGGTCTCACCTTTCCAGGTTTCTATCAGCTGTGTTAAGGCTGTACTGACACCTCCGTTTTCTGGCAGGTGGAGGTATTTTCTCTGTCCTAGTCCACTGTAGCTGTGTGACTTGCAAGGGTCAGCATTTCTCAAACATTTAACCTAACTGCATCCACCTGTGAGGGCTGTTTGTAGTATTTCAATTCAGCTTACTGAAAAAGTAGAAGTGGCTGAGGAAAAGAGTGCTCATAAAGTAGCATGCTTTCAGCTTCTGCTGCTGTTTTGTCATTCTCATCAGACAGCTCTCACTGCTTTCTAGGAAGCTCTGATGGTAATCTCAGACAATTAATTCACAATTATAAAATGGGTGAGAGAGATGACACGTCTATACTGTGGGCTCTAAATTAAAAGCCCACCTAGTTTCCTCAGGTTAGGGCCATGACAGGTACATTGCAATGATCTACCAACCCCAGTGAGAAAAATGGGATTGAGTTGCTAGTGTCCCACTTATTGCATTGACTAATGCTTTTTTAAAATGTTCAGTGTCAAGCAAATAGGGATTTGTCTGATACTTAGTTTATTATTTTCTCTTTTTTGGGGTACTTCTATGTTATCTAAAGCCTTTAAATTCACAAAACTGTACTTACTGGAATATTTGAGATCACATGCATGCAATTTGATTTGTCTTGAAACCTTAGATGAATTTTGCTAGGTAGAAATGGGTATTATTACAGCTGGAGAGCATTGGAGCAGAGGAAAAGTGTCGCTCATTGCCTCACAAACAGGAAATAGACTACACCAGTCCTTAATGAGATGAATGAGAAAAAAATAGCTACAATGCTTCTCTGTGGGCTACCCATCACTGCAACTTTAGGTATGRGTAGTGAAGTTGTGCAGCACCTGCAAACTCTGTAGAGCCCCGAGGCGCTGCTCTTCTGTCAGAGCTGCCGTGGAGCCATTTCAAGCCCTGCAGCGGTGCCCCGGGCCGCGCAGCTGGCTCGGTCCCTCACCTGTGCATGCGGGAGATCGGAGCAGCTCTGCTCCAAAACGTGGCACCCGAGCCTGCGGGTACCTGCTGCGCCTGCCTTGTGCTGGTTGCTGGAAAYAACAGCTGGGCTTTGAGCAGCAAATGTAGCGACTCCCAAGTACTTCACTTTACAACTACATTTGAGTTTAAATGTTTCTATCATTGGTTTATGTGTTTATTTCAGTCTGTGTTTTTAATGAGGTTTGTGTAACTGGAAAATATATGCACACTGTAATGCAAGCTTATTCTAGTAAACGCAAAAGATGGAGGTGTTTGCGCTTTCTGRGGCGTGTTTGAGGAGCAGCCCTTTCCCCTGTGTCACACGYGGCACAGCTGCTGGAGCCCCCTTCCACCTGCCAGCTTTGGAACACCGAGAGCCTCCGGTACGGTGCGGCCATGGRGAATCTGAGCAGRGACCTGAGGGAAAGGCCTGAAGCTGCCTCAGGGGAGGTCGAGACTGGGTTCAGGAAAAGGTTCTTCACCCAGAGGGTGGTTGGGCACTGGAACAGTCCCCAGAGCAGTGCTCACAGCAGCAGCCCGACAGCGCTGAAGAAGCATTTGGACAACGCTCTCGGGCACATGCTGGGACGGCTGGGGTGTCCTGTGCGGGGCCAGGAGCCGCTGATCCTTGTGAGTTCCTTCCTTCGTGATRCTGCACGATCACACGTCGGGAGCCCGCGCCTCCTCCCCAGGCAGGGCAGGCCGGGACCGGGCGGAGTCCCCCGGAGTCCCCCGCAGCCCCGCCGGGCGGGACGGGGCAGGGGAGCTGCGGGGAGCCCCGGCACCTGCCGGCAGTCCCGGCTCCCGCTCCCTCCCCGCGGGGCGACCCCCGAGGCTTCGAGGGGCCGGGGCTGAAGGCACAAAAAGGGCGACAAAGTTTTTCCTCTGATAGCTTTTATTTGCAGTGCGGAGCTCCGTCCGTGAACGAGCTGAATGCGCGTTACCAGCGTACACTTCAGGGCGTACATAAAGACAGACAAATATATTTCAGTAGAGACAAAACATAACAGGAACAACATGTGCTATAAATACACATTTACATTCGTCATAAATATATACTTTTTATAAAAATAAAAGTATCACTAAAATATTTCTCTGTCTTCTGCAACTCACGCTGTGTGGTCACAGCCGTGTCCTGCCAAATCACCCGTGGCACAGGGGCTCTGGCAGCGCTCCTGTCAAAGGAGCGAGGTCGGGCTCTTACGCCCTTGAAACACCCCTGTTTTGAAATMGAGCCTCTTTTACTTTTGATCGCTGTGAACACGGAGTTTCATTAAAAAATTTGCTTTTTAATTTCTGCGCCCCAGCACTGCGTGTACATTGGTGTACACCCACAGGGAGAGTGAAACAATTACCTTCTGAAAGTTCTCTTGCAGGGGGTTGAGTGCCCTGGGTCCCACCAAGAGCCTTATTAAATAATAGCCACTTGTTACATTAAGGTAACTACACCTAGTTTGTCAATCAAAATTTTCTCTCTTTTAATACTGAACAACCTATTCCACAGTATTGTGGTTAGAAACATTTTAAAAACTTCATGTTTGGTTTCCATAAGTGCATAAAGATGTGTATTTTTTCACTTCATAAAAGAACTTCATCTGCATAACACAAATAATTTAAAATAAGAACTTAAGCAAACCTATTTCCTGAAATCCTCGATAGATACAGCATGGGATCACACCACACAGGTGTAGGGAATTGTCTTAACTGAGAAGCAGTACAGTCCCTTATGAAGCTCCTGCTGTCAGAGAAGTTTGTAATGCCTGTGAATTTTTATCCATCTGTAATTTAACCAGAAGCCTCCAATTTAAACAGACCTGAACTGAACCTGAAGCTTCCTGCACCAAGTCAGGTGCCTTGCAGATAGTGCTTTTAGCACAGGTAGTGGCAAAGGTAGACCATGTACACAAAAGACTTCTCTGCAGGGACTGAAGTCATCAAAGCTGCTCCTTTCAGGTGTTCAGGCTGAACACTAAAACCAGATCAGTAAGATACAAGTACAGAATGGTTAGCTAAATGAATAGGAAGTATGATCACTGGTCCTCAAGTAAAAATATAGTGTCAGTATTTTCCACCACCAGTAGTTTCCAGAGCTGGAGAATGCAAAACACCTGTTACAGCAGCTGTAGACAACTAAGGGGCTCTTAATGATAAATTAGTATAAAGTACCAGGTGTGGGTGTAGGAGCTTCCTGAGTTCTCAGTGGCTGTGTTGAGCACAGTGTCTTAGCTACTGTTAAGATTCCAGACAAAAAAGTAAAATGAGAAAAAGGTAATATTTGCAAATAACTATCTGTACTTATGTAGCTAGGAATACAAAATAAAAKTATATATTTAATTAGAAGAAAATTAATAAATTATCAAATAACTATTCACAGTATTTTTGTAGTCTTAAAATATGACTACAATTTAAAACATATAATTCTACAAAACATATGTAATGCTACATTTATGGTAGAAATGCAGAATGTTTTTGTGAAAATGATACAAAGAAAAATTACTGGGAATGTGTTGAAGACATTTTCGTAGTTATAGGAACAATTCAAAACTTTAATTTGAATCGTGTATTCTTTGAGCAAACTTTTGGTCTCAGCAACAGTTTTCTTGGGTTTTGTTTATGCATTTTTAGATATTGCACTTTTAAAGTGTGCTTTAGATCTATGCACTTTTAAATTAGATTAGATGTTGGGAAGAAGCTCTTTACTGTGAGAGCAGTGAGGCACTGGAGTGGGTTGCCCAGAGAAGCTGTGGATGCCCCATCCCTGGAAGTTTTCAAGGCCAGGTTGGATGGAGCTTGGAGCAACCTGGTCTAGTGGAAGGTGTCCCTGCCCATGGCAGGAAGTGGGAACAAGGTGATCTTTGAGATCCCTTCCAACCTAAACCATTCTATGATAACTTTGGGGCAGCTTTTATGCTACAGTATTATTTATYTAAATATTAATCTAAAACCTGATTTCATCTTTGATTTGAACCACAGCTCACAGAGTAATAAAACATACATATTTTTCAGTGAAATATAATAACTTAAAAAAATTAGCCTAGCTCTTAATGTCTGCAAATCATCRTAGTTGATAGCTACTTCTAATTGATTATCAGGCCTGCTGTGCTTTCATGTATGGGGTTGGGGATATCCTTTATCCAGCAGACTGCTTAAGTTCATGTATGCGCCTCCAAAGAGGCAGTAAAATAATCATGGACATATAAGAGTTTTCTGAATTTGGATCTAGAGTTCTTAAATAGAAACATATCTGCATCTCTGGGTTATTGCAATAAATCCATTCTGCTTTTAGGCTTCAGAGTGCTTAAACATGTGATTGTTTGGTCTACAGAGGAAGAGAGAGCATCACTCTCCACAGGCAAGGAAGCAATCCCTGGCCAGGCCTCAGAGTGTGTTCCAGTTTGTGCAGCACAGGATATGCGCTGGAGTTTGGAATTAAGTGTCTTCAGTGAGTGAGTAAGCTGTGTTCTAACAATGATACTGAACACCTCTAAGTAAGGCAGCATATTTGACCTCACAAGAAAGTAACTGGAAACATCAGTCCCTGCAAGGAKTTATAGGGAATGAAAAAGATAATTAGAAAAACCTCAGGATAACATTGACATAAAATGGGAATTACCAGACACTATATATTACCACTTTCTTGGTTGAATTTACTGAATATTGCAGAATATGATACCCTATATCTGCTGTTTAAAAATATAAAATATAAATCCCTCCAAGCCGAATGATGCAAAGCTGATATGAGTCCCAGTACTGGTATTTATAACTCTAGGCTGAAGACTTACTWATATTGCAAATTTACCTCTTCATTCTAATTATTGCTCTTTGATTTTGTGTGGTTGCATTCACTCTCCTGCCAGTCACAGTGACTAAATTAATTCCAATGCAAACAGAAAAGGTCTTAAGTGGGATTGAATAGTACTTATGTTTTGTGCTTTGCCACTCTATCAGGCTGGATTTTGCTCACTGATAGAAAAAAATAATTAAGTCAATTCATTAGGGACAAAAGTCTCCCTGTTCTCTGTGAWGGATCATGTCTCCAATATGCTGCTTTCAGAACAGGGCTGTGCTTGAGACCTGTGCAAACCAGAATAAAAGCTAAATTATTTCTGCAGCATTTTTGAATTGGGGGAAGCATGCAAACACTTGTGTTATGTTCCTAAACTCTGTGGGATTGCACAGGGGCCACTCTTTAAAAAATAATCAGTTTTTCTTATATAGTAAATAGACTGGTGGTATTAAATACTCTTCATGCAAAAGTTCAGGATATAATGGCATCAGCCTGTTATTTACAGTTTTACTCTCAAAATTCCCAATAGGGGAAWTTTCTTTTTTTCTTTACATGCAAATCTTGTAGTAATAGATCTGAATATTTTAGAACTACTAGCAGGGGATATTAATTAATTGGTGTTCCTTAGTATTTAATTTATGTCATATGCATATAACTGACTCAATTTTTTAGGTGGCAAAATGGCACAAGTTAATTATGGTTAGAAATGGTAGTACAGCACATACTTTTATGACTTCCTCCTTCATTTCAGTCAGTGAGACCAAATCTTTTTTGCTGAGTTGTAAGCAAGAAATGGTAGATTTAGTACACAGAGCTGTAAATGTTGGCAACAATGAGAAACAAATGACACTTTGGTTCTACACTACTATATTACTAGTATCATCCTGCCTTTGAACAGCTATGTTGTGTTTCTTCCTGGAGTGRGTTCAGGAGAATCATTCCCACAGCCTTAGTGCCGGTGGTCACTCTGCAGCTGGGTGGCTGCATCTTGTTTAGCAGGTGGCTTTGCTGTAGTAGAACTGCATTTGTTGCACAGATCTCTCATTGCTAGGAGACTTTCTTCCACAGCTTTTGCAAACATGCCTGTGGAGGTTTCCTTACATTCCTTAAAGCTTGAGATGCAGAATAATAAATGCTCTGGCTGAGGGTTATAACATGCCCCATATCCATTGGGCACCACAGGCCCATAGCAGCAGAACATTTCCATAGTAGTAGGAACCTGGTTGCAGGGAGAAGGGAAGGAGTGATTTCTGATTAGTCAGGGCACCWAAAATCAGCTGCTTAGGAATTAGGAAAAAGAGAAAAAAGTGCTACAAATGCTGGTAATGTGGTGAATCCAGCCTTGTGGAGTATCGCTGTCTCCAGAAATCCAGACCTGGAGATGATTTACCTTGGAAGGCAAYGGCTGATCTCAGTATAGAATCTCATTGCTCTGTTTGTTTGCTATGGTTTAAAAACTGGTGTAATTTGAGGTGGCTATAATGCATCTCTTTGCTGAATTTACATAGATTTTTGAAAGCTAGAAGATTTTTTTATTGATAGGAATTTTATRTAATCCTTGTACATAAAATGGATACATAAAACTTCTTTAAGGTTTTTAATTTCTTAAGGTTATGTTAAATTTGTAATGTGAAGACTGCATTAAATTAGAGAAATTAGCATTGTCCATTTCTAATAACAGTTTATAATTTTGATGCTCAATAAAAATACTTTAATGCAACTAAGCATTCTATTATACTGCAGTTTAATCATGGCATAATATGGTAGTGAAACACTTTCTTCTGCAGAAAATAAAAGGTGTTAGAAATCTATATGTTTCAGACTTTGTGTTCATGGGCCTTCTCAAACAACATTTGCCTTTTTAATGGTGTAGAACAGGCCATTAGTCCTGCTAATAGAGCCATAGAATTGTCAGATGAATTTGCTGTGCAACAGCCGAAGGCCATAAAGCTATTCAGAAGCACTCTTTGCTCATGGATAGTTTCTTGGAGAATTTATGTWGTAGCATGTTGGTTACATTCACTCATGTCTGAAAGCCTACAAACATTATGACAAGATCAAATTACTTATTAAGGTTTTATGCTGTAGCATGATATTGTAAGTCTCTTTTGTTGCATAGTCCCAATCCGTTGCAGTTGGGTTAATGTTTCAGTTAATGAATTCCTACATAGATTTCTTTTTTCATTAGGACTACATAGATTTCTTTTTTCATTGCTACTACATGCAATGAAACATTTAATTTTTAGGCTATATGATGTAAAGTTGCTTCCTTATTCAGAACATTAAATGTAGGAAGTATTGACTCTTACAGTACCTTTGTTTGTGCAAATAACTGTAAATCTGTAAATATCTGTAAGTCTTAAGTTCCATGTCTGCATGGGTTGCTGTCCTACAGCAAACAACAGAAGGCTCTCAAAGATCTTAAATGTAGCAATTTTTAAGAGTAAAATTTCCTCGTGGCTCTTGGCTTTCTGTTTCTCAGAGTGGCAGCCCTTCTGGCTTGTGGCTATACTGTCACTGGAGTAAAGACTGCTCACTAGAGCTGTCATCTTAGGGCAAGGAGGAAAAGAACTACATATACAAGTATATGTAGTTTGGAAATTGAACCCTCATGTGAATTTTACTAGTTTGTTTGTGTATGTTTCCAGAATTTCTGCAAAGGAGTTTGGAATGTTGCCTTTGAAGTGATAACTGCAATCAGTATTTACTGTGCTGATGAACCAAAACAGGATTGAAAATGTGGAGGAATTTGTGGACTTCTTGATAATACTGCTTTTGTTTGCTTGCTTTTTTTACATTATTTTCATTGTGAGCAACAAGGTCCGGCAGAACACAAATGAATTATGCTTTGCTGGGCAAGACCAGTGAACAGGAGGCACTCACCTGACTGGTTGAGAGGATGAACCGATTGCTTGTCAGATAAGTCTCATCTGTAAATATCTCTGGCAGCTCCTTGAGGTGCTCCCGTGCCACCTCTCTGAGCCCTAGCAGGTGATTGTCTATTGCCATTCCAGTGACAGCCTGTGATAAGACAACAGCATTTAACTGAGTTTGGAGGCATTTGGACTATTACTGCCTAGTGCTCTGGTCAGAGCTGATGAACTTGATTTGAGTGATGGAAAGCCTGGAATGTTCAGATATTACTCTGAGTATGTACTTTGCTGAAGATCAGAAACTAGAAATTCGTATGTGCTCTGAAGATTTACAAATTAGGAAGGAGGCAGTCTTGATGTGTATTATGTACTGATGTTATCTGTGTGCTCGTTGTCTCTCAGAGCTGAATATCATGGGCTGGGCTTCTAAAGATTCTGAGGGAAGCATATGGGACAGCAGAAGTTTCTAAGCATGTTTTGGAATTTTTTRTGCATCATTTGGATTATGTTTCAAGGTGGAGGGCTCCAAAACCCCTCCAAACTGGAACAAGTCTTCCATCACCTTGCTGCCTGCATCTYCCTCTGGCAGTTAAAGCATATGTCAATTGATGGAATGTAGATCCAAGGATCTGATCGGTGTCTGCAACAGGCTGAACAGAATAATAGATRGATTTGCCAGTGACCTATCACAATCTATGAGCAAACCCCACTGCTTGAGAAAACTGGAGTTAGGGGCTGTTAGAAGCAGTGGTGGCAGCTCACAGGAGCTGCTGCTGAGCCTGCAGTGAGTCCCTGCCACCAGCTGCCTATGCGGGTCTCTGCTCTGTCCAGCTACCACATGCTCTAGACTTAAGGCATTTATTAGCTTTCAGAGCTTTGCCCTACAGTAAATGTGATTGAAGATGGCGAATGGCATAAAAATTCAGCACTGGGGGCTTGGCAGACAGGATAGTAACAGAGCTTTGTTTCTTTAGGTAAACAAACCAAAATTTGGTCCAACCAGGCAGGAATTGCCTCAGATAAATAAGTGTGTTCAAAATCCTTCAGTCCAGGTTTGTTCTTTCTGGTAAAATACTGATTTTGTGGACTGAGCTGTAGCTCTTCTGAGGCCCAGGCTGAGGTCATGTAGGAAGGGAATGCTGAACTAGGGACATTGTACTGCCCTGAGGGCAGAGCTGACATCCCTGTGGCACAGGACCCTTGTAACAAGGGGAACAAACAGCCTAAGAGAAGGCAGGATTTAAAAAAGAGCATGAGCGTGGTTTTCCTCTTAAGGATTAAAAAAAATTTTWAAAAAGGAGCAAGTTTATTCTTCTCTTATGAGAAGAATAATTTTAACCACTGCTGAGTGCCTGAAATGGGGGGTTGGGGATGCATAGCCTGGTTTAGCTTATGAACATCAAAGCACCCATTGGTAAAGGAGCTATTCGTTCATCAGCCCAGACAGAGGAAGGATGCTTGCAAAAAGCTAGCATACATCAGTGCTATGCTTATGGTTTTTTTCCCATACAGGGAAACTGACTTGATAATCAAAGGAAATATTTTGCTATCACACAAGATTTATAAGGCTGTTAGCAATGACATTTTTGCAACATAGATCAATGTCATGTCTGAAGAGAGGCTGAGACAGGCTAACGAAATAAACTGTGAGTCAACGCATAGGGAAAAACTGGGCTAAATTGAATTTTAGAGCTCCACTTTTAAGATAGCAATGCTACTAGTAAGCCTTAACAAGGGAAATAAAATCATTAAATTGCTTTTTGTTTTATGAAGCAGATTTTTTTTTGTTTTCTTAGGAGCTATTACATTTCAGCCTGTTATGCACAATTTAGTCAGACCATCTAAGTCTTACTCAGAGTTTAAAGCCCCAAAGATTACATTCTGCTATTCTGAGAAAGGAGGGGGAGCTTAGTAAGTAGAAATACCTGGAGAGCTTTTTACATTTAAAGATAAATTATTTTTCCAATGGAAATTTTAATATTTCCCATGAGCTACACTGGAGGCTGAATTTTTTAACAGTTTCTGGATTTGAAATAACTTGGAGGGGAGAATTAAAGCATGYTTTTCTTTTTTTCCTCTCTCTTTTTTTGTTTATGGGTTTGTTCTGTTTTTGKTTTTTTGAGAGCTGTTGCACAGAAATTCCATTGGTTGTGACCCAGTAGACCTTCAGTGTGTTGTGCTCATTATGAGGTTACCCTAAGATTGTTCAGGGGAGGCAGCTGCCCTGAAGTAAGACTTGGCTTCACTTTACAGAACATGTCAAGTCTCAGCTTSTAATATGTGGGTTCTCAGCACAAGGCTTGAAACACAGAACTGTTTTTCTTCCTTGCTTCTTTTGTTTCACAGTGCTGCCTGAAAACAACCCTTTGCCTCTTCGGGGCTCACAATATACCTTTAAAACCACCTCTAAAGGTGAATGATTTCTTGAATATTATGAACATTCAAAGAGTCATCAAAAATATGGGTTTATAGGCAATGGTCTGAGTCAAAATCATGGGCAGCAAATTCAYTTATCATAGCTGGTTATTAATATTTATTAATTTCATTAGTGGTATGACTAAGTTGTTTATAGAACGAGTCTGTGCTTTGTCTTGGCACAGTGGGACGTAGAGCATTACCCAGATTGAATTGTCTCATTTTTAATCAACAGAAAATGAGTTGTATTTGATATTAAACTGATTTCTTCACTGGAGGGCATCTCTCCCTTTTATTAGACACTGCATTCAGGTCTTTAAAAGAAAACTTAATATAATCACTCCCTCATTGTTAATGATCTTTATTAGAAATGGCAGGTTGGAATAAGAATACATGTTCCAGAATACCAGTCCATCTGAGGATCAGGTTCCAGATAGGGACCTCTATCATCTAGTGAAGAGAAATGTAAGAAAATGCATAGATGGTTAGTATTAAGCTTAGTTTTTTTAAGTTGAAGTTAGTTGAATATGGCTGTTTGGGGCATTAGAAATGTTCCTATGTGTGACATAGCAGATACTTTCCTGTTTGGAGATGCCTAAATTTTTCTACTGTTTAAATAGCTAATATCTGTCTTCATATTTTTCTTGAAAAAGATGACTAGTTTGTATTCAGACAGGCAATGTWTTACTCACCAGAACAGAGTAATTAGTCTGAGCTGCAATTGCATCCTTAAATTTCTGCATCTTCTCAGAATCCTRTTGGGGTAATCAGAATATGTGTATTATTGACTCAACTCTCAAAGAAATAGCAAGAGCCAAATATATTGCAAGCACCCCAAAAGTCCTTTACTCTTGGTTCAGGTGTAAGTACTCTGATAAATGAAAAGCCACAGAGATTAATGTCCTGATCAGCACCAGCACCTGACTGTGCAAAGGGAGAACAGGTTTCTTTGTGGTGGGTTGTTTGAAGTCAAGAAAAGGTTTGCAGTTCCTTTTGTGTATTCCTTCCATGGATTTTGGGGGATGTAGGTTATTACCAATAGAATCACTACGTTTGAAGTAGGGAAACTAATTGCCCACTGTAATTCAGTATTTTCAAAACACACAGGCAGTATACCTTCTCCAGAATGGTTTATCTAGACAATGACAGTGATATTAATGAAAGCCATTATTGATATTTTACTAGCCAGTCAAAAAATTACTCCCATGTGTGAAAGGGCATCCAGAACTTTCCAAGGCTGCATCCACAGATGCCTCACATTTCAGATAACAAGCTAGTAAATTTTAACTCCTGTCAAATGGCAGCCTTTTATATTAAGGGACTGATCTGAAGAAGTGTTGCCCTGCTGTACATCAAGTCCAACACTGCAACTTTGGGAGACCCTGAAACAGCCAGAAGTGAGTGGGTCTCCTGATAAACAGGGGACCTTCAGCTCCTATGGACGATGAATGATCTTTTGAACAAAGAATTCATTTTAGAAGCAAGTCAAGGTCACCGTCAGGGACCTTTAAAATACAAAGTCTTATATTTTTACAAGGCTAGAGCTAGGCCTTAGTTCCCTTGTACAGATTAAATTACCAAATGCAGTCTTTAAATCTGATTAATTTACAGCTATTCAAGCAATCCCTAGTGTCAGTAGCTSCTGCTTTTACAGCAAGTGTCAAATGCATGAAATATTTCTCCTGCTGAAGAATCAATCTGACTCAATCARTCTTTGGTGACTGTTCAAGCTATAGTTTGAGGATAATTTTTTGTTTGTATCAGAAGAAAAAAATGTTTTTTAATTGGATTGGAATTAATGGCTATTAACAAACAATATTTTGRGGAGTTCAAGGCTACATACACCAGATTGTGCATCTCTTTGTCCAGAAAAAAGAATTAACCCCTTCAGAGCAGTGTGTAGGTCTAAAGAAATCTCCTTGCAATAGGGTTGTAGTAAATTAATTTTCTAATGCTTCTGTGATGCCAATATATATGTAGTTTTGCATGGAAAGATGAAGATGTTCACATCAAAGCAAAGATTTATTAATGTCTGTTGGAAAGAGTAATCTCTGACTAGTGTAAGTGTCCTTTGTAGCTCTCGGTGGAGAAGAGGCCAGGAAAACCATCACTAGGTTGATTTGCATTATGATTACAGGTTTTCCAGGGGAAATGAAACYATTATCCCCCCTATTCTCTATGGCCAAGGCATGCAGTAGAAAGATATGGGGGCTGAGACTGAGCTTCATCTAGACACGCATGCTATTCTGCAGCTTGCTTATGTAAAACAGGACAGTTTAGGGGGCTGGGAAGAGGAAGCATGATCTCAGATTTGGGTGGGGGAAAGGTGAGAAATGCTGAAGCTCATTGGGAGAGTGGCAGGAGTCAGTAAGTGTTGGAAGAAGGCAGGAAGGAAGAGATAGTTCCAAGGAGCTAGAAAGATCTATTGAAACGACACGGTAGGAGCATGCTGGCTTCTTCCAGCAGCACAGTCASTGTGCCACAGTGTGGGCTGGGACTRTGCTGAGCACCCAGGTGGGGAGAGGAAAGTGCACAGAAAACAGAAACTTCTGATGAAATGTGATTGAGAACCATCTTGTCAGACAGGACGCTGATTGCAAATAAAAACAGCCTCTTCTTGCCTACTGCATGGTAGTCASTATTACATGCAATAGTATGGTCATAGTCTGCCATGAATTACCCACCCAACAGTGGGAGTTACTTCAGGTTTTTGAGTTATTTTACCATGGGACTTATTTGAGCTTTGTCCATAAGGAGCTGAGTTCTGGGCATAATAACCTTAAGGAAATTGAAGAAGCTGTGGATGAAGAGAGGATTTATCTGGGCTAATTTTCATAATCCTCTGGGACATTAGATCTTGCTTTATAATTTTTCGTTAATTTACACCTAATCTATAGCCCAGCAATGATTCTAGCAATGTTATGCTAAATTCTAAAGAACAGCCATGTGGGCTGTTGCCAGTGGAATGGGCTTACTGTGAAAAATAAACTGTATTGTGGCAGCATTTTGCATCTAAACAGCCACCTGGAAATTCCCTGTACAGCAGCGCAGTGCAGTGGGTGGAAGTGGCACAGAGACATTGAGGGAGGCTCTCCAGGGATGGTGGGCAGGACAGTGCACAGGGCTGTTTGTGCAGCTCTGCTCCCAGCTGCACCTCTTTGCATCCCCATCTACTCTGTACAGCGCTTATGCTTCTGGCAAGCAAATGGTGGTGGCCCAAGGAAAGGCGATTTTAATTTTTATTTCTGCAGTATGGTATCAGGACAGTTTGGAGAGTTGTTTGATTAGCTTGATGAAGCTTTTCTTCATCAAGGTTCAGCTCCCTTGATGATTCTMTAAGACTTAGTCTATTTGGTAGAAACATCCCTTTAAAACAAAACAGATCAGCCAGAACATATCTACATATCCAGAAATGAAAGCATGGGAATTACATCACATATTGCAGGCTGCAGCAGAACTAACCACTGCAGGGGACCTGCCAGGAATTCCCCTCGTGTGGCAGTTTAATGGTCCTGAACTTTGCATGCTCAGCCTAGATGTCTYCAGGGAACTGAATTTGGATCTTATGATAGAACATTCATAAGACAGTACTAAATCTAAAATAAGATATTATGTTTCTTATAATGTCACATTTAGGTACCTCTGAATATTTTTGATGCTTAAATAAAAAAAAGGGAATATTTATATTTAACTTAATGGTTGGTCTGTACAAAAAGCAAAATCCTRTAATGCTTGCTACCCTGCCCTATGCCTTTATGTTCTTAGTAAAGAGTTAAAAAGTGAGAGACTGGGGACCATGAATGCATTATTTACTTGTTGTTTTGGCAAAGAGGACAGAGGGAGCCAGCCCAACATACCGACACAGCTGCCTTGTCACCTGCCATTGCTTTGACAAAAGCCAATGCTTCCGAGGTAGCAGACCTGATATTCTCAACCCGGCCCTCATCAAAGCGGCGCAGGGAAGCGCTTTCATAGGTTGGGACAAGCCTCCTGTGGCACCTGAGACAGTGAAGGGAGAAAAACAAAGACTGGTTATTTTCAAAGAGTCATAAAGACTGAGAGAAATATAGGCTTGGTACATTTTATAGTTACAGCCACACTTTTATTTCTTGCACAGTATTCATCTTAATGTTGATAGARTGCTGTAAGAAACTTTAAAAAGATGGATGTTCACTTGTCTCTAATATGAAGAGCTGCATACAGCTGTATATGTTTTAGTAATGCTTTGCCAGTAAAAAATGACTTGTGTAAAAACAAGGCTAGTGAAACAAAAATTTACTGAAAGATCTCAAGGAATGTTTTATTTGTACTGCATCATAAAATAATTGTGTAATTAATCATTTACTTATGGGCTTGAAATATGTTTTATTTAAAACAAGAGAAAATGCACAGAGTGTGTGAATGAAAAGAAGAAAACCAAAAGAGGGATAGGGTGTTTTTTTGCGAGCTGGAATAAAGCCCTCMGAGCAATTAGAACAGATTATGAATATTGTTATTTGATTTGGATCCAGGTACACAGACGCTACTCCTTGCTTCAGGAGACAGACTGTGTCTTTCAGTTGAAGCAGGTGGTCTCAGAACACAACTGTTCCCAAAGGTTTTTATGGAAACATGGGATKTATATCATGGCTGGGATCCAGATTAAAATCTTGGGCTAGGTCATTGTTGGAGTTTTATTAATGGAATATGCAAAATGGATGTTCAGTAGATGTTAAAGAGTACATGAAATGTGTTAAGCATTTCTGGTCTTGACCAGGTAAAGACCACTCTGGGATTTAATTTGACATGATAAAGAATTCTTTGTGTAATAGGCTGTTCTGCAGGAAACCATGCAACCTATCTCTACCCTGGAGTTCTGGCAATGTAGAAAGAAGCTTTTAACTTTGATAAGACCGTGGGAATTAGGGGATCTTATCAAATCTTGTGAGGCTTGTGAAGACGGTAACAGCAGCAGTTACTCTTCTGTGTAGGAACTAGAGTTCCTACCCTCTATGTGCTGTGCTGTAGGGGATGCTTTTCAGCCTGTGGCAGAGATGCATGTGTGGTTGCTGCCATGGTTCCTCCCAAGCTACCCACAAGGCAAGGCAGTTGTGTTTCTGCCCCAGGGACCTGGGCTCCCCAGCTACTGCTGCTCCAGACATCCCTGCCATATTCCCTCACCTTCTCAGGGCCAAGCACAGGGACAGCTGTCAGGAGGGTACTGGCTGGGAATGGCATGTGTAGGACACAGAGATGGGAAGGCAGAGCAAGAGGGAAAGGGAGTGAAGAAAAGGAGTACTCTCTCCCAGAACCAGGTGTCAGTTTCCATCCTGTCTACCCTACAGTCATTAGGCAAGATCACTCATTTTCATGAAGGAGGCATTTGTTTGAATGTTGAGGGAAAAGTGGACACTCTGTATAAAACCCCACTACCTTGTGTACCTTGTTCCCATGAATTGAACTAACCTTACCTGTAGAATGCCAGCTGAAGTGCTACTTGAATGTAGGCATCTGGGCTAAACTTCTGTTTCTTAATGAATTCCTTTCCATAGTGCTCAAACTTGTAAGCTATGAAATCCAGATTTTCCACAGCCCTGGGAAACAAGCAAAAGGCAGGGGTAGATGTAAAAAGCTCATAGAATTGTTTAATTTGGAAAAGAACTCTTAGATCATCAAGTTCAACCATTAACCTACCCTACCTTGTTCACCACTAAACAATATTCTGTCTCATTTCTGTTTGCAAATAAAACCCAAAGTACCCTCTTAGAGGTGAGTGGTCTCCTGCTCTGCAGACAGTCCTGGCCTTTGGTAACTTGTTCCTAGTCAGTAAATTTTATTCATACAGATTCTACACCAGGCTTGTTATCTGCAGCCATAACTGTAGCACTCAAGTCCATTCATTTGAGTAGGAAATCTTTTTTTAAAAGTAAACAAACCAAAAATCCAGCAACCTCCCCTCAACCTTAGTGTTTCCACCCCTGAAGCCTAAACAAGAGTCTCCTTTGTTCTTCTCAAATTTCTGAGAGATTTACTGGTGTGAGAATTGGATGCGTTTAGRACCTGATGAAGGCCCTAAGCTCCTTGCAAGATTCAATTTAGAGGACTACTACCTTTATTTAAAAACACAAAGGAGTTATTCTGCATCCTGAATGTTCTCACTCATATGTATCTTTCAAGACACTTTGAGGTCTAATGCAACCACACTGGACATGCTTACAGCTGATCATGCAGACAATGTGTTAATTCTCTAAAAAGACATCACAGGCCTGAATGTTGAGAAAAAATTCTTATTGCTGCCCCCACCCCCAAAGATCATGCAAATCTTTGACAGCCTGGAAACAGAGTCAGAAAAACTAGACTYTGTAGGAGCAATATGAATGTAAACAAATTATGTTCCTAAATTCAAATTGTTTATTCAAACCAGTTGTATTCTACTGTCCTCTATATGTACCCCTATTGCCCTGGCTTCAGATTGAGTCAGCTCAAACCCATAAAACACAAAAACAGAGGACCTGCATTGTTTGCATCCTGTGCAAATGTGGGCAAGCTGCTTTTCCAGTGGTTTTTAGAGTCCCTAACATTTACATGGAAGTAAAGCAATCATAATGCAATTCCTGAATACAGACAAGTAGCTCCAGCCCATAAGGGTCCTATCCTGCCCAGAGATGCTAGGTATGGGCAGCTTGGTAAGAAGAGGAGGAGCAGGAAGGCAGGAGGCCCCCAAGGAGGGAGCCCATGCAATGTGCTGGGTAGTTCTCARCTTGCAGTCATGGCTGAGAAGGATGAGGCATCTGTCCTACCTTTGGAGTTTTTCTGCTGCTGATGCCAAATGTGTCTGAATATCAGGGGAACACTTCCATCTCAGTCTCCGTGGAGCAGGAAGCTCGCTCACTGAATCAGCTCGGACTAATTTCTTGGAATTTTCTTTCCTGTTGGTATGTGAGACAGAAGTCATTAAGGTCACAGGAGTAATCCATTTATTAAACACTGCTCTTTTAGCAGGTGAATTACTGCTTTTCAAGTGTTTTATGTGTCTCAGTGCCCCTGTGCACTAGGTGAAATTCACCACTGGCAGAGGCTTCCCAGGGGCTGGAATGGATGTAGAATGTACAGAAGGGAACTCACATGTGCCTGAGCAGGTATTCAGCACACTGCACCATGACGATGCCATCGAAAGGGGAATGTTCGCACACGRTCCCGCAGAGTCCGTCTCTTCCTACCACAAACTAAACAAGGAGAAGGATAGGTGCAACATACACAGGGAATAAATTGTGTTCTGGGTAAGTTATCCATGATGGAAACGTGACAAAGCTGTTATTGTTCCCCTGTGGTGTTCTTATGGCTCATATCAGGAACTTCTTGCCCTACAGATCAGGTGGATGACTTACAGATTTACTGCAGGAGACTTGCTTGTCCTGTGAAAGATGTTGCACTGAATTCCTTTCATGCTGCTCTTTGGGACTGAATTCTGAGAATGTAAATGTTAGCAATTCCCAATGGAATCTGAAAATTTGATTTAGCATCTGCTTTATGGTACATAAAACCCATCAATGCAAAGACARGCCAGGGTTCTCCTTCCATTTTTGAGGACAATAAAACATCTCTATCTGGGAGATCTTTAGGATCCCATTTTATTACAAAGCTCATCCTTATTTGATAGATTTCTCAAAGCTTATTTTGAATATTTTATTTTTAGATGCTTTCTTCATCTCATTTCCCTCTTATTTGTCTTCATTCTTAATTTCATTATGTACACATGGCACTGCTGGTGACAACCTGCTGCACTCCAGTTCTGTGATACACCCATGCAATTTGTAACTTCTGCATCTGACACAAAAGCAGATGTCTAGGCCAATACTGCAGCTTTCCTGTCGTTTTCCTGGGCTTTTCCTCACACTTGTTTTGAAGTGCATTTGGCTGGACTTCATCCACTTAGATCTCTCTTGCACATTTGTATCACATCCTGCCTCCCTGCTTTCCATGAGGTTTTCAGAGAGTGGGCAYGATGCAAAAAGCTCACCTGGACATTTTCTGAACCCTTACTGTAGAGGTAAGGAAGAATATGGAGAGAAAGAACAAATTCTACTGTGAGAATGGCTTATRCATAATCTGTGTTTGCATAAAAGGAAATGGGATCTTATTTCCCTAAGAATTTCTCTTCACTTTTGAACTACTTTGGCCTAAATACACCAGGACAGATTAAGCTCTCTCACACTCTATGCAATTTTATTTGCTTTCTGCTGCCTTATGATAGTAGACAAAAAGAAAATGTTGTTTATTCTCACCTGCTTGAAATATCCCAGCACTTGACCCTGCAAAAAACAGGTCTCTAACTTCTCTAAAGACAAGTGGTTTGTTCTTCAAAAGAGTCTGCTAATAATGTCATTTGCAGTGGCATTAATCAGGAATGATTACTGAAATGTATTTGCTCTTGGGTAAGTTGATGCAAGTGGGAGAACAAATGGGACACAGAACAGAGAGCTCAGTTGAGCTTATGGATCAAGATATTCTGGCCTTGSTCAGGTACAGATTGTGGGATAAGCAATCATAGATATGAAAAGAAGAACTAGAGAAGTACGGCATATACAGCTATCAAGTTTTTTGAAGCTCTGTGGTTTTGTAAGGCTGCCAAGTAACACATACAGTAGGCTGATTGTGTAACTAGTGGGAAATTGTTGCTTAAGGAGGTAASTGCTTGGGGCTGCAAAAATATTTAAACTGATCTGTGAAAACAATAAAGCACTTTCGACTTCTTTCTGCCTTGACTTCTCGCATCCTTCCTTCAAAGTCCCGTCTGTCCGTTGTGGCAATTATTTTAGGGGTTTCTCTTTTCATGTTGCTGTTCTTAGATACAGCAAGAGAAAAAGGCATTATGCAAGCAATGTATCAGTCAGGGTTTTTTCAATTTTTCATAAGGTGTCAACATTGTTGACAGTTGGGAGATTAATACATCGCTTCTCTCTGGGTCTCTGGCAAAGTGTAGAAGTAACAGTGTGACGCTTTAAAATATGACAATCAAAATCTGATGGGGAAAAAGGCTGGAGAAGTCAATACTTAAAGAAAGTCTCAACAAGGATGCCATTAAATGAGTAAACAGTCTGTTAAGTGAGGATTTAAACACATGCCAAATTATAAGCAGTAGCATTTCTAGGATGTCAGGAAAATGCGCAAGAAGGGSAAACAAAGAAAAATATTGTGCTTTTTTTTTAATTCTGGGATACTAGGCCAGCATTTTCATTCCATTTGACTCAGTGTAGAAAAATGCATTGTATTTTTATATCCAGTGTCTACCTACTCATGCATCTGAGTATCTGTGTTGTCTCAAGAGCAAAGGGCAGCTTTGGAAAAGGTGAAAGTGTCCCTGCTTCCCCTGCTTTGCAAGGGACAGCCTTGCTCACACCAAACTTGCCCAGGCAGATGCTGGCACCACCTTCCCCTCTTTCTCCCACCTGACTCTAAGTGGTCCCCACCATCAGGCAGTGTGCAAGCAATGTCACAGTGCTGTAAGGTTTTTACCTGCATAGGTTTGTCATACCAGCGATTGGCCCCGTTTTTATGGTAGCCTCCTCCATGCAGCATGTGAAGCGCCATGTTTGTGTTGTTGAGTTCCATCCCACTGGGGCTGTCCAGGCACACCAGGCATATGCACCGTTCAATCATGTCTAGAGAGTCGCGGTTCGTGGAATCTGGGGATAGTAGAGTGAAATGTTCACATCCTCTTACCTCTGAGTACAACACTGACTGGGGAACCCTCTGTCTTGGAGAGCACTGAAGACCTGACCCTGACTCTGCAATGAGCTGGTGTCTGCAGAGCTTCTCTCAGCAGCAGATCATCTCAGTGCAAGGGAACATTATACCAMGGCATTGATTCCTGTGTTAACTTTTGTAACTCTGTGTATCTCTCACATGATTCAATAATAACCACTTTCTTTTTCTGCCTTTCATTTCCGTGAAGTAATTATATTACAAAATAGATCTATTTTACTCTTAAAGCCAGCATTGCTTACTTATTTTATAAATAACAGTTACAGAGGACAGGTGGAAAATAGAARATTTCAGAGCTCACACTATTGCTGCTGTATTCTGCTCTGGAACAGCAGAGCTGAGAGTGTTTTTGTGTCGTYCCCTATGAAAACCCTTTTCAGAACAAGGAACAGCAGGGTCTATGTTGGTTTTGTCTTATTGTATTAAAACCCTCTTGTCTGTCCTGTCTCTGATCATTAGCTTATATTGCCTACATCATGTGAGGAAACATCTGTGGATGAGATTTTGAGGTTTAGTTTTTTAATGTGGTTTTGCCAAAACCATGGGTTGCCATGTTACAGTGCTCTTCTGTCACTACTGTACTGCTGAATAAAATGGGCTTTTCTGGAACTCTTTCTGTTTCTTTTCCCYATCCTGACACTCTTATATGGTTGGACTGCTGGGGGTATTTTTACCTTGTCCTCAGTGCTTTCCTCCTTATTTATGGTATATTTATGTGTTTCTCAGTTTCTTTGTCTAACTCAGAAATATTACAAAGGCTCAGGGTTTGTTTGCATCTGAGGACCAGTTTGAAGCATAGGAAATATTTAATTGTGACCACTTCTTACAGTTCCTCATTGAAAAGATAGAAATGTGCAACCTATAACAAGAACTTGTTTCATTTAAAAACATATAAAAGAATTAATTGCTGTTATATGGTTGTTAATAAGATCAAAGGAAAAAGGGCTTTCAAGCATCAACACAAAATTCCTTTTGCTYTTAACAGATCAGCTTTCATCCTCTGGTTTTGCTAGATTTTAGTGTAAATGAAAACTTGTTTCAGGATGTTCTCAACAAAAGATATCAATTCAGATTGATCAAAACTTCTTTCAAGTCTAGGCTAAGTTCAACAAATACATGCTCAATTCAGAAAACTATTTTAGCTGAAAGAATGGAAAAATATTTAAAATTAAACAATTCTGATTTGCATTTGAAATATGGGGCCATTTCAACATGTGCATGTTTTCAAGGTTTGCAAGTATGTAAAGTGGCTGATTGTCTGAAAGAGCAGCATTTTTCATCGTAAGAAATAATGCACCTTTCCAGAAGGAGTAACATAGGTTAGTCAAGAGCTAGAAAAAACCCAGACACTTGTTACCATCCAGGTTCATTCTTCAGATGCTGAAAAAGAAACCAAATATGCAAGAAATTAAAAATGTGTCAAGAGAAGGAGAGGCAGGTGATAGCAGCGGCTGAGAAGGAAGAGGGGRAGCTGTGGTCTTGTGCAAGCTATGGTAAAGTACTGCCCATTGCTGTTTGGGGGCTCCTGCAGGGCAGCATTAGCTGCTGGGGCCCAAGGGACAGAGATGGTCAGTCTGACTTCTTGCTGGCTCCCTGGGGACCTGGTGGAGTGCAGAGTGTGCTGTGTCCCCTTGCCAACAGAACAGTCCTAGGGAAAGCAGCTGGAGCACCTGCCAGCTCCTACAAAGGTTTGAGCCAGGAGATTGTGTTTGATGGGGCGTGCAGAGAGGTTGCTGCCCTGCAAAATGTGAACACCAGTGTCCCTTGGGAGTGTCTTCAAAAGCATTTAGAAGCTTTAGAAGAGAGAAGACACATCCCTGTCCTCTTGGCTGTAAAGCTTTTCTAGTGTCTCGCACTTGCAGGGCTGACTGTAATTGTGGTATKTTTTTCATTGATGGTCTGGATGCATCAGTACAAAGGCTGAAAAGATCCTTGTGAATGGAACTTGCCTGGTATACATCAGCTTCTGGTGGTGCTTGCAGACAGGCAGGCATCTTTGAGGAAAAACAGCCTGGATAGTGATTTACAAACTGCTCACAGCTTGCTCAGCATTCTGCTTTCTGCTGTTTGATAGGTATTATATATATATTTCAYTGTGGCTGCTACCACTCATCTTTGACAGATATGAAGCCCTTAGTCTGACATATGGCTTCAGGGTATCKGGAGTCTAGGTATGAGAGTGAATAAAATTAAGCTGTGCCGGAAACAGAGAAGCAGGGGAAAGATGCCTTTACAGAAGGAAACAGACATATCCAGAGGGCTGATCAAACACTGAAAAATTATCATGTGAAGCAGGCAATAAATTGCATGTGAACTCATGAACCGTGACTTGGGATTGAAAATATCTGCAGGAAGAGCTAAAACAAAAGAGAGTATRACCAAGCCTAAAGCCTGCAAGACTTTTCTTCCTTTCTAATGCACAGTTGCATTGAATTGGCCAGCCAACTGTTGGTTAGTTGGATTTTTTAAAATTTAGTCTTAGAAAGAAAAATATGAGAAGGCAGTTTTGAATCAAATTCAGATGCAGTATGCATGGGACTGTAGCCAGTCACTTCATACAGAATTCACTTCCTGTGCTTAGGAAGAGCAAGCTAGTTCCTCAGCCCGAAGGCAGTTACAATGCTGAGTGTGTTTATAAATCAGTGATGGCTGGGTTTATTACAATATCTTGGACATTTTCTCACCTAGAAGACCAGTGCTCTACTTGCAGGTCTGTGCAGGCCCATGGATATAACTCCTTCATAGCCTCTGCAAAGCACTGCACAGGTTTTCTGTTCCAGAGCATTCTCTCTTGCCCTGCCCAGCACAGACCAGCTGTGGAGTGACCCTTTCACCCACACTGCTCCCCWGGTTCTCTTATTTATTGTTGCAGGAACATTTCACCATCACAGATAAGAAAGGAAAGGGCTGTTAATGATCATATATGCATGTATAACAGCAATGCATTCACCTATATAGAAGGGCTGTGCTAAYATGAATGGTCTGGGATGGGATTCCTGCTTAGATTAGAGAAGGCTCACATCATGGTGCTATGAGGGTTACTAGTGCAGAATCTGGTTTTTTTCAGCTGCATAACTGAGTTGTTTGCCTTCTGATTAAAACTAATATTTTGGGAAACGCCAGGCAATCTAAAAACACTATGGAGAAGGTTTTGCTAGTTTTTGTTGATTTTTCTTTTTGTTTTTCTTTTGGATGATATAGGTTAACAAAGATATTTTTGCTGGAAGTTTCAAGGCATTGGCTGTTATACTTAGTATGGCATGAAAATAAATGATTAAGTGTTCACCTCAATTTTCACTAAAATWAGTTATTTTTTTTGTCTCCTCCTTTCAAAAGAAATGTTGGGAAGAGGTAGCTTAAAGATGAGACTAATGCTATATAATATTGCTGAAATAATGGCCAGGACTCTCTCTCTATGTATCTGTACTAAGTTTTATAATCACGGATAAACTTGAATAAGAAAACAGGAACCTTCCTTAGGATGATAAATTTATTTTGAGACTATTGGAAGCTCTTGTATATTCCAGGGCTTTAGTAAAACAGCAATATTTTCTGTGGCATTGCTGAACTGGAGATAAAGAGATGAGTTAATGTTTTCTTCCGGATTGAGAAGTAAATACTTACTACATGTAAAATGGTAAAAAGAGGGTGTTTTTATCACTTAGCCTCAGGATAAAATACATAAGGTGTGATGTGATGTGATGTGATGTGATGGAGGTAACTAACCCCACCCTTTATTTTCATCTGTTTCCAAGTTTGACATTCAAGTCCAGAATCTGAGACAGCTAAATGCTGCCTGTTGGAAAAGAGAGAGAGAGCAGTCCCCAGATAATAACTGGTGCCATCTTTCCTAGATAGTTAAGAATTGGTTGAATCAGCCCTGGAACCTTCTCCATTGATTAGAGAGAGTACACARCTAGATTCAATAGGTGTTTAACTTGCAGCTGCTTTTGTTGGATAAGATCAATAATATCAAATAGTTGCCAAAAGCTAAGAGGATACATCATTCCTATTGCTACAAAATGGATATAAAGAAAGAGACAAATCACAAAATCTGACATAATGTAATTTATGCAATGAAAAACAAAGAATGGAGTGAGAGTTATTACATGGCATAACACTTCAACATACACAGCCAAAGGGTCAAGCTACTTCTGCTGCTCCACTGGCAACACATATCTTACAGTTTCCTACTGCTGCAAAAATTCAGCAGTGGGGTTGCACATTGTCCTGTGTTTGCTGTGATGTTTGCTTTCAGCAAAGAAAGGCAGTGATGGTGAGGAGGAAGATGATGAGGAGAAAGCTGGGGKTGCTGCAGCTAACCTTTCATAAGGGTCATCCTGGCCTCTGCCCACTCTGTTCTTCCGTCTGTTGTCAGCAGGCCAATTGGAGGCAGCATTTCCTCTTCATTCTCTGCCATTTTTGCTATCTTTTGTAACTGAGTGAAAAGATCTCCCTCACTGAGACGACGGAAATTAATGACAACATCCAAAACAAAAAACTGCAAAAAAATTACAGAAGTCAGAAGATCAGTCAGAGGTGGGTTGGACCCTTTGTGGTCCAACATTTTGCTGTCRCCTGGATAGGTGCTGAGATGCTGAAGTCCTGCCTGGAGAGCCAGGCCTACATGCAATGCAACACAAAACCACTGGGGAATGAATGGCCCAGGGCTCAGCTCTCCTGTGTTTTGACACCAATGTAAGTGCCATAGGGGACTTATATTGTGTGTTGTACTCAAATAAAATACACASTATTTGAATAAGCTTTAAAAACCTTGGAGCGATAAAATCAGACAGTATGTAAGTAATTTTCATGGTATTATTTGTTTAAACATAACCTAGAGAATCTAGAAAATTTCCTGTGCTTCCTAGAAAAGCAGAAAGCACTTCACTGGAAGCTACTTCCTCATTCCAAGAGCACCTGCAGGCATGGCTCCAGTACTGCAAACAGTCAAGCTGTGCTATAAGCRCTGAGCCCAGGGAACAGACTCTGCTGCTCCCTGGTAATTACTGGTTGGGGCAGATTCACTCTAACMCTCCAGTATTTCTGCCTGCACCTGTGCTAACTTCTTCAGGCATAGCTTAGGGCCCCTACATGGTGTCTGTGCCATGCATAGGTGTGATGGTGGTATARTTGACGTGAACTTGACTGTGCCAATATTTGACTGTCATGAGAAGAGCATTTCCAGCAAATGCACTCTAATAGAATTCTTTTTTCTCTGTGGTTTCATCACTGTTTATTAAACATTTTTGTTWGAAAGAGAAAGCAAATAAATTCTGCCACATTCCTCCTCTCTGCATCACTGTAYTTGGAACATTATGTGGTCCAAGGACAAAAATGCTGCAGAAGCATCTTTTAGAAATATCAACTGCAAATGCTTGGTAAGAAGTGAATTTATACATAGCACACTAATTGCATTTCTGAACAGAGATTAGATTTGGCTCTTCTGGAGTGAATTTAAGCAAATTAAGAAATATAGAAAGGTATGAAAAAATAAAACTAATTTACCTGATTATTACAAGCAACAATGATGTGCTCTGGTTCTGGCATTACGCTGCTTTTCTGGGCCACGAGGGTATCTTTGGTAAGTCCTGGAAGACGATAGGAAGAAAAGAGTCCATAGTATTGCTTCATGCAGAGAGGATGGCCAGACAGCTGTCCACGAGAAAAGTCAGTAGGTAAAGCATGGCTGCAGAGAAAGAGAAAAACAAAGCCAGAGGAAAAGAGGGGAGAGAGACAGAGAGGAAAAAAAATCTTATCTGTCCTTTGTTCTGTTACAATTAGATCAGGTATAACACAAATTGAATAATAAAATGAGATTACAGTATAAGGGAAATAGATGAATTCCCATACCAAAGTTAAATACATCATTCCTGGCAGTTTCATGCATATTCATTAAGCAATTGCATTATCATCCAGTGGAAATGGAAATAGCAGGTCACAAGCAGCTTTGCAATGTGCATTGGAAGCCTGACTAGCTGGGACCCCAGAAACCTGGCAGGATGGAAGTCAGCAGAACAGCTGGGAAAGACCAGCACCTCAAAGAAAGGTACTGATGAAATTCCCTGCAAATCACAGCAGTCATGTACTGTGCTGACTGATTAGTGTGTGTGAGAGGGCCTTCCTTGACAAACAGGAGTGACCTGGGCAATACAGTGAGAATTTCTGTTTTCCACAGGTCCTCMCTTTTGTGCTAATTTTCACTTAGACCCATGGAGTAATATGTGCTGAAAACCTGTTATTTTTTTGCTTGGATGGTAGGTGAAACCAGCATCTCTTTAAAAGCTTCTTTAGTAGCCAGGAAAAAAAAGAGAAGAATTATCACAGTCACAATTACGATTATGGATTGTAAAATACCCCACTGACACTGCAGCAGGAAATAATGGTGCTGTTGGTCAGGAGAGGCTGCAGAGACCACAGGAGGAAGAAAATCTTACAGTGCAGAGATTTTCCTTCTGCAAAAGAGGACTAAGCTTCCAACTTGTCAGGGAGGGGTAAAAAAACAGGCAAGGAGGTTTACTCTCATACAGCWTATAAGGGGTAATATTTTATGCTAGTTTATCTTGGTTAACCATGCCTTTAGAAATGTTGCAGTTCCCAACTCTCAAATTCTCTGTATCACTTATTTTCTTGTACAGGTACATAATACATATATGATTTGAAGAATAATGTATTTCCCCTCTGTTTTTATTCAGAAAGTAACAAGAGCATAAGTAACTTATTTTTACTAGCTACTGAGCCTGTCTTTCTATGGTGAGACTTCCCTCCCRTGCTGGGATGTGTTATTTCTCTGGAGGGACGGAGGTGGGACAGTGTTGTTGTAAGTGGAGAGTGCCAGGAGAGGTGTGCAGGCTGTGTAACCACAGTGCTGCTGCCCATTGGGTGTGGGGAGCACAAGTTTCCTCTTGTGTTCTCAGTAATTCTGTTAGGCAAATTGTCTGTGCCCTTTTGGGCTGCACTGTGCCTGCCAGAGTGATGACTGCCAGCCATCARAAAGGATCCTTCTTCAACCTGTTGCACTGCAGGAATACAGCAGAAAGGGTRTAAAATATTGCTGAAGCACTTGTCCTGAAGCATGCTGGAGCCCCAGCCCTTCCCCATGGTGGAGAGGTGCAATACAGCCCGGCTTTGTACTGACAGCAGCCTTGAATCAGAAGCCCTGTGARTACTCAAGCTCTCCTTCCAAGCCACTTACGTGTCCAGTAAAGCTTTGTAGTCTTGCACTCCTGAAATGAGATTGGCAGCAAACCTGCAAGTAGCAGAGAGAAGTGACATCAGTCTTTTGTCATTTGGCAACACTGGGCTGTTTCTGGGAGACAGAGGATAGCCTGAATGATTGATGACACGGCATAAGGAGAGAAAATCTTGGCAAGAAGAGCTCCCTGCCCCCACCCAAAACCTAAATTAATTCATGTCAAGAGAAATATGAAATCCTAGAGACAGTCCCTTCAAATGGTTAAACAGACTACCACAGGAGGAAGCCTGAAAGTGCTTATTTAGAGAATGGGAGCAGARACTGAATATTTAATAGAATCCTCACATGGGTTTCAATATCAATGCTCATAACCTGTCCAGCATTAGGGTACTTCCTGTCCTAAGAAGATATTCTTTTTGCAGAGCTGTGGACAGGTGTATTTTTTCCTGACATTGTCCAWTTGCACTGTGTCAGAATGGGAGACTCTGAGAAAAATATTTCCTTGTTAAAGCATGTGCATTAGAAAATGCAAAGTAGAGTTTTTTTGAAAGCTGTGTGCACAATAAATTTAGTAAGTAATGAATGAAAGCATTTATAGTTATGTTTAAAGTAAAGTAAAAAGAYGAATTAGCTGTCTATGCAAAATGTTAAAATAATGCATATTTGTTTCAAGGTTCTGGCTGCTTTATAATAGTATAAATTCACATGCAGTTAATTATTTCAGTAATGAGCAGCTAGAGAGTACTAAAAGCAAAGAGGAAAATTGCACTATATGAAGGTAGATTTTTACTGTTTTAAAAGGAAGAATGTTTTGGCAAAGGCTGAAGAATGGAATCCTGTTTTAAGGGTGTCTGGAGAGGTATATTCTGTGCTTGGATACATGCATACCTTCTCACTTTTTAAATGATAGTAATTGCCTACAACAGCTCAAAGTAGAAAGATCAGTTCAGAGCTGGGACTGATGGGCCTGAAGGAAGCAGTGTTCTTGGGGAAGAATGATTTCTAAATTCTTATTCTTAGATCCCCTGTGTTTCTGGTGCCCTTTTGTGCATCTGAGAGAGACAATTTAATGCCAGCGTGGCCTTTTCAGTTTGCAGGGTGGCTACAAGTCATAGTGAAGCCATGTTAAAGATTATTTCCCTTGAAACTCTGTGCCAGAAATTAGTATTTATTYTTTTTCATCACAAAGTGGTTTACTTGAATCACGTACAGTAAAAAGCTTTGTAAATATTCCTTAAAAATATAAACCCCTTGGCATTTTTTTCATGCAATGAATGTAATAGTAATGACATCTTTCTTTCTGAATATCAGTATGAGTTACCCCAGAAACACTGCCCTAAGTCAGCAGGCCTCATAGGAAATCACTTTAATGGCTACAGCCCTTACTTTTTAAAGRAAGTTGATTGTCTTTTGCAAAAGCCGTACATTTAAAATATCCTTTCAYTTAGCAAAAGCTGCAAAGTCATAATACATTACCTCAGCTGGTCATTTATGTCCTTGAAATGCTGACGAGCAAAGATAATTGCGGGGCTGGAATTGACTGGAAGAGCCAGGCGGTTGTTGAGGTACATGTCATCCAGCCAGTAGTGAAACACCTGAGGGAAGGGGACACAACATCTTAAAGCTGCCACACAGAAAAGCAGTCTGGGGTGAGGGGACACTGCCTGGTGCTCCTGGTGTCAGCCATGGGCTCTGATTAATGGAGCTGCTGAGCATTTTCAGTCTGGGCTCTGTGACCTCAGCTCAGCAGAAGTCAGCCGCAATTCCATAATCCTATTTCTCAATCAATGGCAATTTACAGTGCGTTCCATTAAAAACTACACCAGCTCCATTGTGGTGCTTTGGGTATTTTGTTGTTTGCTTCTCTCTACAACCAGAAAATGTTTGAATACAACAGGTTAACTCTTCCATAGCAATTAGAATATGTTTAAGAGAGGGCCAGGGTTTTACCAGTGATGCCTTTTCTCAGGGGGCTTCAAATATTTGTGAATGATGCCAAGATACTCCATTGCTAACCATCAGAYATTGTCCTGTAGCAAGACAGAGCAGGAGAAGAATTTCCCAAGCCTGATGGTTTAGTCCTGCAGAGAGCAGCACGTGGATAGGGCCCCTTGAGAATTCCCTTTGTGTCCACTGACACAAATGCAGATTGCTGATTCTTGACCCAGACAGACACACATTAAATTTCCAACCATTTTTATTGAAAACACAGATGAACAGTAACTGCATTCCTTTATGTCTGAGCAGAGATTGAAGAATCATTATTTGGAAAATGGAGGCTTTCCAAAAAAGATCAAATGGCCTTTCTGAGAGGGCAGGCTTTGCATATGGTAACTGTAAACAACAACAAAATTATGCAAAAATAATTACAAATGCATGCATCAGTTGAAAAAGTTTTCCTCCGAGATATTTCATTGCTGTTAGAACAGATGCTTCCCCCACAGTCTCTGGAGTCTTCAGGGGAACATGCTAGAGATATACTCCTGGCAAGTTAAATTTAAATAAAACCATTTCTAATTTACCTTAAGAATCAGGTATTCATTTTAACAGCCAGTATTTAAAACTGTCACAATTTCAGAAAATGCTTATGCATCCTTCCTCTGTAATTTTCATTCTATAAGTGCTCAAATGAGCAGATGTCTTTGGGAATATTATTTCTTATCAGGAACACTTTTTAAATGCTGGTTAGTTTAGCCACCATGAAGTTCTGTGATCACAATATGAAAAAAGGATTGGGCAGCATTTAGTTTACAAATTAAGCACTGCTTTTAAAATGAAAGCACTGACAGCACTGTAGCCTTTTCTCCCTGACTGTAGCAGCAATTCGATGGAGTTTTTTGTGTGTCACACAAAAGGGAGAACCACAATTCACTGACATCAGTAACAAGCCTGCAGGGTTTYACTGAATCCATAGAATCATTTTCCTTGTTGGAAAGGAAGGACTTGGATAAAACTCTAGTTTTCAACTGCCATATTCTAACGTGGTTAATAAGGGCAGGATGAACTGCGACTTTGTGGAATGGTAAAATCTACTTTAGCTGTGGCTTACCTAATTTGCCTGCCTTGGGAAGCAGAAAGCTGAACTTTTGTAAAGGCAAAGGTCTTAGCATGGTCTGTGTGATAGATGTACATGAATATACATGTAAGTGCATATTTGGCAAAGTAACTACATTGGTATAGCATGACAATGAATGGCAAATAATAGTTCAATTTTAAAAAACTAATTCCTATAATGAAGTATTCCATTCCAGAATAATCAGAGTGGATCAGAACTTTGTGTAGATGGCTGTCACATGGATATTGACATCATTTTAAAAATCTAGCCTATTACATCTGAAATATTCCTTTGTCAGAATGACCTGTTTGCATTGACCTGCTGAAAGAAAACAGTGATTGCATAGAGAACATCAGAAAGAACTTGTAAATAAGCATCATCAAACACAGTGATTATTTTTTCTACTGCATTTGCTTACCCAGTTTATTGTCTTTTCACTWCTTTCCTCAAGCATTTTCTGCAAGGATTCCCCCAGGCCTCCTGCAATTCCAAATTTCTCCACAATGGCCTTGGTTTTTTTAAATTGCTCCTCTGGCACCAAGTGTTTCATGCACTGTAGGTACATGTGTAAGGTCTGTTGCAGTGGTGGAACTGGAAGTTTTGGCACTTCCTAGTCATTGAAAAGAAATATATATATTGGTGAGTAATTGTACTTGTTTACAATCTGTCCTCTTTTGTTTTCCTATTTTTTTTCTTTTGTTGCTGATTAATACGTTGCATCCTTTTCAAAATTAATTTATTCTCTTTTAGCAGTTGAGAGGCCTGATTATTACAAATGTACTGTTTGTAGGCTTTCAAATGGATAGAGCAGTGGACTAGTGGAAAATTATCAAGGACATTATTCCTTGGTAAAAATKCTAGAAATCCTAGGATAAAGAGGCATGATGCAAGCAAATACCCTGAGCTAAGCTCTAGGAAATCTCCGAATACATTACAAAATAATAATATAATATCTTAATGTATTTCATTACTAGAGAAGTTGTGATTAGCTTTTGGTTAGTAAMACCATGGGTTAATGCTTGTCTGGTTGGTAATATGGATGGTTATACAAGGATAGAAGTAGAAAACATGCAGGTCTACCTGTTTATTAGTACTGGTTATGTACAGTCCTCAATAAGCTTGTACTTTACCCTGCCAAACCTCTGCTGTCAGTCAGTCTGGAACCCCCCTGGAAGGCTTGACAAAATGTTTCCATTTATACTTCCTTTATCCTTACCCTGTTTGGAGCAATAGTATCTGGGAAGAAAAGAGTTCCATGCTGTCCATGCAATTAAGTTTCCTTTGTTTTTAAATTTAGAATTAACCAAGTGAAGTGTAATTAGTAATTTAAAAGCCAGAGCAATTATTGGGACACACAAGACTTTGGACCTGGTTAGCATAAGAAATTTGATCATCAGGATGCCTTGGCAAGAACAAACAGAACTTTGAGGATTAAATCAAGACTAACTGAAGACTAACTGAATCAAGACTGACTAATGAAGACCAACTGAATCAAGACTTGCCAAAAAAGAAAATTACATCAAGACTTCTGCAAGTAAGAGATATTGTAAAATGTATAAATTTGTTTATGTGATGATTAAGCCAATCAATGTAGTAAAAAATGTCTAGCCATTCTAGAATAATATATAAGCATATGTAGTCCACAATCAATTTGGATTCTGACCAGCTCTAAGTCTTCCTGTCTCTCTCCATTGCTGACAACTGGTGCTCTGTGTGAGGAGAAGGAACAGCCTATCTGGCTGCAATYGGCGAGCCCCTGGAACTGATCATGATGGTGAGAGAACCATGTTTGGGCCAAGCTGCCTTACCAAGAGAAGCCCTGGAGGGTATCACAGATGCAGCTCGTTTGGCATTTCTTAAGGTTCCTGATGTGAAAACCCCTAAACAGCCCTTCATAAATATCAAACAGGGTYCACAAGAGCCTTATGTACAGTTTGTGGACAGATKAAAACAAACACTGGAGCAAGAGAAGCAAGAGAAGTTATCAAGCAAGAGAAGTTATACTCCTCAAATTGGCCATAGAAAATGCCAATGAGGATTGTAGTCACCTTTTGAAATCTTTGCCTTCTGAACCTGAGCCCCCTTTACTCCAAATGATCCAAGCATGCAACCACCTGGGAACACTACAACACACCATGGCAATCACCTCTCAAATCATGGGGCAAGGCATAGCGGATGATTTTGCTGTCCTGAAATTAGCCCCTGGAAAATAGCTGGTTTGTTTTGGCTGTGGGGAGTCTGGACCCATTAAAAGAGACTGCCAAAAAGCACAGAAACCCAAAGCCCCAGATATACATCCTCGCTGTTGGAAAGGCCCTCACTTTGCTAGTCTGTGCCGCTCTAAGTTTCACCAGAATGGCCAGCCTTTACAGGGAAACTCATCTTGGAGGGCAGAGCTGCACTGTGCGACGACATAAATCCCACAGCTGACACAGCAACCAGGAGCAACTGCCAACTTCCARCAGCCCTGCCCGCTGGACAACAGTCACGGACCTGTGTGCAGCCACCCCAGGCAGCACAGGACTGGACATATCAAATGATACCACAGTAACATTACTCGATTCATCTGTTCATTTGCTTCCCACAGGAGTTTTCTGACCACTGGAACAGCATATGCATGCTTTGATCATAGGCACATCATCCACCTGGATAACAGGGTTGTTTGTTCTCCCTGGGGCTATTGACTCTGACTCRGTTGAGGAAATTAAGATCATGGCTTGGACCCCCCAGCTGCCCTGTGTGGTCCTGGCCAGGAGCCATGTAGCCCAACTTGTCCTTTTTCTGGCAGCACCCCTATCTGCACCTCCAATAGCTGAACAGAGGGAAGGGGGGGTTTGGTTCCACAGGGGTCCCGCAGATTTTTTGGACACAATATATCACATCTCAGTGTCCCACATGCCAATGCAAAGTGACTCTGAAAGGCAGAGACATAATTTTAACAGGACTCCTTGATACTGGAGCAGATGTGACTTCTGTCAAAAAGGCAATGGCCCAGTGATTGGCCATTACTGTCTGTGCCTCGAGTGCTCTTGGGCATGGGTGGGAAGAGTCAAAGCTTGCAAAGACAACATTTGGTGCACATTGCAGGGCTTGATGGGCAGACTGCCACAGTCAAACCTTTCGGGCTGTCTGTCCCCCTGGTTTTGTGGGGGAGGGATGTGTTGACACAGTGGGGAATTTTTATGCATTCAAATTTTGTATAGGAGTCATTGGAACCTTTGAAATCCTCCACAATGGTCTCTGGCTGAAGTGCCCCAGCCACTTTCAAGATTGGAAGGAGCAGGCCAACTATCAAAGGCAACACTTGATACTGACCTAAAGCCCTGAGGGATACCTTGCCTTAGTCAAACCAGTTATATTTCCAGTTACTTCCCTTTTTAACAATATATTTTCTTGCGAATTTTTCAGTACAGCTATTTAGAATTATATAACTAGCTTTTTGTTGTTTTAGCCTTCAAAGTTTATATCCCATTACTTAAATCTATCAAACAAGCAATCTTTAAAAGCTGCTGCAGAGGGTGTGCCCCCACTGCCTAGCACCAGCCAGCATGGTCTAACCTGCACAGCAGCCCAAAGTTATAGCACATCAAAATACCAACTGATGCTACATACTATCCCAACTCTATTAACATTTACCTTCTAATTTTAGTAACTTGTGATTTGTGATTTTTAACAGGATTGTTAATAGAAAAATTCAAAGATGTTTGTGTAAAAGTGGTGTCTTCCTGCATATTAATAACACAGCAAAACTGCACAGTTCACTGAGAGTAATTAGACAAGTCGTAAATCCAAGATTCTTTAGATCACATTCAAGACAAACTTTGAACTTTATTTGTAGTAGTTATTTGAGACTTAACTAGAGCTAGTACATAAAACTCCACTGTCAGTTTTATTAAGTGCTTGCTTTTTGCTCCATAGTTTCAATGAAGTCGTTTTATTATAAATTTTTCAGAACAGATGTTATTTACCTTGATGTTTAACTGTTATATGACAAATTTTCAGTAACTTTTTTATAATAATAGAGTTTAAATAAGTTAATTCTTGTTAAGATTAATTTTGTTTAGTCTCAGTGATGTTAACTTTAACTTCTTTTAAGTATATTTTCGTTATGTTTCACTGAAGTTAATTTTTTTGTGAAGTTGATTTTAAATTTTGTTGAAGTATACCTGTTTCAATTATAAAATATAATTCCTTTACTATACGAGTGAATAACATAAAGCCTAAATGAATTTTGTCAACATTTGCTTATTYAAAATATGAGATACAATTATTTTATTATAGAAATAAGAACAACTTTTGCTATTTTATTTTTATAATTAGTACTGAAGAATGAGTAAAAATTTCATATTATGACTGCTATCAGTTGTGATCTGTTTGATGCTCTTTGCTTTACTACTGTTTAGCTAAAGAAAAAATGACAAAGCCAGCTGATTTACAAACCTTCACAGGTTGTTGTATAGCTATTGATAAGACATAGATTATTTTTCTAACTACTATTACTAAGAGGTTTTTAAAATATATTAAAGAGACTCTTCCAGTTAAAGCCTGGACCCTGGCCAAGTCCTAGCCTTAACTAGTAGAGAAATATACCGATAAAACCAAGTGTTTTCTACATCAAAACTATACTCAAATCATTCTGACTTGCCAAATTTGGACCTATAATGGCTAAACCTCCTTTTAAAGTGAACTTGGAGGGYTTACCCTCCAAGCCCTCACTTAAAAATTGCTTTAAAAATGAAGCTTGCCAATTACTACAGAGTCTAAGTAATAGTACAATATTTAAGAAATTGATAGTGCATTATTTTAAATCACCATTCTATTTTTCATGTGCTGCTAATTGTATAAGTTATTTCATTTATTTTTACTTAGTATAAGTTTATTGTTTTTACTTTCATGTTTATTGTTTTATGTTGCCTTCATAATGAGAAACACACATGCTATTAAAAAACAAAAAAAAATAGGTGGGAATATAGCTCCTCCAGAACTTTACACTAATATTTACACAAAAAAAWTTTAAAGCAAATCCAATCAAATCAATTTTGACACCTTGCCCTCCTGAAGCACCCTTGTAACCCCAAGAATTAGAACTCCTGGGTTCTGTGAAAATGGATTTTTGTGTTAATTTTAAATACACCGAAAATATCAGTCTAAATGTTTCTCCCTATCACCTCRTGTATAAGAATCAAACCTTTTGCTGCAATGACAGTTCTTGCAATGTTTCTAAATCCAGTAGTGTCCCCCCCTGTGGCTGCCATCAGGAAAGTTTTTAGTTTATAAAGATCAAGCCTGAGCCTTTAGTGGCTAAGGTTTTTAGCTAAAAGATTCTTTTTAAGATGGGTATGTATGTGATGATTTTCATAATAATTTTATTAATCGAGTTACCTTGCTTGTTTCAATGTGTGCAGAGATAAATTAATAAGGCCATTAAAGGAATGATTTTGACTGAAAAGAGAAGAGAGAGATACTGGAACAAACAAGACAGATGTACTTGGGACCTGGTTAGCATAAGAGCTGTGATCGTCAGGATGCCTTGGCAAGAACAGACAGAACTTTGAGGATTAAATCAAGACTAACTGAAGATTAAATCAAGACCTACTGGAAAAGAAAAGTACATCAAGACTTCTGCAAGTAAGAGATGCTGTAAAATGTATAAGCTTGTTTATGTGATGATTAACCCAGTCATTGTGGTAAAAAATTATTAGCCATCCTAGAGTAGTATATAAGCTTATGTAGTCCACAATCAATTTGGATTCTGACCAGCTCTCAGTCTCCCTGTCTCTCTCTCCATCRCCAATCAGCAATTTTGGGGGCAGTGGGAAAACAAAGCAAGGAGGTAATTCATGGAAGACTGGCAAGCTGCAAGAGGCTGTGATGCTCTAAGTGTGGTTCCTCAGGGAGGGAGCTGTGTCACCTAGTTGAGAAATGGTCATCTAATGCAGCTATGCTTGTCCATTAGTGATTAGAGTAGGCCATAAATTTTTGGAGGCTTTGTTTTCCTAATTTGATTTTTGCCCTTCTCCTGAAGTAAGCAATGTTCAGATTTTTTTGCTAGTTCTTGCTGTAATGGACATTCATGTTAGTAGGATTGCAGTGTGATTTTGGGTCGAAGAAAGGATTAGCAGTTACCTGTCCCAGCTGCTGCTCAGAGTTAGTGCAGTGCATGCAGGGAGGGAGGGTGTGGAGGAAGTGCTCTGAACAGTTGGCAGGGACTGGGTGTCCTCTTACTCAAGTACCAGCTCTGCCTTTTGACATCCACAGAAAAGTCAGTGATGCATTATGTTTCCTATCTAGAAACCAAGGATTTTAGATACTCATGAAAAGTGTCATAGGATTATCTGTTTTTAATGGAAATACAAATCCAATTTAGCCTATAACACACCCAGAAATAAAAGAATGGCAATTCTACAGTTTCAAGCTATGTTTAGTCAAGACATATTTCTTCTGTCATCGTTTTCTTGGTCATTGGAAATGGATGTGCTAACTAGTATTTATTTTTGATACCTGGCTTTGGCCCTATCTTTCTGGGTAAGGTTCCTGTGCAGTTCATGACTCTGCTTAGGAAAAACCCCTGGAGCCTGACTATTGACAGGCATACACACCCAGCACCTTCTAAACCAGTCTGAAAATGAATCATATATGATAGTTTGATAGTGCTGTACTAGCAGGAATAATTTCATACCATCTCTGACTTTGTAATATAAAAATATTTGTTGTATAATRATATTTAATTTACTGTAATTCTTCAGAGGATGTTCGGAGAAAGAGTTTTTTTGGATATGAGAAGCACTAGTGTTAGATCAAGGTTTCTGGCTATAAACTGTTACAGGATAACTGGTGTTCCCTGAAATGAAGAAATTGGCTCTAGAACAGGGCTTGGTTTACAATTATGATATTAATTTACAGAATTAAAATTATTAAGTCATCTTCTTTTTTTCCTTTTTGTTTCCCCGGAAAGAGTTACTTACTCTTTCATCTTTACTGCATGTATCTTTCTCGTTCTTCTGCATGTTTTTTTCTAAGTCAGGCATTCCTGCATTTCTTTTGGTATCTTTCGTTGAGGACAGAAATTGAAGTCACTTGGGGGCACTTAGGGAGCCTGATGCCTCAGTTCTGGAAATACAAAAGATTTAAAGTCCTGTCAGTACCCATTATTTATAACCAAAATGTATGAGGGAGTATTCCCTGTGCAAACACACACAGAAGCTTCAGAATGCAAACCTGAAGAGAAATAGAAGTACAACATTCAAAGTAGCTAAACTGAGCCCTGTGGAGATTGCTCTGACATTCTGTTTGTCTCATTTTGCTATAAATTTATTTATTCAGAACTATCTGAAGCTCATAAAAGGTCCCTTCTCAGCATGGTTTATTTTGTCACTGTAATTTACTTTGCAATTTATTGTGGCATAATCTGCATGCTTTGTATTACTGTTATATGTTAGCTGGAGGAAAGAGGGGACCTTCCTTTGAATGTACTTATGTTGACACAGGTAATAGTAATGTTGCAATTTTCTATATTAGAATCTTATACTTCCTCCCCTTACCATTTTATATGAAAGCACCACAGCCTTTAAATGTATTTTTCATGGCATTGCTCCRTGGGTACAGTGAGGTGCTGTGCTAGAAGATGTAAAAAGGAGCTTGATGGAGATGTGCCTTTTCCCTCTGCAGCCTAGAATCTCACAGAGTACCAGTGCTTTGGGGCATGGGTCTGGGGGACCCTGTGAGCCTGCCTGTGAAGGCTGTGGGGGGACTGACAGGGTTTGAGCTGTTTTGTAGAGCAGTCTTTCAAATAGCATATACTTATCCAGRGAGATGGCTTAACCTGCTAAAAGTCACAGAAGTAATCTGTGACAGAGCAAGTACTTCCACTCGTGTCTCTCTGGTACTGTGCTTACCCTCGTTTCACTTCTAAAGATGCTTCTTCACGCCTTTTCTGTGCAGGGATAGGCTATYTGACATGCATATTTCTTCTGATGTACTAGTGACTGCACCAAGTGATTGTCCTTCAATTATGACAGCACATAAGTACAGTTAAAGCAGAGGGAATTTTTTGTGTTCAGTCAGGTCTTGATGGATTAGAGGTTTTTTTGTTTTCTTTTAATTACTTTGCACTGTGTGTATGCAAAATATAAAAGACAACATGTGTTGACTATGTAGAAAATAATATTTTTCTGTAATCTTTGGAATTACTACATTCAGGGCACTGAAATTATTTCTACAACAGCTTTTAAGAAAAATTTGGATTATATTCTACAGTGCATGAAAGTGAGTTGAAGAGTTTTGTTTAGCAATAGGCAGAGATGGCTGTGGATTATTCCTCTACTGAGGAATTAGCTTGGCTTTTGCAGCCTTGCAGCTTCAGCATGGCTCTGCCAATGTGTATGTGGTCACTGACACCTTGTGTTGATCCTGYCCTGCACTGGCTGTCAGTGGGGCCATGTGCTGTGGAATAGGTTGTATAAGGTTGAGAGATGTCCCTGGGGCCCTGCAATGAGCCACACAGCAAACTTGTGKTGATCTGTCATCTGTTTACAATTTCAACCCAGGTGAGAGATAATGTCCCTCAAGGAAAGGCCACATTAACTCACTGCATGGCTCTACTCTCCCTCGTGTGCTGCACAGGACTCATCACTTAGCCATGCACTCTATTCCTAAAACRCAGGTTCAAAGCACCTCAAATAAAGCATGTCCTGTAACTCTCGGCAGACTGTTGGCTTGCCTAGYTGTTTATGGGCTGGCCTCAGCCCCCCACCTGCATTCAAATACAGAGCAGCCATTTTGTCTTTAGAGCCCCTCAAACTGTACTCCCTTAAAGGAAAAATCCTGCTGGTATTCTTTTTGCTGGGAATTTTGTTCTTTCTTTCCTTATGCTTTTTTGTCAAACTGCAATATGGTGTCACGCTGACTAAAAGTCTATATTGGCTCAGTGTCTCTGGGAAGTGCTACTACTAACAGCCCTGCATATCTGTAAAAGCAGTGTGATAAGGAGTTTGGAGGTGGTAGCCTGAACTGTGCTTTTCTCTGTTGCAGGGATGAACGGAGGCTTTGTCTCTCATTCAAGTGCTGACAGCTTAGCATCATACCAATCCTGTATTTGCTTAATAAAGGACAAGAAAACTGACACAGGAGAAAATCCTGCAGAAATTCAAGATGACTTCAAAGTTGCTCTCTAGAAAGCTGTGAGGTACATTGTCAAAGTTATTAGGCAAAAAAAGGAAAAAAATAATCCTAGCTGTTTTTATTTACAGCTGGCTTAGCTGGAGGGCCAGGGTGAGCAGCTTAGCACGGTGGCTTCGAGTCACAGCAGGCTGGGGAGCYGGGTGGCCTTCCCCACAGCTCAAAGCAGCAACTCAAATCCTTAACAAAAGGCACTGATTTCTCGTTAGCAGATAACAGAGGAGGACTAAAATAAGCCCATGTGCTTATACTGGAGTTCTCCTGACATGATGGACTCGGGAGGCAGCTTGCAGTATATGGTGTTGTTGGGGCAATACATTCAGTCCCCATCCATTCATCCTCACTCTCAGTGTTATCAGCAGGATAAGCTTTAAAGTTCTCAGGAACCTATGCCTGAAGTTAAGAGGAATGAATGCGTTGTCAGGAGCACACGTGTGAAGCGCGCACTGCCGCGGCAGTAGGCAGTAGACGCGGCGCGAGCGGAGCCAGGAGCCGCCCTGTCGCCGGCCGTGAGCTCCCTGCGGGCCGTRGCAGCGCCGGACCGGTCGGGGCGCGCTCACGCTCCGCCGGGGGCTGCCGGCACGTCCCGAGACCTTCCCAAGCCTCAGCCCCGAAGGAGCCCTTTCCCTCCCGAACAGCCCGTCGCGGCGGGACGCTCGGGCAGCGGCAAAACGGGGCAGCCCCGTGGGTGCCGCCTAGCCCSCCGAGTTTGGCGAAGGGAGCTCGCTGGGCTCCGCTCCGCGGGACCGGCCGGCCCCGCTCCCGCTCTCCCCGGCCCCAGGCTCTCCCGCAGCCGCGCCGTCGGGGCAGCGGCAGGCGCGGGGCGCGCAGCCCGCCCGCCCCTACCTGCTCGTCGGGGAGCTCCGGAGCGGCCGCCGGGCGGGCTCTGCGAGTCGCGGCGGCTCTGTCCAAGGTACCGCCGCCTCCTCCGCGGCCAGGTCCTCTCTGGGTGGGGGCGTGCGGAGGGCGGCTCAACTCCGCCGCCGCTGGCTCCTCCCCGCCCCGCCCGGCCCGGCCCGGCCCGGCCCGGCCCGGCCCTGCCCCACCGGCCCTCCCGCTGCGCGCAACAGGCGCTGCTGCCCGCCCGCTGCTGCCCGCCCGCTGTGCCCTGCGGCTGCTGCGCCCAGGGCCGGCCGTGTCCCCCGAGGGCGGGCGGGCACAGCCGGGCTCGCCGGAGCTCTTACGGCCGTCGGGGTCAGCCTCGGCAGCGGCAAGGGGAGCCCCGAGGGGCTGCTGTGCTCGCAGAGCCGCGTTGCCGCAGGGCTTTGTCGCCAGTGTCTAGAAGTGTCGCCGTGGGGCATCTGCKGCTCCTGGAAGCTCGGTGGCCGAACGGGCGGGCGGCGCTGCCAGTGGCTGCCGGCACCACGGCCGGGAGGGGGGGAAGCCGCGACGGGGCGGCAGCGGTCCCGGGTGGGGCCCGGGTTCTGCAGGAGCTGCCTTGGGGCCGGCGGCATCCGTGGCTCGGGGCGGATGCCTGGGAGAGGCTCCGCTTTTGCCGCTTATCACAAAGAAGCGGCTGCGGTTTAGGGAAACGGGTCTCACCTCCCACCACGGTGGCCACTGCTCTTTCGCCAAACCCCCGTGCCAAAGCGCCATCCCGCTGTTTTCATGAGTTTTGCGCCTCCTGAGCAGCGACTCGACCGCCCCGGCGGGAGTTGCGGAGCCGTGCGTCCCGCGCAGCTCGGCGGAACCGAGCGGCCGCTGCTCCGCGGCGCCCAGATCCCCAGGGACGGGTGGGAACCCTTTAATAGGTGATATGGCCGCTTGTAAATGTCTTTTCACCCCTCTTGCGATTACCAATAATTATTTTTGTTTCCTATCGGGTTAAGAATTAAAATAAACGATTTTATCTTACATTAAGAGAAATTTATAGTGCAAATTATGCAGTCTTGTTCCCTTGTGAATGGATCGAAGATTTCCGCTCTTTGCAAATGTCTGAATTAAGCGTTTCACCCATCTTTTGTTTTTGTTTAATCCCCGTTGAGTCACCAAGGTGAGTGCTTTTCAATTCGGGCGGCATTTAGCACTGAGGAAAGCACCTTCCAGTATTGTACCTCTAACGGCTGGTGATGTAATTTTTGAAATATTAGAAAATTGAAATTCATTATTGTGGGGAATTAAAATTGAATTCACATGAGAATTCAAGGAGCTGTTTTTAAACAAGCAGTAGCAGGGTTGCAGTACGATGTTGTTCGCTCAGATCCATAATGTTGTGAAGAATGAATGAGAACATTTTGTACTGGGGTTTTCTCCTGTGCCATTTTGGTAGCTAGTGAGAATTATGCTCTGGGAAATTGTTATTTTAGGGGTTACACTGAGCACAACCAGCTCCTACCCTCAAAAACAAAACAAAAGACAATTGATCCCCTTCAATTCTGTTTATTCAGATCATATTATTCTTGTAACTTGGACTTCAACATAATAGAGCATATTGCACTTACCGGAGAACAGCACAAGAGAGAAAAAAAAAGGTACAATACTTCAGTTTATTCCCAGGAAAGAATGAAATGAGACAGCTGTTGCTCTTCTTAAATATAGGAAACCAACTGAAAGTCTGAGTATATGTACACAAGATTTACTAAGTCCCTGAATACACCATTTGAAATTTTACACATACTTTTTTGCTTTTCTTGTAATTTTTACAGAGATATACAGTATGTCACACACAGTTTCAGTTTGAGAACACTCTGCACAATTATACCCCAGCTACAAAGCTGTTGGGTTTTTTGTTTTCTTTTTGGTGTTTTTTTTTTTTTTGAAAGATCCCCTCAGATTCTGCTAATGATTACTCCAATAATTTTTTCAGTGTTATCTCCCATTTCCTACCCCCTCCACTTTGCTGGAATGCTGAGGGAAATACCGATTCAAAGTAAATCCAGAAGAAAGCCATTACATCATGACAAAGGTTAAACTGTAGATATTGCACATCAGTACAGAAAGATAATGCAGTAACATTTTCCTCCCCCTGCTTTGCTTCTCTCCCACAGGTCTCTCCTTGCTCCTGGGTCTGGGCCACATGGGGGAACCTAACTGTACTCATAGTCAGATGAGTCCTCCTCAGACACCCCTTTCAGGTCTCTGTGGTAAGAGCCCATGCCATTCTCATCCATCTCACCCGCTGGCTGGAGGCTTTTGCCCATGCCTTTGCGCTCCTCCATTTTGATGGTGTCATAGAGTCCCTTAGGTCCTTCTTCAAGGAGGATGTTCCTCTCCGAGTGAGAGGGTTTCATTTGGCAGACATTTTTGAGGAAGAGAAGGACAGGGGCATAAAGCACGTTGGCAAGCCCCATGCCCAGGTTGAGCTGCGCAAAGCCCATGGTGTGCACAATCTGGCCGGCCACGATGGGCCCCAGGGCATATGCCACACAGTAGGAGATGTCTGCAATGGCATAGACGCTGCCATAGACAGAGACGTGGCGCACGTCCACCAGGAAAGCCAGGGTGGGCAGCAGGGCTGTGTCCACCAGGGCGATGCCGAAGCAGATGCCACAGAGGGGAATGATGACCTGCCCGAAATTCCTGCAGGCGGGCACCAAGCAGGAGCTGGCACCGATGATGGCCATGCCCAGGGCCCCGTAAAACCACTGCAGGTGTGGGTACGCAGCAGCCAGCTGGACGGTGACGTAGACACCCAGCACGTGGGGGAAGAAGGCGGGCAGCCAGGTGAGGCCCACCTCCCACTCGCTGGCCCCCATGGAATCCTTCATCCAGTTGGCGATGGTGGGCTCCAGGAAGGCCAGGGGGATGTTGCAGGTGGCCAGGGCCCCTGCCACCACGGCGATGTAGGGGTCAATCATGAGGCGGTGTATGGGGGTGCCCACAGGCATGTTAGCCCGYGCCCCGGTGCCACCGGGCGGCGCCAGGACCAGCAGCATCAGCCCGTCGAGGAGGCAGACGCAGGCCAGCACCAGGAAGGGCACCCGCTTGCCCGCGAACTCGTAGAGGACGCCGCCGAAGGGGGGGGCGGCCAGGCTGCCGAAGGAGATGCAGGCCAGGGCTGTGCCCAGGGCGCGGCTCCGCGCCGGCTCCTCGGCGTAGCGGTCAGCGATGAGGGCGATGCCGGCGGTGTCCGCAAAGGCAGAGCCCAGCCCCTGCAGGCTGCGCGCCGCGAACAGAGTCGCGTAGTTCTCGGCGAAGGCGAAGGTGGCGGTGGACAGGAACAGGACGGCCAGCCCGGCCAGCAGCGGTGCCTCGTAGCCCACGCGGTCGATGAGGGTGCCGCTGAGGGGGTTCACCAGCAGCTGCAGCATGGCTTTGGAGGCGAACAGCACCCCGATCTGCACGTCCTCGTTGCTCCCCGTGGCCGGCGGGTACCGCGCAGGCAGAAGGCTCCGGTTGCCGCCGCCGCTCCCGTTGCCCCCCGCGGGCGCGGACGGGCCGGCGGTGCCCCCGCCACCGCGCATAGCCGCGATGTAGTCGGGGATGATGGGCACGATGACCATGTAGAGCATGTTGTCCAGCAGCAGCGCCACGCACACCACCATCAGCAGCAGCCGCCGCTGCCGCCGTGCCTCCCCCATGGCGGTGCCCAACCGCCGCCGCCGCTCGCYCACCGCCTCCGAGAGCCGCTCCACGGCGGCCCGCGCCCGGCCCGCGCCCCCCGCCTCYGACATCGCCCTCAGCGCTGCCGCCGCCCCGCCGCCCGCATGGGGCACGGCGGGGGCGGCCCCGCCGCTTCGGCCGCCCGAGCCGCCGCCGCTCACCTCCGGGCGGCTGCCGTCAGCCCGCGCCGCCGCTGCCAGGCGGCTCCGAGGGGCCGGTCCTCCATCACCACACTAATAAGCGCCGCGCACGGAAACCCCACCCGCCCCCGCCACCGCGCCGGCCCCGCCGCGCCAGCGCCTGCCCGCACTCCGCGCCCCGCCCCGCCCCGCCCCGCCCGCTGCACCGCGCCGGGGACGGCAGCCCTGTTCGCCGCGGTAAGGGGGCTGCGGGCCGGCGGTGCCGCCGGGGCTCTCCGCCCCGGGGGTGTGCCTGGGGGGGCGGTGGGGATGCRGCACCGCCCCCGAGGCGGGGGCTCGACGGCGCGGCCGGCCCCGGACGCCCGGGCATCCCTGGTTGCGAGCCCGGGTCCCCGACAGCCTCTCGGAGCTCTCCGTTGCTTCCCCCTGGGCCGGGGCGACGTGCGCCCGCCGGTACTGCGGGCAGCGGTCCCTTGTCCTCTCAGCCTTGCGTCGCGGCTTGCCTCGGAGGCCGGCGATTGCGGGCTCTGCCGCTGCTCTGCCGCCGTATAACCCGAGGGCTGCTCGGGGCTGTTCTCCGACACGCGGCGCGGGTCCGCCCTCGACGGCGTAGCCGGCCAGGGCAGGGTGTAAGGACGCTCGGGGAGACTTGGACTAATCGGGAACGGGGCTGGCAGGCCTGGGCTGAGCCCCCCGCCTCAGGGCGGGCGTGAGACCACGGAAGCTTCACTGGAAATCAGAGAGCAATACAATAACTGTCTTCCTGCGTGCGAGCGTGTTTCTGACACTCAGACAAACGCCAGAGAAATAATCCTCATCTGCTGTTGTGTTAAACACTGCCCACATTTTGTCGGGCCAGTKCGGCAGCTGGAAGAGCTGTGGAGCAAGGGGCCTTGCCCAGTGCAGACACTTTGGTACATTGAGGAGTACTCCTTAGCATAAAGCAGCACATCTGTACTCCTGTAGCAGAGATGACATGTGGGCTGATCCGAGGAGGATCTCTGCAGAAGGCTGTATGAATTAATCCCATCTCTCAGCCGAGYGGTTCCTGAGTGGATGTGGAGTTTGGGCAACTTCATTTGCTTGCGTAGCYGGGCTTCCACAGCTGAAAGGGAGATGATTTATCTGTCAGTTGCTGTATCTTGCTCTGTTGCGGGAAAACATTCTAGATGGCCAGAAACAATTAAAGATAGATCTCTTCATGGAGTAGCATACAGATCCACTTGTGCTTACACAGAAGTGGAACCTTARAGAATATTTAAAATAACAATAGTCCTAGACATCCATATTGTCATTGTTACCGTTGTTACTCATTTACTATATCCACTGTAAAACTGCAGAAATGCACCACTGACAATTGGGATAAAGCTCTTAACCTGGGACTCTAAATAAGCTATAATCCCAAATGCTTCAAAAGGTAATTTTGGGGTGTAGAAGGAAAGTGTCTGGAGGAATAGAAGAGTCTAACTGGATGGGTACTGAGCTAAAAGCCAAGGCTGCTGCACTTTGCTGCACAGAGTCAAGTCAATTGTCACCTGTGAGACTGATTTAGTTGGGAAAAAATCAAACTAAACACTACGAAGTCCATCCTCCTCTGATTCCTCAAACGGACCCTGGGGCAGCTTTTGAGAACGTTTCTGCACAGGACTGTGAGCGTGGGAGGAGCAGCTACCCAGATGATGAGGARATGGCTGAAGGATGCACCTCCTGTTTGGGATGGATATCACGTTGCGGTAGGCGGTAATGGGTTGGGGGCAGATATGACTTTGGATCGTTGCTGTGCTGCAGTCAGGAGTATTGGAATCTTGGCTCTCGCTTGATGAGGCACTTTATTTGATTAAAGTTTCCCTTTTAATCAGAGATATGGTCATTTCCCGTCTCTAAAATGGAATCTGGCTCTGGGGGTCATGTCTGGATAATAAAAGGACTGGTTYTCTTGTCTCATGGGAGTTGATATCGAATTTATTACCATCAAGAGAAAGCAGAATTATACTTGTAAAATGTTGCATAATAAATTTAGCTTCCTTAGTAAATCAAATCAGYGTATACCCTTATCTGCAAGAGATGCGTCATCGCTACGTGATCTTCTTTGACTAGACAGAACTAATGGGGAGAAAATGTACCTTCAAGTATGGTCAAAGTTGATGGACCCACAGTAAATTAAAATTAAAAATGTCTCCCTGGTGTTTGGCTTAGAAATTTATAATTATATTTGGGAAGGGACTTTAAGGTGAAATGAGATGRCTTCTAAAATTTTGTGCTTTTGTCTCAAAGCCAAGAGATGTGACAATTATTTAGTTTGGGAGGAGGAATGCGGARGAGGTGATGTACTTCATTTGTCCTCCAGTGCAGAACAGGCGGGTTTGGAAAGCCACTGTAATATCAAGGAGATAGAGAAGATTTTGGATCTGTGTAAAGAACAGGGATGACTGCACCAGGACTTCTACCACTTTCTTTGTTCTAGAGGCCATAGATGAAGAAAAAATAGCTCAGGATGACTGTTTGGGAATAAAAAGGAATTTATTATTGAATCTAAAAGAGCCCATGGCACAGGAAGAGAAATTATACTTAGGATCTTCAGGATTTCAGAAAAAATCCTAGAAAATGTATAACATATATGAGCATACAAACCTTTATGTCTGATGATGATATCAGTTTAAATTGACTGTAAGGGTAAAGTGGCATTTAGTATGACCAGTTGATCACATTTCTAACACTCAGCTTTAAAAGGATGCCTACCTACCCTGGGAATTTTGGAAAAATGAGAGGTTTCTCTCCAAACATCAAAATAAATATATAAGTAGTTAAACAGATAAAATTACTTGTGTACAGTCTGCTCTTGCTTGTCCTGCTGCCTACTGAATTGATAACCCTTTTGCTTTGAAATGACAGTTGTTTTTGATGCTGTATCAGGGCAATTTTAGAGAGAGAAAGAGAAAGAGAGAGAAGCAACAACTGCTGTSATGCACTCTGCTGTCAGGAATGGAGCTGAGTTAATTGTACATCCTTAGGAGCCTTTCTTTCACAGGAGAAAAAGTTTTTGCTGTGAGGTGTCCAACCACAATGAGTCAGAGAGTTAAGAGTCCTCCAGGTCTGCAAAATATTAATACTCCTAATCGCCTGAGTACTTAATGTCTGCAATGGAGAGCTTGCCCTCTTCAGGATATGGCAATATTTTTTAGCACTTAGGACTGAACTAATTATATGTTTCTCTTTTGATTAGAAGACCTGCTAATCTGATTCTGCCAAATAGGGGAGGCTCACCTACTTTGACAAGTATGTTACAATCTTTAGAAGTGTGGTAGAGGAAAATGGAAGAGATAGAAGGTAAGGTCCATTTTCAACAACTKAATTTCAAATGCATTTTTGTGCAGAAAATGGTCAGGTTGTCAAATGGCAGTCAATAAGTTCTCGTCATGAATGTAATTTTAGAGAAAACAACAGGTAGTTTGCGTTATCCATTAACACACTGCTGTATGTCAGTAGTAGCTGAGGTTCCTGCTCTTCCTGTTGAGCTCTAAAAACTTTTGTTGCAAAGGCAGATGGACACAGTACAGACAGAAGCCCATGAAGCACACAGAGGAGCTTTGGAGAGCAGAGGAAAGAGGGAGTCCTGCCAGTGGCTGGTGGTGCCGTGAGGTGGCACTGGGCAAGGGCATGCCAGGCAGGGCTTGGTGCCCCTGGTCCTGCTTTGGATTCCTGCTGGGCTGGTTGGCAGTTCTGGCTTAGCCCCTCCAACCATTGATCCTTTCGTGGTTAGCAGGATTAGCCACCAGGCACAGCCTKCTGTGGAGACCACGTGTCTTGTAACTCTGTCAGAAGTTCTTGTGCAATACAGGTGTAATGTGGAATGGAGGCTGTGCATGAAAGTGTGCCCTTCCACTTCTGTAAAAGCTTTGTTCAACAGGAAAACTGCTTTTTATTAATGGTTGTCATACTTTGAGGAATGGTAAAAAACCCAGGATGGGTTTTTAAATTAATGTTACACCCATACTTCATGTGCTGCTTCACTCTTTGGAAATAGTGCTTAGAGAGAAAGGAAAAATAGCTGAAGATAGGGGAAATAAGAGAAAAAACAATTCAAGGATTTGTGTCTAAACTTATGTCAGTTCTAGCAATAGTTGATGTTCTTGATAATTGTAACAGACAGTTCTTCATTTAGAGTTAAAAGAAAGATAGTAAATAATGCCATCTCTTCCAACTCTAAAAGTACAGGGTATTCTCTATGACAGACTCATTTCTGAACATGTAAATAGATCAGTGAATGGAATTTCCACTTTCCCTCTTAGAGAATACTTATCTGTCCAATAAAATTCAGGGCTTGAGTAGTCTCCTGATGTTCAGTTTGAAATTTCTTTTCCTTTTTTTCTCCTGCTAAGCCTATGTCTGCCATGTGCATCATCTCAAACCACTTTTTTCTCTTTATATCCTTCAAACATTTGCTGTGTTAGTCCCAGACTACACAAGGATGACAGGTGGCATTGGTCTTTGAGACGCAAGAAGCAGCTATAAAATCTGGGGAGATGCTGTTTCTCCCAATGACTGCTTTTCTTCCTAGTTCTTGTTTACCATTTTTGTCCTGTCATGTCTTTATCTGCTCTTTGGTGGAAGGCTGTCAAAATTTTGTCCAACCAACCAAGAASAAAAGTCTATTTTCCCCCAAAGTTATCCTGGTTTTTATCTTTTCAGTTGTAAAAATACATAATCTATCCTTGCTCCAGGATTCCTCAAGTTCATTTCTGATCCAATTTTGCAGGGAACAGGAGCTGAAAGAAGTTTGGATGCTCYGGATTCTTAACATGCTTCTCCACTAGCTCAACTTTTGGGGCTTTGCTGCAGTCCAAATCAAATTTCTCATTGCTTAACAGCCTTTCAGAACTGTGATAGCAGGAAACACATCTTCCACGTGCTCACAAATAGTTTCTTGGGCTTTAAAAGTGCTGTCAGATTGGTAATTTGGTTTGCTGACTGTTCAAATGTGCATTTCCATCATGCTGGACATTCTCCTTATGCTGACTACAGAAGAAAGATATATCAAAAAACCTATCAGATATTTTAGATTGGTAATCTGCAAAGACATTCATTTGTCCAAAGCAGAATGCATTAAATGTGAATGTTTTACTTAAATGGGAAGGCAAATATCCTGGGAAATAATTAAATATACATTTGAAAGACRTATTGTAAGTGACATATCCCAGTGACAGGATACAAGTCAGCTTGTATCATCTAAMTATTTAAGTAAAATTTCACTGTCAGGAAAAGCTTAGGCATGTGGCAATTTTGTAATGCCCTTCTACAAAATTATTGCCAAGGAGAAATTTCTAAATATAAACTAGGAGTTGGTGTCAGGACACAAACAACATAAAGTTGTAGTGGGTCCTACTTTCCCATGTGACCTAAGGAAATCAGAAAAAATAAACCTAGATAATTACTCATGTACATCTAATGCATGTAAATATCTAAACCGTAGCTATTTACTTATGTCCATATCTTGTATGTTACATTTGTCTGTGGCAGCGWTTGCCACCAGACTTGTCCATCTCTTCCCATCTCTGTTTAGTTCATAAGAAATTATATTTCTGTAGCTTTCATCCTGTGCCTTAACATTTTGAATAGCTGTGGTATTTCAAAGCATTGAAAAGTGCTTGTAAAGAAGTGGAAATAATGCTCCTTTCTACAGCATAGATAAAGCCAGTGAAGACTGAAGCCACCTTGAAGGTCCTTATAGGTGTGTAGAATTAGTATTCATGCAAATTTAGGAAGGGAAATCAGGGGTGCACCATGCTTTCCACCTCAGGAGGTTACAAGACTGATTCTTAGCCTGCTAGCTGGTCTTGGGATGGCATGAGTCACGGTGTCACTGTGAAGCTGCTGTTGGAGCAAAGGCTTGGAACTGGTTGTCAGTAGAGACAGAAGAATGAAGTTAGTGATTTTGTGGTGCTTTTTTTCACTGGGTCTATCTGCTGAAGTCTGTGTTTCCACTGCAGCTTCAGAGCAGTGTATAGTCCCTATGTGGCCTTTGTCAGCTGGGGGCTCTTTGCAAGGTACAAAGGGGTAGTGACTCCTGCTGGTGCTTTTAGATTTCTCAAAGCAGCCTTTGGTATTTTTGAATAAAGTTGAATAATAGTCTGTACTTAATAATACATTAGGCTTTTTTTTTTTCTTCTTTTTATTAATGAACTATCTGAAGGTACTGGTATGCAGGTACACAGTTYGTGGTAATGGGCTACAGCTGTGAGAAGCAGGTGAGCAGCATTGACAGCAATGAGCCATGGAGTGCCCAGGGGCACTGACCAACYACCAAAGGGAGCAGAGGGCACACAGGTGCAATGCATCAACAGGAGGGTGTAAAAGGTTGGGCTGGAGGACAAGGAGGGTTCTTTACTTGCAGCCGTCTGAAGTGGAATGGTGTTATTCTGTATGGGCAGACGCCTGAAGCCCTCTGCTGTGGTAAGGTGTTACTGTATGTGGGTGAGTGCCTAAAGCCTTCTGAAATGGTATGGTGATGCTCTGTGTATGGTGGCTGTCTCAWCTGTGGTGTGTGCTGAGACAGTTGTACAGTTGTCTCTTATTTTGTTTGAAAATATTGTAAGTGGCTCTTAGCATGAAGGTTATTCTTAGAGAAGCTGCTGCAAGAATGAGGTGCCTGACATTAGAAATCTGGACTACACCGACTGGCTCTCAGGGGTGGAACACCTCCTATTGCTCCCCTGCTTGGGCTGGAAGCACATGGAATTAGTGTTAGTGTCTCAGCCTGAGCCTGTCTATGCCCCCCACACTGAGAAGAGTAGATCATAAGTGGAATAAACTTCATAGAATGTGGTGAGATTTGACAGCACATCTAGTAAGTTTGTATTTAGAAATTGTACTGAAAGCTCTCTGGAGGATTTGAAAATCTAAGGAGATGAAGTGCATTTACTACTAACCTAGGCAGGAYCAACTGGGGAGCAGGAGGAGAAACAGTTACAGTTTACCTGGGATAAACAGTTGAAAGAGCTCCTGTTCTGAGCCCTCCTGGAGGTGGGAAAATGCATGGGATTTGCTGTCAAAATGTGATGGGACTGGTGGTGTCCCAGTTGTAATGCCCAAGAATGCTTGGTTATGTAGGTGAGATTCAGAAGCAGAATTTCAGTTTTCTTAAGCAGTTTGGCACAGTTAATATGTGGGAGTTGTTTTGTTTGCTTGTTTTGTTTCCTTGGGTGGTTTTTTTTTTTGTCCCAGAAACACAAAATTACGGGGCAAGTTTTCTTTGGCTTTCGGGTAGATGGTGGTGCTTGCAGATGTACTTAATTCTATTTTAATGTACTCAATTGTTTTAATTGTGAACATGGCAACAGAATGGAAAAGTACTTTTGTTCTGTGGGGTATCCTATTTTTTTTCCACAAGACTTTGCAAGTTTTTATTGGTACTGTTGAGAACTCTGTTTTTCAACTCATACTATATAAGCATTTTGTATTTTGTGTATTTAATGACCTACACCATATGTATGGAAAAGAAGGCTGCTCTATGCAGGTTTCTGTACTATGTGCACATCCCTTGAGTAAAAGGGAAATGCAGGGAACATGCAGAAATGAGCTAAAGGATGTTGAACATACACTGTAAAGGAAACTGCTTCTAATTGCAGACAAATGAGGTTGCATTTGAAGGGAACTCTTTACCTCCTGACAAGATTTTAGGAATTCAATGGGCTCCAGTAATTTCCTAACAATGAACTTTTAAAGAGATTTTCCATTTCCTCGATTGCTGCTATATTTAAAGAAGATGGCACTTGAGAATTGAGAGCAGGATGCAGTGACCTTGCCTTACCCATAAGGGCAGTGGAAAGCACTGTTCTTGGAGTGCTGTAATTCTGCTCTCACTGGGAGGCTGCCTTTGATTTCAAGGCAAAGGGCTGGAGCTCCCATATGGGAGACTACTGTCCTGCATCTCTCACCGTGTGTGCATTAACTGGAGAGCAGGCATCTGATTAACATCCCTAGTGCTGTCATAAATCAATCTGTGTATGCTTAAACAAGTTACATCAGCCTAATGGGAAAAGATGTGGTGAGACAATTAAAAGAATTAACCCAGAGCAGGGGGGTCGATAGCATGGGATAATCTGTTGCTGGAGTGTGACGCCCAGGCGCCATGGCAGCTCCAGCAGCCAGTCCCTGCAGGAATTGAACCCCAGTCTCTCTCGTGGGAAGGCTGATGCATTTTCAGAGGATCTGGCAATGGGGCTCTGGGGTTTCCAAATGCTTGAAGGCTGATGAGGTTTAATTATTTTTATTATGAATTTTTATTGCTCTGAGGTGGAAAGCAGCTGTCTGTGAATGAGTTCACTAGTGCATGTGTAAATAAGCCAGCTCAGAGCCTTCCTGCCAGTGGAATCAGAGCATAAGCAATAGGGTGCAATCAATTTTAGTGATTTAATACTGTCTAGGTAAGCTTTTCTTCTTACTTACTGRCTCAAGAAGGTTGCCTTACAATACTGTTCTTATGCTTTAGTGAGTTGCCTAAATTGAGCTGTGCTAATGACTGCCAATGGAAACCAGAAACTCAGACTTCTTATTAGATTTAGTACAGTGGTCATTATRGTGAATTTAATTATGAAAAAGGCAGAGGAGAGTTGCTAAAAAAAGAGATGGGTTTGTTTTCTTTACTCCTCCCCACCTTGTGAAARGTCAAATTGACAATGCATATCTATCAGGCTTACAGTCTTGGAGCAAGCGTTGCAAGCTCCGAGTCAAGTTCAAGACAGTTGCACAGGGGTCTTTGAAAAAGGAGCTTCTATCCTCCCCAGCCAATATTCAGTACCTGAATTCAGTTCAGCCACACCCTGTGTGAGTTAATGGAAGCCTCTGCTCCTCCTTTTCCYTTGGGTCTGCTTGTTGTTTCCTTGGAAGGTTTCTTTTCCACGGGGCTACTTGTGCCTGGAAAACACAGTCAATGTAATGTACCTGGGACCAATGTAAATCTCCTCCTTTCCTGCCAGTGCAATGCAAAGAAACTCAAACTGTGTGCTGAAACTCAGGGAGTTGCAAGACTTTGTCACACAGGTATGTTTCAGAGAAAGGCAAGGGAGTCAAGAAGAAATGGAGAGCTGGTGGAAAGGGGCACTTTTAGCATTGTGTTTGTGTACTTTACCTTTTTTTTTTTCTGTGGCTTTGTTATCCACAGGCAGAGAAACCTGTGGTTGCAAACAGTTTTCTTTTCCACTTATCCCCAGGCAGCACCATGAAGTGTTACTGGGACCATAAAGGGCAGCATGAGGAGGTCATGGAGTTYTCTGGAGGTGGGGGGAACTACACCATGTATCTCAGAGCATGTGATGTTGACACTGAGCTCGCCAGACCGCCAAAGCCTGAAGAGTGAGGTTAAATGCCAGTGGTGTCTCCAAGAACTAAGTTATTGGCTGTCCAACCCTTTGCTGGCTAAGTGTGTCTCGGCTCAAGGCACATCAGGTAGTGCTGGGACTGACTCTGCTGCTGCATCACAGCAAAGCCAGCAGTGAGCAGCTCGTGTGCAGTGTCCTCCATTGCCAGAGGGCTGTGGCAATGGTTGTTTGAGGGAGCTGCTCCCCCAGATCCTGTGTGTGACTTGATTTTTGTGTGTGTTCTGCTTAGATATGGTTTTGGTGGGTTTGCTGAGGAGGGTCAGGAGCAAAGAAAGGCTCTTGCTGGCCCATGAGACCAGCAGCATGGGAATGCTATTGAGTGATGCAAAAATAATGCTGGCCCTAGTTGCTCTGTTTTCTGCTTGCTGTTTTGAAGCATCCTGGCAATGAGGTACCATGCAAGATAAACTTTGTGGTCRTTTTTCAGTGTGCCAGTTGCATATATACTGGACCTCAGTTGGGATACCCCACCAGGACAGAGCAGGGGTAAGGGTTAGTGCAAACCTGGCTTTTACCTCCCCTAGCAGCTCTCCAGCTACATCTTCTAGCACAATGCCTTTAGCAATCATTGAACTTTTGACCCCAGTCTCTGAAGTAATGCCAGGTATGTTTAGCACACATACAAATGAAGTGGAAATCATTATTGGCTTGCTCCTGACCTGCTGAAAAATGGGTCCCCTCCGGGGGCTCTGTTTGCATTTCCCTCAGTCTCTCTGAGCACTCAATCTTTCAGCAGTTTCATGTGCTACTAACTGAGCATCACTGTGCTTTTGAKTGGATCGACCTGCCACTGCCTGTTCACTCCAAGCCTTCCCCTGCCTTATGTTTTCCGAGGCAGCAGTAGCAGGGCTCACACCTAAGCATCCCCAGAACTCACGTTTCTATTGTACCATGTTTATCTTGTACATCCAGCTGTGACTCAGGACCACATCTAGCTCATGTCGTGCTGGGAGCTGCTCTCAGCCTGTCCTTCAACTAGCAAGCCCCAGGAAAAGGAAATGCAGATTTGTAGGCTGTAAGGAGGCTCTGCTGATCCAGATGACTGGCAGCYGAAATGGCAAGGTTTCTTCCAACCCTGAATTTTATTTCTCTGCTTTCCCTCTGCATGCATATATTCATTTTGTCTGGGCTGCCATGAGGATTGACAAAGCTGATCTCTTCTTTAAATGTCCATCATTGGAGCCCCTTCTCTTCAAAACAAAGAAACGTCCAAAAACTCAGAAACCTCTGAATTCTTTATCTGAAATATATTTATCTTTATTTTCTAAGCAAAGCTACACATAAAGTTWGAGATAAGGTCAAAGCTCATTGAGATAATTGCTACTTATTCTGTGTAGAGAGAGAGTGAKTCCAACAACTGGATTCTTCCTGGCAAGAGTCTTCTTTTGCATTTGCATGTGATTACAGAAATGATTTGCAAATGATTACAGAAAGCAGGAAATCCCAGTATTCACCTCTCACCTTATCCTGTATTTCAGTTGAAATATCATGAATAGTTGATCCTTCCATTTTGCAGTTTTGGATGCCTGCCTTTTTTTTTTCCCTGTTGTACTGTTTTAGTAAATGGTATTTTCTTCTCCCAAATGTGTTCTTTTTGATGGGCTAGGGAAAACACTAGAATAAATAAGAGAAGGCTTCACTGAAAAGGAGTAATGATCAACTCATTAAAAAGGGTAAATGAAACAGCCATGCTAAGCTGTCTTAGTAAAAAAGAAGTTAATTTTTTTATTTGTTTCTAAGTTCTTTTCTGTCAGTATACCACAGCCTGCATTGAGACAGCAACTGTTCCTGGCAGAGCATCATGCATTGGCATGCTGCTAGTATGATCGATTGGCAGCTGGGACAGCAAAGCCCTTTCCTTCAAAGAGCTGGCAGGACTGCAACTTGATGAGGGGATGTGGCAGACCAAGGGGAGCAGGGCCCCGGCTCTTCTGTCCCTGCTCTGCAGTTTGCTGCGGTCCTCTTGGAACTCCTGCCATTGTGCCGAGGGGCAGCCGGAGCTGTGCCCGTCCCCAGTGCTGCTCGCTCTGCGTGCGGTGCGGGGCTCAGGGCTGCTCCGGAGCAGCACCTTTACTGGCTGGTCTCAGCCGCATTTACCGGCCGGTCTCAGCAGCCCCTGAACCTCGCTTTTTCCRTGTCACGGCACAGCTCCTCTGCAGCCGTGACAGCCGGAGCAGCGCTGGCCCCGGGGTGGGAAGGGAGCGGAGCGGTGCGGGAGGGACTCGGGCTCCTGCTGCGCTGAACCACCTGCAGGAGGAAAGCCGGGCTCGGAGGCTCTCTCTGGCGTCGGTGTGCAGGTGTGGATTTTTTGCCCCGAGACTACAACTGTGCAAAAGATGCTTTCGATGGGCAGCTTTCCCTTGCACTCGGGCAGGGCTCCTGTCTGTACATCAGCTCCTGAGAGGACTCTGTCCAGAGTAAAGCCTGCCAGGCTGCTGCCTGTGCCATAGATAGAAGGGCATCCCTGGAGTCACACAGAAACGCCGTAGGAGAGGCAAGGTGGCAGTGTGCCTTTCAGAATTGCGGGAAACCAGCTGAGGATTCAGCCACACCCCCGGTTTCTCTAGTGACCTTTATCATTGGAGATGATTTGAATAAGTGGTAAGGATCATGGGAACCCGTTCCTCTGAAATTCTCCCGAGCTTTTGAGATCCTGCTCCTCTGCTCCACATAGCAGTATTGCACGTACTGCACACACTACCGGGTGTGGGGTCCTTCTGAGTCCTATGGCTTCGGTGGGCTTCAAAAAACCCAGAGCAGATATGCCATGAATGGGTTGCACAAACGGAAGAGACAGGAGAGAAGAAATAAAGTGGTTTTTTTCCCCCTACTGTAACACGAATTAGTTAGTGACTGCATCTCTCTAGTTCCAGGGAGTTTATGCGAGTGATAACCTAAATTTCAGCTTTRCGCTGCGTGAATCGCCCAGGGCCCTTCCCTGCGCGGCTCCGGCAAGCAGCGCTTAAGGACACTGGGAGCCGATTCGTGGCCATTCAATGCCACCTTCTGGTTGTAAATGTAACAGCGGAGCTGCTCCTGAAGGGTTTATTGCTGTCTTTGATAAACTGGGATAACAAATACRTAACTTCTTTGGTGACTTTCTTGGATAACTTTATTTAAACACATTTTTATRCCAAGTAACATGAAAATTTTCCCTTGGGTTACTTTTTATATTAGAAAAAATATAACGAAGATGAGAACAAAAATATTATATTGCGATCTGCTGCTTACCTTTGAGAGCGAAGGTTCTGGAAAAAGGCTTGCCAGCTTCACTACAGAAAAATCTGCGACAGCTATTTCTGTGTATGAACAGCGAAGGTCCGATTTTCAGTAGCTAGCAACTGTTTGTCCTCTGGACATGTTATTTAGTGATATATTGCTACTAGAGCTTTTTTTTTTTTTTGTATTTAAATGGTCTTTCTACTCATCACAAGAGGACTCCTTCCTTACAAAAAAACCCCCCAAAATACACCCACAACCCCACAAACAAACAAAAAAAACCCCAAAACAAAACAGAAACCCAAAACCCCCCACAAATAAACAAAACTGAATTACCTTGCAAGAATGTGGTAAATAAAGGATTTTCATGATCTTCTCTTACTATACAGTCCTATGTGTAAACTTTTCACTGGCTCCAACTGAAGCCAGTAAAGATTCTGACTAGAATCCGATGGATATGACGGGGTTACAAGAAATTACCTGTTAAAGAGGAAAACTGCTCTTCTGTGTTTACGTTTGGGTGATGGGGGAAGATCTCCGCGGCGAGACTCTGCAGGCTGTTTGCTCGTGGCTGTTYCCCCGGCAGGGGGTGCAAAGGTAGCGTGTGTTTTGGGGAAAAGCCCTTTTCTTCAGCTCAGCCCCACATCTCTTCATCTAGTGCCTAGCCTTTAAGGAAGTTTTTATTGACAAAGGAGAAAGAACACAGAAGATGCGGAGTGTCAGCAGATGGAGAAGCATTATTTGATAAAATCTAATTTCACTTTACACATATGCCAATYGCTACAGGAGATGCAGCCTGGCAGGGAATGGGGTTACCTCTATTTACTGTGACTCATTTCTATTTTCTAGGGAACATTTTTATTATTATTGACAGCACAACATTTCTGCATGTGTTTTTTTGTGGGAAAAGTATTTTATTTTCATGTCTGAGCTATGGAACAACTTCTGCCCATTTCATTCTTTTCACAAAGATCTGATGGTAACTTTTGCACATAAAAAACGTGCTTTTCTGAAATGAGAAGGAATTTAGTTATTGGGGCATACCAAAGAATTAATTTGACCTTCAAGATGACAGAGTGCACTTATTTAATGTTTCCTCTTGTTTCTTAGAGGGTTTGATATATAAACTTCGTTCTCTATTACTTACTACTATAAACCCTGATTTGCTGCTTTAGCAAACRTTGTTCYTGGCTGGTGTATGCTGACACTGAAKTCTACACACAAACATTAGCTGTGTGATTTGATCTCTCTGAGACTCTGATGGCAGTTTTATATGTTTAAAAATTTTTAAAATTAATGTCATATTTTCACTAGATTACATATAGCTAATGGTATGTATGTAGTGGTAGAAGTATTTGAAAGAGTTAAGAAGTACAAGATAGTGTTTTTAACATAAAAAGTAAAACATTCCTTGACAAATGCTGGTATCTTCATGCTTGATAGAACATTTAGCAACTTAGGAGCTACCTTAAAGTTATGGGCTTCAACAGGTATTTTGCAGGATGAAGTCCTGGTTTTGTACTCTCTAAAACTTCACGAGGATCCTGATTCTTCCTCTCTCTGAGGATGTGTGCGCTATGGTTTATGATCAGTGGGTCAAATATTAATTTAATTCACTTGTGACATTGCCTTTCGGGTCTTTTTCTTATTTCTTGCCATTGTAATTCCAGTAATGCACTAAGATCATGTCAGTGAAGATGGGTTACAATGTTCAAATKATTTGTTTGGTGAACAGCAAACAAAAACATAAATCTTAAAAAATATAGGAAACAAATTTCTTCCTGGCAGAGTTCTTCTCCATTAAGGGTAGTCTGCTCAGATGCCTGGGTAKCAGCTATCTTTATTTGTTCCCAATTTGTCAAATCCAGATTTCAGAGTAAAATCCTCAGCATTTATGCAAGAGCACAAAGCAAGTGGCAGCTGCTGTCTGGGCTGCTCAGAGCTGATTAAGCTGCAGTGAGGTGTGTGCTGCCAGCGGCCACCGGCCTGAAGAGACCGGATCATGAACGTTCCTCCAGCTTGTCACACTCAGCTCTGTCCTGGAAGTCTAAAATAAGTCACAAGCTGAGCTGTGGCCACGCTCCTYAGACAGGGTGCTGAATGCAGGAGCCAGCCAGGCTGTTAGAGGTTTGCGCTGTTTTGTAATTACAGCCTGAATGCACCTCTGTGTCTTTGCCTTCTTCCAAGGAATATWTTCTCTATTTTCAGGCACCCCTTTGGTTCTGTTCTTACCTCTCTCTTTTCATACAGTCTGAATGGGTGCTGAGGGAGGACACCCTGGTTTCTGCAGGAAATCGTACAGTCCACTTCTAATTAAAAATCCTACAGAAACAGCCAATGTTTCTACTAAAGCTTCAGCAAAGACTGAAGGAAATGGAAGGTATCCCCTGTTGAGAGAACATCAAAGCAATTTCTGAAACTGAAGGTATAATTATGGCAGGGTCCTGTGGCTTTCCCTTCTCATTGCTTGGCTTTCTGCCGCGTTGTGCTGTCAGCCTGGGACTGACGATCTAYATTCAGCAGCTTTCATCTGTGTAATACTATTTTCTGAGAGGAGACACAGAGCTGTGTCTCCACAGTGCTTTCCATTTCCCAGCTGTGAMCCCAGGTATCTAGTCAGCAAATACTCGATAAGCTGTGTTTGGAGATGACTTGTGGCGTGCCTTTGAGCTGGCAGCGGCGAGAGGAGAGAGGCGATTTGCACACTTGGCCCAGCAGAGGGCATCAGTTGGCTCCTGGGATTCMTGCCAGATCCACCCGCGTGTGGAAAGCACAACTCATTGCTTGTGCATCGCTGTGATTTCTGCCACAGGTAAAACACGCTAGGGCGTGTGTTTTGGGGTTTATCACACTTCTTAGGTGATTGAGGTCCGGGGACAAGCCGAGGTATGCGATAATCACTCAAATCCRCTGCCGAGTGGATCTTGCAGTTTAAGGAGATGATGCCATTTCCTTCCGAAGTTTTGGATGCTGCAGCAAAATCGGGTGCTGCCATTGCTGTGGGGAGGTGGGAKACCCAGAAAAGGGGAAAGCCCTGCTCAGAGCACGGCTTCAACCACGCAGGAGTGAAGGTGGCCTTCATCAAGAGTGGGGCTGGCCACATCATGCTGCATCTGCTCCTCCTGTTGTCAGACCTGCAGCAGCTGTCAGGAGGAGCTAACRTGATTATCCCCAGGATGAGATTACCTAAAGGTGACTTCTTCTTTTCCTGCTGTGACAGGTGATGGGAACTGACTCTTCACCTTTGGAGTCACACTGATGGAATAGGGTTTCCTTCAGGAAACTAAAGATGGGAACCATAATTGTGTTGTGTCACTTCCCATCTCATTTTCCTATATCTTGGGTCACCAGCCCTCTGCTCTGAGCAGAGTTGTGAGTGCAGTGGGACAGTCTCAATCTGTGATTGAGAGAGCAGCCCCAGCTCGTGGCTCTGTGGGGGCACCTGCAGRTGGAGATATTTGATGGGACAGGCACCAATCCTCTTGAAGGAGTTTTTTGGTTTTGTTGTCTCTAATTTTGAAGCAGTGTTTGTACCAAGTGTTGGCAAGGACATATCAGTGTCAGAATAGCAGGTTTAGACAATASTTATTTTTAAATGAATATTATGTCAATTTATTGGTCATATTTGAAACAGCAGTGTCAATCCCTACAAGAAGGCCTGTGAAGAAGTTATGGGCTATCTAGAATACCTAGACTTGGTTCTGTGTTGTCTGTAGGGATGCAGTGTGGTGGGTAGATAAGCCTGCAGTGCAAATCAGAAGATAATGTGCAAGGAATTAGGAGAAGTAAATCTAATTATTACTCTTGCAAAGACTGTTTTCTGTCTCTTGATTCACTTTTTCCATCATATGCTGAAACAAGATGAGTTGTCTAACATATTGGGGGTCAGTATGATTTTGTAAAGAACTGATTTTTGATGTAGCATGCTTAATTACTATAAAAAGGTTTTGAAGACTTTGAAAAGGAAAATAGTATTATATGCATATATTTGCTAACAGATCTCAGCATTTTGTAAAAGATCAGTATTATGTTCTCTAAGGGAAAATGGCACAAAGAGACTTCAACCATCTAGTGACACATAATATTCTACGTGCTCAATAAATCAGGTAATCTGTGAACTGAGCTAGTCTCTGTACATTGCAGCAGACCCTTGAAACCATCTTTTAGTCCCCAATGGTCCTTCTGCCTCAGTGCTTAATGATAGTCACACAGAATTATCTTTGGCAACTTTCGAGGTTCACTGTAATTCACACAGAATCCTATAAACAATTGTGTGAATCATAAAATCAGCTAGGTTGGAAAAGATCTTTGAGATCATTWAGTCAAAACCCTTGAGAGCACAGGGGAATGAGGCACCCAGCTGGGYTTCTCTTAACTGGTCCTGTTCTCTACCAGCCCCTTTCCTCAGGGAGAAAGAGGAATTTGTATTTTCTGCTTCAGAGGATGAAATTAATTTTGTAAAGTGTAGACTGTTCAGGCTTGCCTGAGGTCTGCTCACAGGGACCAGGCTGTGCCTCTGGTCAGATGGCTTGTAGAAAAGCTCAGCTGTGGGAAACAGTCTGATGGTAATGAATGAGCCACAAATCTGCCTGTGTAACTGCTGTGGCCACATCATCCCATTTTCAGTGTCTGTCAGCGTAAGTTTTGCCCCAATTTCTTGTCTGTTTCCCTGTCAAACAGTCATTCCACAAATGACTCTATGAAAAAGCTAGATTAAAAAGTCACATAAGCTGCTTTAGCAGCCATTAGTTTAAATACACTCAGCAGAGTAAACATTCATATGCCAAATCAATTCAGTAAATGGAGACAGGTCACTGCATTAAATGGRCTGGTGTGTACTCAGGACACCAGATCCCCTCAGCAAGAGATGCAGGGCCTGTTCTCTCCCTCCAACACTACTCTAACTAGAAACAGTGTATTGGAGAAATTACTTGGAAGTAATGACAGAGACCTGGTTAGAGAGGTCCCTAAGAGGTTTAATACATCTCCAGGACTGGGAGGATGGTGCTTGCTAGCAAATGGAGGTAATTCCCTGTCTTTGGCTCCCATCCCTACATGCATGTGCTTCTGGAGTGAGAGACAGCCTGGAAAACTAACAGCAGCACAGACTGCCAGTGCCTTTCCCTTCCATGGGTGCCATGGTAGGAGAAAAGGGCTTTTCCCTTGGAGTRCTTGGACACTTGCACTAAAGAAACAATGATGGTCTCAAACAGCGGCATGGGCACTGGATGCCCTGCAGTCATTGAGATAAATATGTGCCTGTGCTGTGCCTTAGAGACCCTAGTCCCAAATCCTGCCACCAAGTGTGGTGTCCCTGTCCTGGTGGGCTGTGGGAAAGGGCTCGCTAACACCTTTGGCAGGTTACATCTGAGTATGTATCCTGGAGTGCTCTGAGCTGGGTAAACAGAGGCTTGGGCTTTGTATTTCTCTTTCTGTAACAAGAGAGAAATAATATGGTAGGAATATTGACTTTTCAGAAAAAGCAGAACCAAGAGATGCCCTGTGATTTTTGTTTTCCTGGCTGTGAGATTGTCACAGGCTGAGCAAATCAAATGGTCACATATCCTTTTGCCTCTGCTGTGTGTCTCTTGCCTGAAGAGGCTGTGAGCCCCCAGCAGAACSTGGCAGCCTCTTGCAGAAGTTAAACAAGTCACTCACTTATATGTACCTGAGTTTATATTTATATATGAGGAGTAGCATTCAATACTCYTCAACACACAGACCTGTTGTTTCAYGACAAATAAAATCAATTTGACATGAGTTTGATTTCAAYGCTGTCTTGAGGGGAAGGKGAGGAAAAATCTAATGTGAAATTKATTAATCCCTATTCATTCCATGGTAAAAAAACCAAACAAGCAACAACCAAATAACAACAAAACCCAAAACCAAACCAAAATGAAAAAAAAACCAGAATAAAACCAAACCAAACAAACAAGTACCCAAAAAGTCCAGTGCTCTTGTGAGAAGACTTGCAGCACTGGTGACATTAGGAAATGCCTGGGCATTGGCTAAGCCTAAAATCTTAGTGCAGTATTAAAGAAATAATATTTTCACTACACTTTCAGTTTTGAAGTCTTTTTTTCTGACAGWAAAAGAGCTAACTAAGAAAAAAAAGGACTGACTGAGGTTTCCTTGGGGCCCACTGAGGCTGCTGCAGTGATGGGAAATGTCATTAGGCAACCTCAGGTGTGCACCAGCTGTGAATCTTCTCKGGCTGTGGGCATAGGATGGGGTGACTTGGCATAGAGCCACTTATTTTCCTCCTCTGGTGGAAGWTTGCCCTTTCAGTGTACTCTGGTGATGGTAACACAGGACTGAATAAAGAGAAGATATGCTGGCTCTTCACTATTACAGGCCAGGGCCCCACTAGCATAATAACATTAATATCTTTCTTCCAATTTCCATAGGACTGGGCTTTCTTACATTATGATGAGGTTTTGGCTTTTGTTTGTAAGAATAAAGAGGAGAGCAAAAYCTTAACAGCCCCCTTCAGCTGGAGTGACTTGTTTGTGCTGTAACTGTGCCATAGTACCATTGCAGAGCCCAAGAAGATTTAACTAACCTGTATTTCAGGAGGAAATGATAGCTTAGATGTTTGCTCAACTTGCTCATCACTTTAAAAGTACCAGTGAGCAYGTTTTGAAAATTCTGCAGAATGAAAGTAATCAGATTTTATTCYAAAGGGCTCAGTTTATGAAAGCAAGGTAACTTCTTGTGTAACCTACTTGGGATCTTTGTCCATCACCTACTGTAGGGGTTTGGGCCAGAATGAAAGAGATTGCTGAAGTCAGGAGTTGAATAGGTTTGCAAGTGCAATATAGCAAAACTGAATAAATTTCCCCTCCAAATATCTGATTCTACCACTGTGTCCTTGTCTTTCACCTTTGTGTCCCCCCTGCTCTCTATGGTGCTGCTGCTCCCCTCATGTCTCAGTGAGACTGAGTGCTCCTCAGGCAGTGATACTCCTGCTGTGGTYCCTGAGGTGCTCAGTCCAACCTCAGGAGGCTCAAAATAAATACCTGGACTTTATATTTCCTCCAGATATGACCTATACTGGTTGCTGTCGTATTGCTCCTTGGTTGTGTAGCCAGGYGTAGTTGAAAGTGTTTTGTTTACTCTTCTACTATACAGCCTTTGAAAAAAATAAAAGAAATTTGATGCATGAGGGTCCTGTGGGCTCTGAAGTTCCTGCCTACAGCCAGTTTGATTCTGCTTTTGATGTAGAACCCCAATTCAATTTCATCAATGTGTTTGTTTATTTTGCTGAGATTTCATAGCGTTTTAAACAGAAGCTCACCACATGTTTTGGTAGTGGCTGTGACAGTACACATGAACATTTCCCAATTCATTATTTCTCCTTTGACCAGCTCTGCCTATCCTCTCCTTCTAATCTGTGTTTAACAGATGAGTGTGTCTCAATAATGAACATTTGAGAATGTCGCAATCTGTGTACGTGGCAGTCCTCCAAGTGAAGGAGGAAAACTGTGGGAAGAGTTCCTGGGTACTCATTTTACTGCTCAGCATTAGGCATCTGTTTGATTGTTCCTAACAAGCTGAAGCAAAATGGACAGGCAGACACAATCAGATATATTTTAATTTGCATCTCGATGACGTTTCCCATGCCAGAGTAGGGTTTGGCAGCCATTCTGTCTCTGGAGTATGAAAAAACACCAGGCTGGCTGAAGGTGGGCTTCCCTTGTCTCCATGTGGTGTTTGAAAAGGGCARAAGTAACAAGTGGAGAAACTTGCAGCCTTATTAAATCTAGCATTGAGTTCTGAGATGAACCTCTAGCTTTAATGGTGTATGGTTGTTTACTTCRGGATGGTTTGGTTTTGGGATTCATTTGCTGTTATGCTCCTTAGGCAAACTGGCTGAAACAGCTGGTCAGAGTGAGTGTTGTTGCAGAGGCAGAAACAGAGCATGCAGGTTAATGAGTATGTAACCTATCAATGTCCCGGGTAAAATGCATGGAGTGGTCTTACAGCCCTGCAGCTGTAAGGCTGGCTGTGCTCAGCAGGAGCTGGGACCCCTCGGGGGTGTCCCTCTCTGAGACCTCCTGAACCCCTGCTTATTGAGGTGCTGAGGACATTTCTTCCTGAAGCAATTGCCAGTCAAAAGCACAGTTCTCTCCAGTTGTTTCACTGAAGTCATTCCTGTTCTAGGTTTTGAGCCCGTTTCAGCTCTTCTCACTATTGATTTATAGTGGTGGTCCTCCCCTAATGAGGGGATATATCAGTATTCCTTGTGAAGGGTCTCATGGTGCCTACAAAGAGTTGTCCTGGAAAARCTGGTGGGAGTTAGATTCACAGAAACGCCTCCATGTTCAGTGTTAGTGATTTGTAAATATAGCCAGGAATAAGGAGCTGTAGGAGCAGCCCCAAATTCTTATTGAACTTTTTGGGATGGCTGTTTGCAAGGGTGAGTACTGTGACCAATCTACTCATGTATGGCAGACTAAGGGCTCACAAGCCCCACGTTTTCAAAAAGGTGTTGAAAATTCACCATTATTGCAGTCATCTCTTGAGGTTCACTGGAAAGCTTACTACATTTTTTTTAAGTGTGGGAATAATTCTACTTCTTTCTAGCTTTCTTTAGGGAGTGGTTTGTTTTTGGTTTTGTTTTTCTTTTCTTCTGACTATTCCTGCATGGTTAACTGGAGTGAACTTGAGGTTAAAGCTAATTTAAACTGGATGCCATATTTAGCATTTATGGTGCTAAAAGGATTATAGGAAAATAGATACTACTACATAAGTGGCCATAATCTTCTCACTGCTTGTGTTACTTGAGTGGCAGAGAATGGGGTGCCAATCTGAGATTAAAAATCTAATTTTAGGGAGTTAACAAGAGTCACATTGAAGCATAAAGGTACAGAGGGATTAAATTTTRTGAACTTAATTTTTTTAATTGGGCCCCTGACCTGCTGAAAACCTTGCAATCATATCTTTAACCAAAGCCTATGATTCTAAATTATGTACTATTTCCATACACCAATTTAATAAAATCAAACTAGACACTTCAGTTTTACTCTTGATGGAACAGCCAGGATACATTTTCAGAGGTCATTTTTTTTCCACTGCCTAAAACTTGGCAAGTCAGCTCTGTGCCATAATTTTTGATTGCTGGAGGCAGCAGTTAGCCAGCTCCTTGTCTGTATTACTTCCTCCATGCCAGTGACAAGAAAGCCCAGCCTGGGATGTGAGGAAGCAGTGCAGATGGCAGCTCTGCAGCTCCAGTACTGCCCCTTGGGCACAGTACAGCCACCTCACCTGGAAAGACCTCCCAGTTAATTTCTTTTCCATCACCTGGAGGAAAAAAAAAAGAAACAGACTAGTGACAAATAATGTTGTTTGGAGCCATGGCTTCATGGCTCTGGCAGGAGGGTGGGCTGCTTCTGAAAAGAGGCAGAAAAAGCTTTAAACCATGGAATTCCCATCATGCATTATAGACGAACCAGCTTCTCTGAGTTAAATTGTCAGTGCAGCAGAGGGAGGACTGGCTGCTAGCCCCGAGGCACTGCAGGAGCCTGGTGRCTTGGTGAGATACAGTGCCCAGAACAGGCTTACTGGGGGTTGGTTATTCCACAGTATTCCAGTCATATTTAAAGGCTCCCAGCAGGAGGAGGGAGGGATCTTGCATTCTGATTGCAACCAAAATGGGAGCAAAATCATCATCCAGAGAATGTCTGAACTGGTCTCCCTTTTATTCTTGCTTGCCTGTAGGCTTTTAAATAACAATTAAACCCTCTTAATGGGATTTGTGTACCATATGGCACCTTTCTCAMAGGATGACACTTTCTTATTGCTATCCTGTCATTTTTCCATATYTACAAATAGTTTTCAGCCAAAAAAACAACAGGCACTGTTTAGAGACATTCAAGGAGAGAACACCCTCCCTTTGGATAGTTATTTGTTCATCTCTGTCTGAGGCATTGGGTTCTCTTGTGGTGATAAATCAGTGGCGTAGATTTCAGTGGTGTCCTGGTTTAACCCCCAGTCAGCAACTAAGCCCCATGAGCTGCCCACTCACTCCCCCTGCAGTGGATAGGGAGGAGTTGGAAGAGTAAAAGTGAGSAAACTCGTGGGTGGAGATAAAGACACTTTAATAGGTAAGACAAAAGCCACGTCCATAAGCTGAACAAAACAAGGAATTTATTCAGCACATCCCATGGGYAGTCAGGTGTTCAGCCATGCCCAAGAATGCTGATCTTCCTCAGATATAACAGTTACTTGGGAAGTACTTCCTTCTTCTCCCAGCTTTATATACTGAGCRTGATGTAATACAGTCTGGAATATCCCTTAGGTCAGCTGGGGCCAGCTGTCCTGGTTGTGTCCTCTCCCAGCTCCTTGTGCACCCCCAGCCTCYTCACTGGTGGGGTGAGGAGCAGAAAAGGCCTTGGCTCTGTGTAAATGCTSATCAGCCATAAGGAAACCATCACTGTATTATAAACACCAAATCCAAAATATTGCTGTACACCAGCTGCTATGAAAAAAATTAATTCTGACCCAGCCAAAACCAGAACAAGTGGCAAGTTCAGGCCTCTGAAATATTATAGCAAAAAGAAGTTAATAAATGATCGATGCAAGCAGAGACTGTTGGTTGATAGGATTCTGACCTGTCTCTAGTCCTGAATCCCTTAGTTTTGTTTGTTATACTCTCATTTTTGCTGGTAATGAATTCTGGGAAAGAGTAACTGCAAAAKAACACCATTTTTATAATTTGGTCTGTGTAACACAACAGTATTGCTTGTCTTACTGATGCTTGCAATGCTTGCTTCTCTTTTAATTTCCTCCTAATCCTATTTCAAAGCACTGAGGTTCAGCCAGTGGTAGTTACACAGCTGTTTGGTGGTAGATGGAGTCTTTAATTATGRGCAATGCCATGGGATTAATGTTTCTAATTTCAGCTGCTGGGTGGGGTTTCACTGGAGTCAAGAACCATGTTTTTTCACTGATGCTTCAGGTTGAAACTCATTGCTGCTTCATGTGTTGTATTTATAGGTATGGCTGCTATATACATTTGATTTCAAATGCCATCTTTAGGCAATTGTTTCAGAGGTGCTGATACTCATCTCTCTCCACCTGTCTATCCCACAGCAGGTGTGTCTGTCTGTCTGCAATACTCTCTAGTGCACAGTTTCCCCTGGAGAATCCTGCTTCTGAATAAGCACCTGTGTCTTCTAAACTTTTAGACCAGTGAAGTTGGCTAGTGTGACTCCCTTCAGCAAGCACATTAGGATCAGATCTGATTGTATCTGTGATGTGCTCCACTTTCCAAGTGCTCTGTGGATGAGTTTAGAGAAACTAGGGGAATATATCAAAATAGTTTTGGCCTTAATGTAAAARAAAGCATTAGTTGCTTCACAAGGGTTGATCACTCTCCACTGCTACCCAAGAAGATATTACACWTGATTTGCATCTTTAGGAATAGATTATGATCTCTCAAACACCTGCTATCAAAACCTTGCCTGACTGTTTATGTTAGAACAGGACATAAGGTTACCCCTTCTCTCTGAGCATGAGGCCAACGTGGCCCCACAATGCTAACCCTTCATCCTTGCCAGTCACAGCCCCTGTAGCATCATTTGAGCCATCATGGAAGCATTGCAAGCACATTGATTACAGTATAGCCAGTCCTGTTTCACCAAGGGCTGAGGGAATAAAACTGTGCATAGGGGAACTAAGGGGTCAGGGCTTACTGAGCCAGGAAGGACAACCATAATCATCTAGTCTGAAACTAGGCCAAAAGTCTTCAGAGCTATCTGTCTATGTCTAAAAGATTGCGAGTGATGGTGGTTTTGCTAGTTTCCCTGAAAAGCTGTTTCTGTCTTTCATTACTTTGTTGCTGGGAAATTTCCCTTTATTTCAAGGCTGAATTTTTCTGACTTCAACTTTTATTCATTGGGTCTTTGTCAGCGAGATTGGAAAGCTCCTCACGTGTGTCTTTCCCAAGAGCAATTACCTACACAGTGTGATGAAGGTATGTCTACACTTTCTCCTCAGTGAGCTGAATATGCTGAGCTTCCTACCCTTCATGTCAGAAGGCATGGGGTTTTTTTTAAAGCAGAGAATTCATTTGTGACACTCACTTGAACTCTGTCCAATGTCTTCAAATCCTCTTAAAATGCAGACACTAGGACAGCATTCAGTAACCTAGTAATGGTCTTGGCAGTGCTGCCAAATGATGCTGAAATCCTTCATTATTTCTGCTTCATATTATTCTCCCCCACCCATATTCAAGAATCTCATTAGTCCTTTTCACAACAGCATTGCCCAGACAGCTTACAGTGAGGCGATTATCTAAAATGACCCCTAAATCCTTTTCTGAGCTCTGTTTTTCAAAGCAAAGTCTTCTATCATGTAAATATAAGCAACTTCCATTCTTGGATCTCAAACATTTGATCTTACCAAAATGCATTTTTGCAGGTTACAACTATTTACCCTGATGGCTCACTTACCCATCTATCTGTTAGTTACTACTCCACACAGTTTTATGCCACCTGAAGATGGGACTGTAGCATAGAGAAGCAGAACAAAAGAGTAAAAAAAGAAGTCTCTGGTTTTAAARTGTCCCTATTCAGTGGTATCTACCTATGAACTGTATTTTAAGAGCTGCCTGTAGCCTAGTGTTCAGTTCATAGAACATGCTATGTGGTAATTCTGTAAAAGGTATCTTTGGCTGTATTTTACTTATCCTTAGAAGTATCCTGGAGAAATTAAAGTTTTCACTAGGAACAYGAGTCTTTGCATTTTATCCTGGAAAAAATATCATGATCTAAATTTCTTCACAACTAGTCAAGTCAAATAAATTCCAMATTGTTCAGTTGTCAAAACCAGGTCCAATTATCAATTAAAAATAATTATTCCTAATTGGTAGTACAAGAATGTGATTCTAGGAAGGTCTTTTCTGGCTTAAACAATTCAATAATGTTAAGTTGCCTAGTCCCAGGTTTTGAATCCTTGCTGAAAACAGGCTGCAGAGAAGTGATTCAGTGTGCTGACAAAGGACATTAAACAAAAATCCCTTCTCTTTTCAGATCTATAGTCTGCTTAAGGTCCTTTCCCTTACTTTCTGTGTGGATTCCACTTTGGCAGAGAGCTTATGTGCCAAACTCAGGCTTGGGGATCATCCTCCAGGAGCTGCTGTATCACATGCCAAGAATCTCAATACTTAGATTCTTCATAGATAAAGGGCTAACAGTAAATCAGTCCACTGTCTTGTCTCCATTAAGATTTTTGTTTGTTATCTATTTCGAGAGAGTTGAAGCTTCCTAGTAAAAGAAAGGCTTCAGAGTTCTCTGGGAAATGCAGCATTTAATCCATGCCTCAGAGGCACCATTCCATGTGATACCCAGGACATGCTCCACTCAATGAGCTGCTGAGACAGAAGCACAACTGCAGGGTGCTGATCAGCTTTAAAGTTTGAACTGGCTCTGGTTCAGTAGTGAAAGAGCTGACAAATATTGCCCCCAAAGCAYTGGGTTTGCCTTCCTTCTGTTTGTTTGATGGCATTTTCCCTGCCCCATCTGTACTTAATAGCATCCTTAACCTGCTGCTTCTGTGGCTGATTTCAGCACAATGGTTTCTCATCCAATGGGATATAATTTCCTTGCAAACTGATTGTGTTTGAATGATGGGTCAGCTTATTGATAGAGAWATCAAGAATGTTGCTGTAGCACCTCAGGGTGTAGTTCAGTGGAAGAAATATTGGGACAGTGGACACGAATCAATGAACACCATGAAAAAATCTGTTTTCTCACTGTTCACCAAGAAGATTAAAAGAGTGGCTTCTCCAGCAATTTGAGCCTCCAACCGTTGTCTGTCAAAATACAGTTTGTTTTCACTGTCAAGATCTAAAGCACACTGAAAACTTAGCACTCTTGCTGTAGCTCTTGCAAGCTTGCTCTCTGTTTCCACTTGCATAATATTCTTTGCTGGTATTTATAACATAGAATCATAGAATCTTAAAGATTACCTAGTTCCAGCCCCTCTGTCTTAAGCAATGACATCTTTAACTAGACCAGGTTATTCAGACCCCCATCCAGCTTGGCCTATATGTAAGTGAACTACGGCTGTCTCCATTTAAAAAAAACATTTATGTTTGTAGGATACAAATGTTTGTCTTCCTAGAGTAATATTTTTGTACTACAGTAATTAGAATTATTTTTCAAACTTGACTTTTGACAGAATTGTAAAAAAGTATTAGGCCTTGATTTATAGCTTCACAATTATTTTTCTAGATCCCAAGAACAAATTGTTAGTAAAGAAAACACATTTTCTACCATTAGACACCTGCTGAACTAGATATTTTCTTCTGAAACATAGTTCTAAACAATGTTTAATTAGTTTACATTAATTTGAGACCTGGGTTAATTAAAATTAGAGTCCTTTAAAACAGGTAATTGAATTTGCATCTGAAATACATTAAACTGGCATTTAGTCAAAAATGCCAAATCTGCAAATGTCAAAATGCCAAACGTGCAAAATCTTAATTGTCTTGACAATTTCTGTGGGTCAGAGTCTCAAGGGAGGCATCAGCTCTCTGCAGCTCCCTTTGCTTCTCCTCTCTGGCACTGCTCAGGGATATTATTCCTAACCAGTGAGCCCTGTGCTTGTGTCCTGCTTCTTCTGAACCAAGGAAAACCTGTAGCCCAGCACAGCCCCTTTACACAGCACTAGCTCTCCTCTTCTGACAGTTCTGTGATCTGATGTTCTGTTCTGAACAAAACCTCCTTTGCAAAATTTCATACATGGTGAACACTGGAAGAAATTTCAGTCTGCAGAAATCCAAGKGTCTCACAGTGTTAAAAAAGTAATTCTTAAATCTTGAATGTACAATTTTAATTGTATTAATAATCAYTCAGGCTTGCATCTCATTGAGAAGCATTTTTGTGCTTCTGGTGCTGTTACTGCATCCTTTTGTCTTTTAATGATATACACAAAAGATTACTTTACATTAGTAATCTTCCAAACAACACCTAATATAGATGTGTAGGCATGTGTGTTGACCATTTGAAAACTCTTATTATTTTACATAATAATAATGCACCAGGCCCACCCTCCTTTTTTCTCTGAAGAGAGTGGAATGCCTGTTTTCATAACAAAGTCTTGTGAGTATTTACAGTGTTAGCCTGGCCAGGGTAGCTCAAACAGACCATTGACTGTAATTCTCTGATGAACAATCTCAAATGTGAGTAYGTATAAAAAGGCAGATGTACCCAATATTTTTGCAGTTTAACTCAAACATGCAGACTCTCACTGTCATGGGCTGGGGGCTGAACCTCTACTTTGTCATCCTTGCAGGTGGAACATGAACAGAATTTAAGWGAGACATAATAGAAAGGATGAGTACTTGTGACTAACACTTGCCATTCATCATGCTAAAAGGATCTTATATTTCACTTTTTGTCTTTGTATCCCATCTTGTTGAACCAAACCAATCACTAGCACTTGGGTCTATGTTTAAGATTTTGGTAGTCCTTTTTTTCTCTGTGATGACAAAACCAGCTCACTGCTCTGTTTTACAGTAATGCAGTTCCAAGAGGCATGATGAGAGACTGGGAACAGTGCAGATTCCTCCTCTGACCCTATTGCTGAATTGTTGTGTAATGCTCCCATCASCTGTACTACAGGTGCTGGGAAAAACACATCAGAGTGTGTGTGAGGCACATGAGGAATGTGGACTGCAGAAAAGCCTGACTCCTTTTATTGAACTCTAGGGTGTCTCTAAGTGTGGGCAGTGCAGGAAAGCTGAGTCAGCCAGATCTGGATTTGCAGAATTATTGAGGACACAGTAACTTCATTTGGAGTTGTGGGCGTTYAATAACCTTGAAAATAGAACTGCATGAAATGCTATTTGAGGTGTGAGGCTTTTATGTCTGCTGAAAGAAAACCTGAAGAAATTACACTTTGTGTCTRGAGATAAGGAGGAAAAATTGGCTTCTGTTTTTTCTTTGAAAGTCTGTTTTTCATCAGTGTGTCAGTGTTCACTCTGAGCACTGATGAAGTGCCTGTGAGAGGGATGGGAGAGTGTTTAAGTGATATTGGATATAATGCTGCAGATCACTGGGTGCTAAAAGGGGTTGGATACTGAATCAAGTAATTGAAGCCTAAGGAGAGGCCCACCTTCCACTTCTATTTTGGTTGTGCTCAAAATCTCCCCAACAAAGGCTTGCAGTGGCTAATGTGACACAACCTGAGGTGTCATTTAATTATTTTTAACAGTGGGCACACAGTTCTTGTAGTCACTCTCATCTTTAGTGACAGGASAGGTATTAATCACTGCTGTTCATATTGGCTGTACTGGCTTAAGCTGAGTCTCCATTTTTTTGTTCTTATGCAGTTTGCTATAGGGAATAGGTGGAATACTACCTGTACAGGAGTGTCTTGCATCCCCTGTATAACCCCCTGGCCTGTACTTTGCTTAGGGTAATGTAAATCCTGTTTCTAGCCATCTGTGACCCCCTAGAGTGCAAAAACATGATGGGATTTTGAATGCTTCAGCCTAAACTACTCAAGATAACACCTTGTTGTGACAGGTCTTATCAGGATGGTAAGAGATATCCATTGGCAAGACCTGGACAACCAGCAGAGCCGTGAGGCACTGGGCCAGCACATTGTGGTGAAGGGTAAACTGTGCTAAGGGTAAACTGTGTAATTACCTGGAAGTATGTGTTGGKCTTCTTGATGCACWGCAGTTTGCTTTCAGACATTTTCCTGAAGCAGAGCACACTTGTTTAGGCCATTGTTAGTGGTCATCAGCAACTTCTTGATGTGGATAAACCCATAGTGAGAACAGGTCACAGCCAGAAGAGTGACCAGTTATCAGGTACTGCTAGATCTTGGTGACCAGTCCCTGGAAACCCTCATGTTTATTTCTGTGTCTTTTTTTGTTTCAACTTATTTTGTGGAGAGAAAATATCCATAATGCAATAAATGAGCCATGAGCAACCTCCATTCCTCCCCTCTTTGGCAGGAAGTCAGCAGCCAAGGCTATAAACTAGAGTTTGAACAGTTTGTTCAAATGCTTCGTTTACCCTTCMCTCAGGAGCTTTTTGTAATTTGTATGAAGGATCCCTCAGGCTGGGACAGCTGTGGGCCTGAGTGGCTGAGATGCATTTGTTGAAGATATTTAGAGGGGAGATAAATGACAGGAGAAACGACTCAGGTTTTGTGTACATCTTTAGGTTTAGAGGTGCAGAGTGAAACCAGGAGGGATTTCTGACCCAATGGGAGAAASAGTGCACAGGAAGCCATCTGAAGTGAGTGTCACTCTCTTGGGTGGGACAGGCTGTTCTCATCTCACTGTAATGCACTCTGCTGCCTCTGCTTAGTCCCAGGCTTATAGCACTATGCTGGGCCATATGAACTCACCCTGTGTTCTTCACAGTCCATCTGTAAGTTTTGCACCATCTAAAAGGTTTCATGATTTTGTTACCTTGTATTTCTTCAGTAGAGCTCCAGAGGACAGCTTTGGTTGCYGCTCAGGACAGAGGCCCCATTTGTCTCAAGGCTTAAACACCATTTACCAATGTTATGCTCTCTAAGTTGTGATATTCAGCTTTACCCATCACYGCTTCTCAGTAATCAATATGAAAAAGCATGCACAAGCTGAAGCAGAGGCATATTTAGATTTGTAGCTGTCCAACAGAATGAAGAAACAGCCCTTTTCCTTTCTACTCCCACATTAGGTGGTTTGTAGTAAGAGCAAGTCAAAAGTCAATCTGCAAATGGACTAGGAGCCAAAGTCTGAGATGAGTTCCTGATGTATGTTTCCTTTGAGCCAAAGGGACTCAGTCCCCAACCAAATGTCTTTAGCTGTTATTTATTAGGTTATTACAGTCTTTTTATGTAAGCCAAAATGTGTTTCAGTAGGCAGACATGAAGAACACTCCTCAAACCATGAACTTCAGAAAATGCACATCTCAAACTAATTTTACTGTATGCCCCATARTTCTTCTGCTGCTGGGAGCAGCAAACAATCATTCCATCTCTCATGCCCTGTATCCCTGGTTCAATAAGGCTGTCTCTGTTCTYCTCACCAGCCACCTCTTCTGAGCCAACTCTTGCCTTCATTTCCTCCCTACTGTGTTCAAGCTTCTCCCTGTGTTTGATCATCTCTGTGTCCCTTTTCTAGTTTATCCTCTCCGAGTTGGAATGACACAAACCATGCACCCYGTTCACTGAATAAATGGCTTTCAAATGGTGTGGCTGTGTCCTATTTTGTTACCTACTCCTTTTTTAGTGCTTTTTTAGCATTCTACTGGGATTTGTCTTTGTGACCCTGCTGACAATGGAGCTGGTGATTGCAAGACCTACCCAGGCCTCTTTCCTGATAAAGAGATAATTGCACATTCAGAGCCTGTCACTGTAGATACATACTTGGAGATAATTTTGTGTCCAGACACGTTATTTTGCACTTATCAGTGCAAACATTTTGTCATCTTCTCACTTTATATTATGTGTACCTGAGATGTAAGTCTTAGCTGTTGGCATTAAAAGTTATTATTCTGCATAATTTTGTCATGGCATTATTCAGTGCTCTGTCAGGTAGTTTGTGACCAGATTGAACCTCATGAAGTCCCAAAGCACATCTCTGAATGGGATCCTGCTGGTTAACTGCTGACAAAATGACATTTATTCCCCATCTCTAGACATGAGAGGAATGTTCCTTCTACCCACTGATTGTCTAGCTTGCAGGACTGTACCATTTACCCTTTTGTATCTCATAAACAACTGCTTTCCCTTTTAGTATGTTGGAAGGCATCAAAAGGATGGATCAGCTTTTTCTTTGGTTAGTTTCAAAAACCCTTTCACTGTCAGTGCTTGGAAATGAACCATATGATCCCTGTAAGTATCAAATAGGTTTGGTTTTTTGTGCACAAAATCTCTCCTAATCTGTGTTGTGCACATATTTTTTTACAAATGGGCAATTCTGAGGCACATCTTGTAATAACAGGCAATATCAACTGACAGTTTTTCATCCCATAGGCAATATGAGCAACATGAGCAAATACAAATGTTTAAAATGGACATTTCTGAGAGTTTAAAATACATTTAAATTCTGATAATTATGAAAGCGACTTTTTAATTGCTCAGACTCTTTAATCACCACTGATTCAGGGATTGCTCTCTTATGTAGAACATAGGGGAATTTCATGGAAGWTGTGAAGTTAACTTTTATTCTTATGATGTTTTTGAACAGAATCTGACTCATACCTCYCTTTAGTTTTTGCTCAATGTTCAACAAAAAGATGAATGTTTTTTATGAGGGACTATAGGCTTTTGATTGTCCTGCTAAGCAGCAGCTGCAAAATCCGATGCAGTTTAGTGTGTGACAAAGCTGAATGTCATGCAGTAACTCATTTGAATAGGAGCCAAGCCAATATTCCTTACTGGGGAAACATGCTCACTRAAATGTTTTTATGGAACTAGGATGTCAGATTCATGATGAAAATTTGGAAATGCCTGTTTTGGGTGCACTGAAAAGGAGATGTTCAGATGAACAAGTTATTTATGCAGACATGTGGTCAATACTGGATACTGGTTTAATCTTCTAGTAATCCAGACATTACCATATGGACAACCTGCACAGATTGATCTGATGAGGCCTCAGTGGGTAAATGAATATCCTGCTTCAGTTAATTTGCTAAGCTTTTATGTTAGCTTTTATCAGGAGAAAAAAGATGCTTTCCAGCACATAGTTTATTCACAGTGACATATAAAATGAGACTGATGACAATTGACACAGGTTTAAGGCAGCTTGTTTGACAAGCAGCTCATCATGGTTTGGACAGTTATCTGGAGGGCTTTCTTTCCATACTTCATTGTTTGCAGCCAATGCATAGCCTTTCCAATGTGGAACCACCTTTGCACATACATATCAGAGAATGCATTCAGTTTTCTCTTGAATTTTGCTTTCAGTGATGTACCTGCAGTAATTTTGTTTAATACCATAATGGGTTATTTAGTTTTGTTATCAACCTCTGCTTTCTCAATCTTCTGTCCTGTGAGGAACTGCCATATTCCTCCTCTGTAGTTCTCATTTCCCAGGGCATACACAAAGGCATCCACCGTTGGCACAGTCTTGGCAACAAGAGCAGGAATCTGTCATRAGACACAATATTTATTACTTGGAAAACACTGAGAAGCCAGTGGGCTGATGTCAGCCTATGTTTAGTTTCCCTTTACCAAAAAAAAGTCTGTCTCCAATAGCATTAGCTTGCTACTCCCAGACAGGGGAGAAGTAAAAGCAATTTGGCTGGTGGGAAGTCCTACTCAGGAAATTACAGTTTCCAGGAGWGAGTTTAGGTTGGCATTGCATGAAACAGGGATAATTGATTTGAGAGTGAATACAAACACTCAGGAGGAGTGAAAGGTGTGCCATGGACACCTTTGGATGGATAAACAGGCTGATGTTGGTAACACATTTCATGTGGGATACTGAATACASTATGCATTTGGTGACCTGAAACTGGGCTGATTTTGGGGCATGGAATGAAAGTTGAAAGGTTTGATGTGATATTACTGAGTCCCAGCGGGGGCTTTGGAGCCAAGACTCATAGAAGAAAGGGGGAAAAAGGAGGCAGCAGAGCCTTAGGAGTGATCAATTACAGCTTCCCTGAGGAGAGAGAAGTATTAGAAATATGAATAATACAACAGGTCTCTTTAAAACTGAAAATTCAGAGCTGGTACCTCACTCTGAGAAGGACACAAAAAGCTCCTACATGGCACAAAACAGTACAGGTTCAGTACAGGTTACACACCTCTAACTAACTGCTGAAGAAAAATACCCCTGACTTCCTAAATTTTTGCTTGATCAGAGCAGTAATGCAATGCCTTTTATATCACCTTGCTTGTCTGTTTTCACTAAAAATGGTAGATGAACAAAATGCTTTGAGGAAAAGGACTACTTCTTATATATGTTTTTACAAATAAACCCAGCAGTGAGTAAATTGGCAATGTTCCAGAGAGACAGAGAGAGGAGAGGGAGGAAATGTCACTTTGGGGTCTGGGGGGCACCCACGTACCATGCGGTATTTTGGTGGGATGAACATCACATTTTCCACTGCTGCATAGGAGCACAGGAGGCAGTAGGGACCCCAGCAAATGACCAGTGTCTTCAGTGGCAAACCAGTGTTAAACTGGAAAACAAGAGCAATAGGTTGTTTGTGTTCACAATCACACACTGCAACAAATGGATGGGAGAGGTCCTGGTGCATTGTGGTTTGTGTTCAGTAGCAGAGAGCATCAGCCAACAGGACATGGGACAGAACAGTGCAGCAGCACCAAAGCCCTGATCCTGGGCGTGGGTGGGGAGTGACAGACCTGGCAAAACACCTTATGGTAGATCAGATAAATCTGTGTGTGCTAGATATAGAAGCCATGGCCAGTAACTCCTCCTGAGGGGAGAGAGCAATTGAAAATTTAAGTGAAAATTTAAAAGCACATTAAAAGGAATGATGTTTTGCTGACTTCATAGATGGTCTTGCAGACAAACTGTGTGAAGCCACTGCTATGCTGGTACAGATGCAGTAGCTGTGTTGTGGTAGGAGCACTTCTCTGTCCTTTATGCTAGGGCCTATCCATGATATTAACCAGCTGTTCCCAAGTATCTTATAAATATTAATGACTAAAGAAGTGATAATTTCATCCTTAAATTTTCTGCATTGTAACTTGTCTGCACTGCTACAGAGAATCATGACAAAGAAATCACATGTTAGTGCACACAAACTCACTGGAAAAAAGTAATAGACATAATAATGAACACTGAGATTTGTTCAAGAAATATATAGAGGGCACAAGTACTTATTCCAGTCAGCTCCAAAAAAGCCTGCCTGACTGTCAATATAAGATTTCTCTTGAGATCTGACTGTCTTTACTGAGTGCAGGGGTTGGGCTGTGCCCACCAGCCATGCATTGTGCCCCAGACTGTACAGCATGCACCTCAGCAAACAACTTATATAACCACCACATTAGATTCCCATAAACCTGCCACACTAGAGCAATTCCCTTGTTTCCAGCTCATAAAGATTTCTGACTTTCTTCAGCCAAGTGTTAACACAATGTGTATGGGAAGGCCCTTGTCCCCACATGGGGTGCCTGCATGTTTCCTTGCAGAGCTGTACTTCTGTCTGACTTCCTCAGCCATAAGCCAAAGGCCTGTAGCAAAGCAGGAAATAACAATTCTTCCTGAGATAAATTTCCCTGGCTAAAAATTGATATGCTATTGCCAAATATTCTGTGTACTCTGTGGGGTTTTTTTGAGGAGAGTTGGACCAGTGTTGATGGAGGGAAATCTTTGGGATCACTGGTGCAACTTCCTCTTTGACGGGGAGCTGTTTACAGCACTAGGCTGGGRCAAATGTAGCCATCTGGTAAAATGCTGACATTACCAAGGATGGTGTTTGCATGAGCTTTCTGAATGGCCCCATCCTGTGTTGCACTGGGGAGTTAGGACAGAAGGAGCTGAGTCAAAGTCTTTGTGAAAGAAATTGGTTTTTTTTCAAGGACTTTGTCTCTACTGAAGGCAGCCCTATTTTGTCACGGTGATTGCAGGGGTTCAGGGAGCTTTCTTACCTTAAAGTTCCCAGTTTTCCTGAACTTTTGGTGTATGGACTGATAGGCTGTCAGCATGATGAAGCCTGGGATCATGAAATTGAAAGTGGACAGAGCAAAAAGGAATGTGACATAGTTTCTGGGAAAGGTGAGGAAGGAAGAAAAAAAGAGGGTGTTAATTCAAGTCTAGTGCATTTATGTAAACTTGCTGTAAGTATTTACCAAATTRTAATTCAAAAATCGCTAAAACCACTTTAGTCAACGTGCTTCAGGTGCAGCATTTGCTGGAGGCCAGTTAAGCTGTGCCATGCTATTGTGTGTGGGATAGGTAGTCTTGTAGAAAATCACAACAGGTGTTTGTATTCTAAACCCAAACACCACTACTCGGACATCTGTGCTGGCCTGCATAAAGCCAAAAGCTTTATGAAGATATTCTGAAACTATTATGAAAATATTCTGAAAGAGTTTCAAGCCCTAAACCCAGAAAGGATGCAGTGTATAGATGAGTGAGGGAGTGGCAGAAAGCTGAGCACCAGGCTGTCCCACAGAGGAACCTGAGTTTAGCTGTTCCTTGTGCCACCATGTGAGTCCAGGCAGCCTGGGGTGGTGCCTTGTCCCAGCTGCTGGGGAGGGACGTCTGCCCCAGAACAGTGCTGGGCACAGCTGGGGGGGGTTGTGTGCCACCAAGGCCATCCTAGGGGATGGCAGCCTCCACTCTGCTCCTGTGGGAGCCGGCCCTGGCACTCACCTGTCCCCTTTGCTGTAGTCCAGGGTGCAGCAGGTTCGGAGGGGTTCGTAGTCRTATTCTCCCCACCCCAGCAAGGGCATCACGGACCAGAAGGCAGCAAACAGCCATGCAAACACCATCATGGAGGCAGCTGTGCTCCACTGCARCCTGCTCCCTGTGGGAAGAGGAAAGGGGGTCTCCATGCCCTGAACAAAACCACTGGAAACAGCTGTCAGGCCCTTTGGCCTCAGGCAGAAACAAGTAGYTGTTTGTGCTTTGTATCCTGAAGCTGACCTGAGTCTGGAGGAATCAGTGTTCCATAAAATATGAAGAAMGCTTTCAGGAAACAGCAAACTGTACTTCCCTTTTGTGTGTTTTACTTAGACAAATGCTGTATTGCTTGCTCAGCTTTGTACCACRCTGGAGATACAGCTGCTGTTACAAACATTATATTCTTGTGTTTTGGRAATATGTWTAAAGACACAGATGAGGCAGTGAGKACAATGAACAGAGTGATGCAAKAAACAGTGTTTGAAGAAACTGAGTCCCATTGCAGAGTGTGGGTCAGGTCAGAAATGTGACTCTGCACACACTCCCCAGCCCCTGCTCTCTTCCTTCCTGCCAGGCCAGGAGGGTGTGGATATCTCATATACCCTGTTCTAAAATTACTGGCCATCAATATACATGTATGAGTATATATGTACAACCTGAGAAGAGAGCTTGTTCTAAAAATACTACTGGACAAGTAATTTTGCCCTTAAGATCATCACTTAGCCTATAACAGGAAATATGAAGCTCAGCACTAGTAATTTTAAAATAATTTTATAATAAAGTGTTCCCCTGTGCCTCTCTTATCCGGTATCATCAAATACTATAGGAATGTAATGGAAGATTGGAAACTTGAGAAGACACAGGAAGTATTTCTTCATGGAGATGGCAGGCAGGCTTCCTTGCTGCTGCAGGATATTGTGCTAGCCTCRCTGCTTGCATGTAGAAGGGTCTGGATAATTTTGTTACTGAGGCCAGTGTCTGTCATCATGCCCATACTGGGCAGCCCGTGACAGCAGCAGCACCAGCAAGGAGAGCAGTGACTTTCCCCAGCACTCTTTCCTAATCCAATCTCCCATTAGGRACAAGTAATGATGTAATTTTCACTGAGGTTGGGAAGCAATCTTTTTGTCTGCCCTTAGACAGCAGCCCCATGACAGCAGGCAGGAAGATTCAGGCCAATTCTGATCTGTCCCTGAGAGGTGAAGGACTGGGGATGAGGTGCATTTATTTTTAGACCTGGTGAAATCAGCTGCTGGTTGACCCTTCAGAAATATTTACACACAGATCAGAAGKAGCTAAATATGTAGGCATGTAAAATTAAACAAGCTTGAGATTATTTTAGTTTTACTCAAAAAAYCCACTTTCAGTAGAAGAACGGTGAAAGAATTGTGCTGTCCTCATGTGGCAAAAATATCCTCCTCTGAGAAGGCTGAAAGCAAGAGCACAAGTTGGGAGCAGTTCAGTTGTTTTTGTGCACAGCAGGCCATTGCTTTACCTTAAATGCTTTTTCTTGGCCTGATAAAAGTTGATGTAATAGCCATGTGGGTCCTAATTCAATTAAATGCATGTGTATGGGGGTTCAGCATATGCTTACAGATATAATTCTTAATTAGGGCCCCGTGCTGGTCCTATTAAGTCCAATCACTCTTGTGCTTTGGTTTTCTCTCTTTGAAAAGCAAAAGGCAAGCCTCTCTTTTCCACACAGTGAAATAGTGATACAGGGAATTTCAAATGATTTCTCTAATTGCTTTGAAACAGAAAGACTGCTCCCTCATCATTCAAAGATTACTAAAATTGTGATGCAAAAAGATGAACTTCTAGCAAGTACTAGATAGAGCATGGAACCTTAATCCTTTTGATCATGAAAGACAGTTTTTAGTGATGTAATCATAACTATATCTCAGGGTTTAGTCTTTGGAAACATTTATGAATGTATTTTTGTAAGATTTATGATTCATTCAAACATTTAGCTGATTTTCACAGACTGAAAAATACATCTCTGACACTGGGCTACCTTTCAGTTAGATTTCAGTCTGCTGTTCAAAAGGAGTGTCTGAAATAAAAGGTCAACAGGATTTTCTATGATGGAGGGGGAAAATAGTCCCTTTTACTCATTCCTGCAAATGGTTAAGTTACAATAGCTGTATAATATTAAGTTATAATATATACCAGGACAGTATATGGCTTGTACCAARCTTAATGGCATGCATCATTTAAAATTAGCTAAGTTTGTCAAAGACAGAAATATCTGAAAATCAGACAAGGAAAAATATATATCAGTCATAAATAAAAGAGGTGTTTAACACCTACTTTATCTGCAGTGCAAAAAGCACCAGTCACTGGTGCTCACAAGTATTCAATTTTTGTAGAAGTAAGAAAACTGTAATRTGTAATAGCTTATTTTGTGCATATCATTATAAAAAACTCTTTAAAATAACCTAATTAAGGGATTTTTTTACTCCATTTTTTTATTTTGCTGTGGTTCACAATAATCTTAGACTGTCTTGGTGATTACATCCTGCTTCAGTGAAAAACACAAGATGTGTAAAAATATCAACATTTTGTCAGGGAAAACTGATAAAGGTGCAAAGCTAGATGAGAGGAAAGCAGTCAGTGTGACAGGAGTTTAGGACTTCCTCCTAATTTGACAGAGCTGACAGCTGCAATTTTAGCAAATGGTAGTGTGGTAATCTTTGAATACTGATATAACAACCCAGGTTACCTTGGTTAAGGATTAGATAAAAGTCACTGTAATTCTACTTTTAGAAATTGAATGCTGCTGTGAAATCCCTGCTGGTTTTGTTTGTCTTCTCTTTTATAATATTGAGAGAAGTACTGATATAAATCACTTCAGATTTTCTGTTCCCCCCTGAAATCCAATTTATAAATTTATATTTTTATATAAAAATAAAAATTCTGAAATCCAAGTTAAAAATTTATATTTTTTTCCTTTCTTGTTTAAATCTATAACTTTATGCTATGCTTATGAACTGACCAAGATCCTTCTCCTCTTTCCAAACTTATAATGGCAGTGTGAGTGTCCAGAGAGGAGCTGACAATGTCTGCCTTGATYTAAACTGGCACCTTCTGTCCTGAATACCTGCCTGCTGAGACACAGCTTTCTCAGGATCTGCCTGCCCTTTTCTTCTTCACTGTCAGGCACTAACATAAAACTACTTCTGCTTTCTCCTTTTCCCCCTMATGATCAAATTTTAAAATATTTTTTTCCCATCTTGCTAGGGATTGACATTGATACCYTTCAGACTCCCCTGCTATCTCTCCCCTTGCATACTTTTAGGTTCTTTCTCTAGTTCTCTCCTCTTTGCTGTGAAAGTAGCATTTCATRGACCCCAGAGCCACACTTAGGGGATGAAAAGAGTTGCCCAGTGAGCTTGCCTAGAAGTAAAAAAAAAAAAACAACAAGAGAGGGAAGAGTAAAATATCCTGACCTTCTCTGTCACATGGGGTGATAATACTATTTTCTTCCACAGGCCAAGCAATATCAACCTGATTTCTGGTGAGTGACTTGTCTAGTTATCAATCCACTTTAAAGGTAGTGCTTTGTCACTTAGGGCTGTGCTGACTTCCAAATCTAAAAACCTGGTCAATTTTCAGAAYGTTGGTGAACAAATTTGTGGTATTAGCATCCAGAATGGTTGTAAAGTCCCAAGTTATCCTATCCTCATAGTAATCTCTTACATTCTCGTCAGCTCTTTCTTCCCAGAAATAAGGATAGTGAATAATCAAGTGCCAAGGAATGCCCCAATGAAGGTTTTCTTGGGAAACTGTTAGGATGTAACAAAAAACTGGCGATGATGTAATTGGGCTTGGAAGGATTACCAGATCCTGGGGAATGAAGATAAAAGGCTGATAGCTTTGTATTTTAGGTGAARGTATTTTGTACCTTCTGTACAGGCATGCAGCTCACACCAGTGTCAACAGGAGTTTAATGTATGGATTGAGAACACAGTATAGCCTGTGGGCTTGGTGCAGCACATCTATGAAATATGACTTAATCTTCCTTGCAATCAGCATGTGAAGAATTGAACTAGAAGGGGCTGGTTTTCCTGGAATAACCACAGGGCATGAGCACCTTCTGGGTTTTTAGTTTTGTTGTTCAAAATGTTTGCTTTAGGAGCCATGTTTGGCCATCAGTAAGTAACAATTTGAGCAAAGTAAAGAAGCTTGTGCCCTTAGGGTCCTTCTGTCCTCTCAATGTAGTCTATGTTCCTGACTGGAGGAGTGCATGACACAAAAGCATTAAAGTCAATGTGGCAGAGAGTAAAATGTCTTTCCCAGAGATGCTTATTTTCAGGCTCTCTCTTGTAAAATACAGATGCTCCTCTTCCAGCTCCAAATGCATTTCAGTGTCCAAGGSGTGTTAGCATGGATTTAGCTCACAGCCTGCATTGTTTGGGGCCTTTGTCTAGACATGAAAAAATAAATTCCTTTGCCTGAGCTGTATTCCTGCAAAAATTGCAGAACAAAAACGTTGGCAGCCTTTCCTCAACAGGATCATCAGACTGACCATATTCCCTGTGTGCTTTGGGTGTATTTTGCCATTTGCTGCTGGAATCATATGGAGGCTCTGTGGGCAAAAAAACGTTTCTTGCACCCCAAAATGCCTGTGTGTTGCACAAGGGGCTGCTGAGCTCTGTGTGCCCAGTCATGCCTCCGCACGGGCTCTGTTCCAGCCACTGTCTCTGCAGAGGCAGATCTCTGCTTACACCAAATTTATGTGTCATTAGTAAACTTTGCATGGACATGATGATCTGTTTGGTACACAGCAGGGTRTTGGATGAAAGCCCAAGATTAATAGACTTTTCTTCAATATGAGGAATTGGATTTTATGTGGGATTTTGTTTTAAAGTTTACTTATGGATTTAAAGAAAGCATGGCAAGAGGGTCACAAATTCGATGTGATCAGGACAAGGAAATATCTCCTAAAGGTGGTTGATAATTTCCCCTCTATGGGAAGAGGTCCTTTGGAGAAACTGTTTATATTTGCTGTATCTAGTGTGTAAGAAAATCAAACTTWTATATAAGATACACAAATAATAAGTATGTGCTTGCTTTGATTCTCAGAAACCTGAGCCAGCTGCCTTTTGCAGCACGTGGGTAAGGGTGTGAGGGAAACTGCAGCCCTTACTTGTACAGTAGTGATGGTATCGGTCCCAGGCCACGGCAGCACTGGAGCTAATGCTGGCCAGGGCTGTCAGGAAGCCATGGAATCCATGGATTTGACAGCCATCAGAGCCATAGGGCCAGTATCTGTCAACAAATAAGGAGTATGTTAAGGAAATTATAGAGAAAGGTGATGACATGTTTGGAAATTGCATTAACACAGAGGATTAAATGATAGCCTGTGYTTGTCCTGAGAATCTGTCTGAGAAACACTGTGAAAAATGTTACTGTGCTTGCTTTTAGGCATTTGCCAGCATGTTTCCTGCTGTGGTGTCTCTTACAGTACAACAGATATTTGTACTCTTAATACYGAGAAGAAAACATAACCCTGCATCTGTGTATTGAAAAATTGGGGTTTTTAAATTTCAAATCTACATTTCATCCAGTTATCCAGATCTTCAAGATTTGCCTCCTTTGTGAGGAGCCAATTTGTCAATGTGTGCAAGTCAGTGCAACACAACAAACAGATAAAGACTTGCAGACAAATTWAGGGTCAATCTAGCAGTTTAGTAAAGTGACATTTTGATATTCAAGTAGTTTCTATAATCACTGGTAAAGCTGTCTGGCTAAATGCCTTCTCTAGTCAATCTTACAATCTGTCAGTGATGTTATGCAGTAAAATCTGCTTTTCTACTTGCCATAGAACCATGTAGGGTTTTGTTTTGTTGTTTTGGATTGAGGGAATGAGAAGTTTGGCTATGACTTATGGTAGAAAGAGCACCATTTAATTGGTTAGACCTCTTAGAACTTAAGGTGCTGATTTTCATGTGGCCCTCCTGACATGCTTTAGGAAAACTGTGCCATACCTGAGGAAGCTGGAGAAGGCAGCGATGAAGGCGTTGATGCAAATCCCGCAGTCGGCCAGGGCGATGCTGAGAACCAGCAGATTGCTGGGYGTCCGCAGCTCTTTGATTTTGCGGAAAGAAATAATTGTCAAGCCATTCAGACAGAAACCAAGCAGGGCTGAAAGACAGAATTGTATGGTGTGATTCAACTGGAAATTGAAAATAACTACAATGATACCGCTGTTTTCTTTGATGAGAGAACAATAATTACAGTGGAATCTTATGCACRGGGAATAGATCTGTAGTGGTCAGTCTGCACGCAAAGGCTTTCAGAAGAGAAGTCATAGGTGACAGCTCAAGCCAGTGCTTCAGACTTCTTCAGTCATGTGGAGCAGAATCAGTTTGATCTTATTTGTAATTCTGCCTTTTGTTATAATAAGAGAAACTGGATTGTCAGGCTCCATGCAGGGACACATGGTTCGGGGTTCAGAGCGAGCGAGATGCAGAGGAGGCAGTTTCAAGAGAGCTGACAGCCAACACGTGCTGCTGGTGTACACATGCTAGGCCTGACTTTGCTAGAAAAATGGTTTGTATTTAATATCCATTGTAGCAGTCCTTTCTGTTTAAGCACAGAAATCCCTCAGCCATGTTTCAGTCAGCCTGCCTYCCTTTGGGCTTCTGTCTCAGGATAGCCTACACAGTGCTTGAATTACACCAGCTCAATCTTATTACTGTCCCTCGTCAACAGACTATACATGGAAAGGAATAATCTAATTATGAAAAGCAGTCACTGAWAGATTTAAAAAAATAAGTTTATGTTGTTCTTGAGGGAGAGATCCAAGCAACCCAAGCTATTCACCCAGCACAGAGCTGTTCCACTCTGAAGCCCATCCTTCACTGGTTTAAAATCAAGCTTTGTCCTTTAATGCCCTTTTCAAGGYGACCTGAATTATTTTAGCTCTGATGAGGATCTGACTCAACATCCAGTCTCTAAGTCTCAGTTAGATGAGAGGCACTATGTCTTTGTGTTCTTCTTGGAAAAAGAAATGCTGCAGCACAGAAAAAATCCATATCCCGTAATTCTGTAAAGTAGTGCAGTTACTTATGCTTATTGTCTTAATTCTGCAGTTATATAAGATGGATGATTTTTTTCTAGTCAGAAATCCTGCTTCTACCTTAATTGCATTAATGGCTGATGGCATAACCATAGTAACAGCTGATGTGTGTCTATCATTGCACAACATATAACAAAATATTTCCACGAGAAATATTTGGAGCCATTTGAGATCTGCTGTTTTTATTTCCTCCCTGCCAGATTACCTCCCACCCACAGGGTAAAACTGCTGTCAACTCTCTCAAATGCAGAGAAGCCTTCAGGAGAGATGTGTTCTGAACATATTTAGAGTAGAGCTGAAGAGTTATTACTATATCAGATTTTTTCTATCTTTTCCCTCTTTTTGAAAGCCTCAGGCTTTACCAGATTCTGCTTTCTTGAAGGTCAGCATGAGTGTACAAATAGAGAACTTACTAATTTTTTTTTTAAAAAGCATTGAATTTCCATTTTTAGATCAGCAAATATGTTCACTTAATAAAGTGAATGCTACTCTTCACCACAACCTTTCTTTGCAAACTGCACTTACAAGCTGCCATAAGAAAAGGAGAGGTCTTCATCACCTTTGTCTCAGAGTGAAAGTGAATTAATCCTTGATTGTTTAGCTTGGTCTTCTAACCCAGATGACAATAAGAAAGTTTTACTGCCAATCTACTTGGCACATTCTGCCAAAAACCCTATGGAAAATACTTATGTTTAGTAAATCATAAATGTATTAGACTACACCTGCTTTTAACTGAAGGTTACCACAGGGCTCTTTGCTGAAACTTCCACAGCTGCAGGACCCTGGCAGGCTGCAGCCCCTGGTACAGGTCAGGGCTGGCAGGGCTGTGGTGCCACAAGCAGGTCCCCAGCAGGACCCAGCTCTGGGGCTCTGCCAGGCCCCAGCACTGTCCCTGTCCTGCTGCTGCTTCCCACCCCTTGGGATGGGAGTGCAGGTCCTGCCAGGCTGTGCACATGGCTCAGGGACTGTCAGCCAGGCTTAGCCCTGTTTAGGCAGCAGCTGCCCCTGGGCAAGAGGTAGAAGCTTTTTCCCCTCTATTCCAAGGCAGAATGTCTGACAGCATTTCCAGGTTTCCTTTGCAGCCAGATYGAGCTCAGGTGCAAGGCAAAGGTGAGCTCCCCGTTCATGGGGTGAGCTAAGGAGTGTTTATTCCACTCTGAGGGTGCTCACAGCTTCTCCTCCTCTGCTGCTGGGCCCCACAATTCCCACACCCCCCTCTGATCAGCACTGTGCAGGAATGGCATCCCAGGCCCTGGGACTGACACCAACATTATCCTAGCTAGGAGCCTTTGCTAGCTGCCAGGTAGATACAAATTCACAGTTTTGTTGCAGTCTCTCAATAAGTGGAATATGCCTTAAGAAAAGATCACACTGGCTAATTTAAATTGATATGGTTTGTTACTTTTACCCAGCAGGCATTAATTGCACTGCTACCAATACAGTCTGGATGTATGCTAACAGTTTACAGGTTTTTTTTCAGCAATCATGTTTGATTGTAAGACAGCCATCACAACCCACAAAACAATCAGTCCAATTTTATTGAGAGATTATCAGTCATTTCAACTTCTCTCCCCAGAGGAAGATAAAATTGCCTTTAATATTCAACCACAAAATATTACATCCCAAATTCCTGAGAAGAGAGCCAAGTAACAAGTACTTCACTGCCACAGCTATGCATAGAGTGCAGATCTTCACAGCAAAGAGCTTGCAGCTCACCCTGATTTACTCACCAGAAGTACTGGTGATGTAGCCACAGTAACCAGGGTCAGCACACCACAAATGCTGCTGTTCACTTCAGTTTTCCTTCTCCCTTCTTACCAGAAATAATAGGAGGAAAAAAAATCTTCTTGCTGCTGAGGTCCGACACCAAACTTACCTTCTACCAGCAGGGCAGTGCCAATGGCAAACACTTCTATTTCAGTGAAGCCTTCAGGGAGAGGGTGYGCAGTGACCATTCTTATGGTAAATATGCCAAAAGATTTAACCTCTGCCCTCTGTTACAGCTGTGGGGCTGCCTTTTCTCTGGATCTCTCTACTTCCAGTAGCCCAAGGCTTCTTAAAGGAGCAGCTCACGTGCAAACACATGCTGTTATTATATAAAAGCTTTGGGGTTTTTACTCCCACCTCTACAATCCCTGCAGGAATGTTATTAATGATGGGACCAGCATCAGCCCGCACTCCCCCTTCCCCTGCAAATCGTATTTCAGACACCAGCAAAATGAAAGCATTCATGGCAATTACAACAAGTTCTTTGTAGACACAAGATTAAGAAACCTGTCCAGTTAATTTTGCAACACTGGAAAAGAATTAAATGTTGTGGAACAAAGGAAACATGTAATTGGGGAGTGACCTGAAAAACAAAGGGGCACTCATTGAGTTGATAATTAGAGGAAAAGTATGAACCAGTAATTTCTGCAGCTTGTAGATCTTCCCCTCACCCATTTTTTTAGAAACTGGCCAGTGTATTTTTCTGGCAATGATTGTTCTCTATATTAACATATTTCCTTTTTGTAACTGAGGCCTAAATTAATATGCACACTGGCACAGCTTGATTAAAGACAAACACAAATTACTGATTTGGGGCCCTAAACATACAAGGACGTGAGTGAGTTGCTCAGTGGTGAGCACTGACAGGAAACACCTTACTGTCCTTTTGGAGATGTTTGGAGGCTGGAGGCTGGGTGCACTGTGCCTCTGGAGTACCTGCAGCTGTCCAGCCTCCAGCTCATTGCCTTAACAAGGTGCCACTAGCATGACAGTTGCTTCTTTGATACGTAACTTTCTTCATCCTGATAATCCTACTGCAAAATGGGAGCAGAAAGGGATATGAGCACAGGGGATATGAGCTTCCCCCAGCTCAGGCCCCACACTGTGCTGACCTGGCTCCCTGTTGGTTGAGGTCTCAGGCAGAGTGAGTTCACTCTAGATGCCACCAGAGCTTGCTCAGCTCTCCTGACTACATGGTGAAGTTTCCATTTCAGGGGTGCATTTACAATCAGGGTGTTGGTTGAAGATGGTGGATTTTTGCGGTTTTCATGAAATCTGTGCTTAAAGGCTGTGATGCCCAGGAGAACTGATTAGAGCTTCAAGGCTGTTGTGAAACCATCTTGCTGAGTTTTTTTGATCTCTGGTATTCAATTTACAGCTCTTTTTGATGCAGGTAATTGCCTTGATGGATATGCTCTTAGATTTTGAAGTAGAATTCAGGAGGGGATGATATTTGTTAGGCTATACAGATATTTGGTTTAAGCAGAGTAAAATTACATTGCACCACATAAATCCATTGTTATGTTTGCCTTTCACTCACCTACATGTCTTGATGACAAAGAAGGTGACAGTCCTGCCTCCTAGCATGGCAAATGAATGATATAAACCTGTGTTTTAATAGTGATCCATTGTATGTTCTTGCAAAAAAATTAGTGCTAGATCTTGTAAATGTGCTGTAAATCTTCCTAGTGTGATAGTTCTGAAAATGGATGGCTCATTGTTGTAATGCTTGTCAACATAAAGCTGCACAGCTCTTCCAGACTGGGGWTAAAGGACACAGATATTTGAACTGCCCTCCTGAGGCCTATCAGGTACTTTTGGTTGCCCGCCACTGTACTTCACCTTCGCTCCCAAGCAAATCTCCCAGATGTGTTACACTGCTGGGAGTTTTTGTGGAGTGTATCAAAGTCTGTGGGGCAAACTCTGCTCATTCTAATACTATTTTTATTTTAGTCTACTACCCCACTCCACTTGGATTTAACAGACCTTTATCAGAATGATTATTATTAACTTGTTTCTGATTATTATTAACTGCTTTTCTTTAAGTATCTTAACAATTTCCATGTCTAAATCTCATTTAATTTATCAGTGCAGAGTCWAATTAGTCAGTCATAGGCAAACTTTCCAGTGGCAGTTCAGCATCTGACTCACRTGAAATTCATGACAACAGAAACTTCCTGCATCAGTCTCTTAACTCCTTTGCTGATGCTGTGTTAAGCTGACTTTCTAAGRGTATGTTGAGATAGTATGGAATGATATATGGTCCAATATGGCTGCTAACTTCAGTTATAARTTCAGGTTGTAAATGGTTTTATTAAAGCAAAGAGAAGGTGCAAATAAGGAAGAAATTACTGACTTTGATAGAATCTTCTAATGATAGTTCTTTTTCCAGTTGGTAAAACAAAGCTGCATTCATTTCCTTTCTGAACTTTTTATGTAAGAGGTAACCTCACATCGTGTATTCCTGTGAAGTCAGGGAAAMCATGCAAATGATAACAGGTTTGCCAAAGACACTCATTAACTCCGTAGTGATGAAGTTTTTTGTGATGCCTTTCTATTTTATGTACTCTTTCAATAGCTACTTGCTCTTTCCAAATTGAGGGGGAAAGGTCTTTTGCTYAACCTGATGTTATCCTAGAACTTCATAATTTGAATTCCACTGATCTCCTTTCTGCATCAATAACAGATCCATTTCCTTTTACCCACTTGCCAAAGAATATTTCACTGGTTACAAATCTGTTTGCAAGGAATACACAGAAAAAATATCATAGGTTCTTGCCAGATGTCCCTGTGGATTTCATAGAACTGTATGTATTTGGTGGGAGCATATTAATCTTTGTAAAATATGCATTGGTACAAGCGCAACAAAAAAAGGTGCAGTGCAAAGATAACAGAGTGCTCATGCACTCTGAATTTTCTTCAAGCAATCAATGCAGATTACTGACACAGTATTTTATATTCACAGCAAGAACTTTGCTCAATTGATGTGTTATTATTCCTCTGCCTTCCTAATCCTTTTTTCTGATTCAGGTTTAGCCAAATTTGACTTTTTATGTTGAAATATGCCTTTAAATGAAAAATGGCAGCATTTCAGCAGAAGCAGTCTGGGAATGCAGTCACCCAGAACTGCAGTGGTATCACTGAAAYGAGTGGTAATCTTGGTCCTCATGGGAAAGGCTTCTTGCCAAAGAAAGGAAACAGAAAGTGTATTGTCTGGAGACCTCCTAGTTGCAGTTGTGTAAATTTGTTTCAGTTTGGTAGGGGYGGTAGAGACTATGACCCAGATTGTAAATAGGCACCTGGTGCTGGCCCTCGGAGGGATGATGCAGGGAAAAAGGCATCACACCAGTGTGTGGATGGGCATCAGCCCTCTGGAAATGCCTGCTGCCACACAATAACCCTTCCCCTCAACAATCTGTGTAACACAGTACAGCACTCTGCTCAATCTGATTTTCTCTGCAGCTGTCTCAGAGCTGTTGGAGGAAGATGAAGTGGTGAAGGCCTGGGCAGGGCYAAGGGTGCTGGGGGCAGGCAGGAGCCAGGGGCAGCGCCTTGGGGAGGGAGCCTGGCAGCCCCGGGTGTGGTGGAGGAGAGTGGGAGGGACCCAGGGCAGGATGGGGCCACGGGTGGAAGTGCTGTCTGTGCAGAGGAAGGTGGAGGAAAGGGCTCACTTGCAAGTACAGAGAAAGCATCAAGGTCAGGGRTAATATCTGGGGAAAGCTCCTTGGCCATGCTCAGCAAAAATGAAGGAGCTCTAAACTTGGCGAGAAGAAAGCCAGGAGGGGCAGCTTCAGAGTCAGAGCAGTGTAGTGTGAAAGTCTCTTCAGAAGAGGACACAGATCCATCACCTGCTCCCCAAATATCACACATTAGCCCTGTGATTGGCTCCATAAGATGCAACACCTGTGACCAGGCAGCACTGGGACTGGCTTTCCTGCCTGCTGCTGCACCTCAGTGTTTCGAGAGTCAGAGCTTCCTGTGGGGCTGGGAAGCATTGCCTCTACTGTTTGAGTTACCTCTCCAGAGACAGGTAGCTTAATTCACTGTAAATGGAATATGTAATTCATAAATATATGTATATCCACCCAGGCTAGAAAATTAATAAAGTTACTGGAACATTGCAGCTTCCAAGAAGTTTACTAGAACTGCCACAAAGTACTCAGCCTGCAAAATCTTGGGGCTGTGTTCAGGTAAATCAGAGTAGGAAAGCCAGTGACTGTCAGACTGGCAAGGAGGCAGAGRGTTGTTGTGTAAAACACTGTGCTCCATCTGCATTCAGGAGCCACATAAACAGTGCTGGAAATTCTTGCATGCCTGAAGAAGCAAAATAAAACAGCTACTGTTTCCTAAGCAGAGGTGACTCTGCTGGGCTTAGACTAATAGTATTAAGGTCCAAATCAGAAAAGGTGGTTGCAGTCAGCAATATTACAGCATGGGCCCCTCTGTCATGCAGCTGAGGATGCTAAGCCCAAAGTTACCTGATTTTGTGGAACTGAGGGAACTGCACTGGATTTTAGGCAATAAAGGTACAGTAGAGATATGGGACCAGGAATATAAACCTAAGAAAGCTTCAATCATTTAAAATACATCAGATTATGACCATGGTATGTCTAGTCATTAAACTGGACTATTSTGGATGTGTCTGTGGCTGAGGCATCTCAGAGAATAGTACTTTTTTCAGTGAGAATGATGCTGCTGGACAGACATTTATGCTGTTGTAGGTGTATGTTTTGGTAATCCCTGATAGTCAGTTGTTCTGCTGCTTTTCCTCTGTAGAGGARTTCACAAAGGGTTTGTCCCAGAGAATTTCGCTCTGGGGCCCTGAATGTCCTATCCTGGTGGAATTTTCCTGTCGCTGTGGAGCCTTTGTAGAAGAAGAGTAGAAGAGCTATGGCCATGGTGGCTGACCCACTCCTCCCCCAAGGTGAGGCAAGAGTTTGYGTCCAGCTTATCTCACTGCTGAGGGGCTCATTCTCCACTGGACCTGGAGGCTCTGCCCTGCCCTTCACATCTGCCTCAGCCAGGGCGAGGCCTCTGTCGGTGCCTGAGCGCAGAGGGAGCACACAGGGAGACACGGGGGGTTGGGTTACACCCCTCCATCCTCTGCCAGGCTTTGCCTGCTGGGCACTGCTGGCCACGGTGGCGCCTCGTGGTGGCTTCTGCCGCATGGACACAAATGGGTGCAGTGAGGGAGGTGTGCGAGTTTATCTCCCCACGGGCCAGAGGTCTGCCCTCACATCTGCTCTTCTGCACTGGCTGTAACAACCACGGTAAATATGCACAAAACAACTACCACTGATAGGCTTGTAAAGTGCCGTGCCAAAAGCTGGGTGGGTTTGTTTTATTTCTTCAGCGTGTCCAGAGCTCTGTTAATGACTTTGGTCCTACAGGTCTGGAGGAGCTGCCTTCATCAGCATTAAGTGCGAGATCCAATTTACAATGACGTCATGCATTAGCGTGCGCTCGGCTCGCATCAGTGGCAAGGATTTTCCACTTTACATGTGCCCTGCCAGAAGCTTCTTGGAGGTGCATTTACCTAATGAAATTGATTTAGTGTCTGGCCTGTGTTGCCTGCTAATAAAATCTTTCATACAAAATCATGATAATAAGGTATTTTATAGCTTTCATTTATGCTAATATATGCTGTTTGATTTGCTTTAGGTCATATTTTTCTAAGTATATGGAGAAAAGAAATAAAAATAAATTCTGTCCAATTGCCATATTAAAAATGAGCAACTTAGTGGAGCATGCTGTGTTTGTCACTCAGGTTTAGCTGTTGGGAGTTTGTGAGGAGAATCTTCTAATAAAACATTTCTGGCTTTTCTGGGAAAAAAATTGAAACTATGATGTTAAATAATTAACTTAATCTTGTTAAATACAAAGCAATTTTTTTTCTCTGAATTATAACACCACCTAAGAAAGATAAGAAAGATTGCCATGGCTGAACAGAGCTGAACTTTGCTGACAGTAGACTTTCACCTCATTTGCTTTGCATTTATTTACATCAAAAATATAAGTGGGAGATCTGGTTCTTCTCAGAGAATGCAAAACAAATTCTTACGCTTCAGATGAATGACACTTTCTCTCTGCTTCTTTGTGTGTTTTTTCCTACAACTGATATTTTTAGTTTGGTGCAGGGAAGAAACTGTTTACTTCCCTTCCTAAGTAAACAGCAAGGAGCACAATTTTTATGATTGGGAGTGCAGAACTGTAAGTAAAGAGCCTAACTCCCACTAGTTTCATTATGGAATGGAATTGTCTGTCATGAAAAAAAATGGTTTTACTCTGCACTGCAAAATGTGGTATTGATTTTAAAGYCTCAAATAAATATTATCTGCACTTACAGGGAAATTATCTAATGAGTGTTCATTTTACATTAGATAGCCTAATGAGTGAATAACTGTTCAGTAGTTGGAAGGAGGTAATGCACTTAAGCCGTAAAAATACCATGAAAATCTAGAAAGCTGTTGTACTGCAAACAGTGCTTCAGGATAAACCAGATTTTTGTGTAGAAGCAAATTCATAGTCTGTTGAACATAGCAATCAGATTTTGCTTCCAGTTTTATTTCTTCCATCTGCCTGAATTAGGGAGAGAGCATGAATGTAAGCAGAAGCAGCATCTTGTTGCAGCCCACTCATCAATGGGCTCATGCAGTCTCTGAAGTGCAGGTACTGGCACCTACTCTTATTTTTAAGGATCTCTTTTCATTGTCTTGGTTTCACTGATACTCTCTGTTCTCTTCTGCTTCCTCCAGTCTGAGACTTCACCTCGTGTACTGCATCCAGTTCAGGGAATCCCAACAAAAAAAGGACCTGGACCTGCTGGAACAAATCCAAAGGTGGTTTACAAAGATGAACAGAGGCTGGAGCATGTCTCCTATGAAGACAAGCTGAGAAAATTGGTGTTGTTCAGCCTGAAGAACAGAAGGTTCTGGGGAGGCCTTGGAGTGGCCTTCCAGTACCTAAAAGGAGCCTAGAAGAAAACTGTAGAGACTTTTTGCACAAGGGCATGTAGTGACAAGAGGGAATCACCTTAAACTGGCAGAGGACAGGTTTGGATTATATATTAGGAAGAAATTGTTTAMTGTTTATGAAGCAGTGAAGCATTGGAACAGAATGGCCACAGAAATTGTGGATGCCCCATCCCTGGAAGTGTTCAAGGCTGGGCTGGATGGGGTTTTGAGTAACTGGTTGTAGTGGAAGTTGTTCCTACCCACTACAGCAAGTTTGGAACTAGGTGATCTTTAAGGTCCCTTCCAAACCAAATCAAACCATTGTGTGATGCTATGATCTATGCAGCCTGTGAACCAGGGGAATATATCTGCTCCCTGTRCACCAAGGCCTTCCTCCTCCACTTCTTTCTCCTCCAGTTCCTTATGTCCAAAGCCCACCTGAGCTGGTTTCCACCCCTCCTGATGAACCTCTTGCTGAGTTTCTGCAGGGTGAGGGCAGACTCACTCTCTTGACCATTCAGATCAAGCCTAACGTGGTGCCTTGATGATTAACCCATCATTTGGTGGTGATGTGTCAATGAAGGATTATAAAATAATCCAGTCAATAGAGAGGGAAAACTCCAACATGTAAGTGCTGATAAAATATAACTGGGTTAATAATTGACTGGTCCTTCTCAGTCCCTTTTCCTCCTTCCAGAGACACACTTRTGAATACACTCCAAGATGTGAAACCTGTTAATGTTACCTCTTTTATTTATCAGGTTTTTTTTAATCTCTCAGCCTACCTCCAGGTCTTTCACTTTCTTGCTCAGAAGTGACTCTGTCATGTTAAGTAAATAGCAGCTTTCTTGACAAAGTGCAGAGCATTAGCTGCTGCTAAGGTATGCTTTATTGATTGCTGTTGATTTTTACAAATTAAGTTTACTTCTTYTGCTCCTGACATTTACTGGTAACTTAAATGTTTCATTAGTGAGGCAAAATTGAGGTTCATGAAAGCAAACCTTACAATATGGTTCTGCTTTCTACAAGTTTATTATCCAAGAACTCCAATGGAGGGAAACTACTTTATCAGATGCATTGAAAAGAAAACAGATGCAAGAGGTTAATTATGTTGCATTGCCTTTTCAAGTAGAATTTAACTTCAGATGTTTCAGTCAATGTTGTAAGTATTGAGCTGAGGCAGAGTCTGGGCAGCAAGGCAAGCTGACCAATGAGTACACTAAAAAAAACCRATAAGCTTGGTCTCAGCTTGGAGATCATTAAGGCAACTGAGAAATCATTAAATCTAGAAATGGGACCTAATGGAAGTCAATGAGAGAACAACCATAGACAGTTAATGAGCAGCACTGCATTATGTTCTCATCTCTTCAGAAATAAATAATAAGATACTTGAATTTCTCTTTGAACAACAGTAAATGTAGAATGTGAAAACAGCAGGGGGAAAAGTAATCCTTTGGGYCATCCTCTCAATAAATTATTTCTGCAAGCCTTAATTAATTATCGGAATAACTTGTGAAACAAGCTCATGTGAAACAAGCTTATGTGAAACTATGGCACCATAAAATGTCTGTTTAATAGTTAGCCCCAAACCACATCTAGATTACCTTGAAACTGAAAGTTCATTACCCAGAATTACTGAAAAATCACCAGCATAATTTCATTGTGAAGAACACAGGTTGAACTCTGCATGAGAAGAGCTCCACTCCAGAAATCCTGGTGAGCAATCTTTGTTAGGAACAACACTGATGTAAGCATAGTCATTAACCCTCAGGTAGTTTGTACATAGACAGGTGTGTTATTGCTGCACTTCTGAGTGGTAACTTCTCATTATGTATTCCAAAAAGAAAACAACAGGACCATAACAGGGAGGAATGCTGGAAAAGTGAGGTTGTCTTCAGCTGACCTTAAGAGAGAGCTGAGCTGTTCTTAGCATTCCTGMATTCCTGCCACTCAGCTCTGCAGCAGGTGGCACTCCCCAAAAGGGTCCCTCACCTGAGCTTAGCTGTGTCAGTGAGTCAGAGCCAGTGGTCAGTCCTGCAGGTGTGTGCTAGCCCTGGCAGAAACTGAAATATGTACATATTTACTGAGTTATTAACTGTTTAGCAGGCTTGTTGCCAACAGTTCAATAATTGCTTTCAAACTAGGAGTCTTTAAAAGAAAATAAAGCCTTTTAATAGCATCACTATATTTCAGTGTTCTTAGACAGAAGGCTTACATTCCATTAGCACAAATAACTGTTTTAAATCTTACCAATATCTCTGTGAGGAAGTAAATTATTGCTAATTCCTGGCCAGATAGCAGTTATCTTGCCTGTGATGTATATCCCCCAAAAACAGATTTGCTTTCTTCTTGCACGAGAGCCCCAGGCTGCCAGAGGAGGGTGTTTTGAAGGGGCTGCTGAAGGAAGAAATGCCGTTAGTGGTTCCGGGAAGCAATAAGCACCTTCATGAAAATAACTCAAGTCCCCATCCTTAATCCCTGCCTATCCTTTTTTATCTGATGGACTCAGCGAGGGCTGGAAGATCACAGTGTGGCTGAAAACAAAAGGGAGTTAACAAGATGTGACCGGCCGATGGACAGAACAATAGGCGAAGCCCTGCACGCAGCCTAGAGCCAGGTGTGCCCATGCCCAGGTGCCATGCGGCTGGCGGTGACTCTGCTGTGCTGCTGGGCGCTGGCGGGGCTGCCCCGGGCCGGCGGCTCCTGCCCCTCGCAGTGCAGCTGCGCCTTCCACAGCCTCGGCGACGGGACCAAGGCCAGGTACGCCGGGCGCTCCCGCGGCGGGCTCGGGGGGTGGTTCTGCTCCTCTCCGAGGATGCTCGCAGGAGAAAATATTGTCTCTGCTCTTTGTAACCATTATTTTTCCAGTTGCTCCACGCTCTAGCTATATTTGCAGAGGATTAGCTTCTGAAAACACAGTAAGCTGATTTCAGAGAAAGCGTTTGGGCATCTCCTCTGTGAGAACGGGAGTGGCATAATTATTGCTGGTGTAATGGCAAAAAGGGAATAAAATTTAAACAATATACATTTTTTGTTTACCTTTCTGCTGAAAATTCTGGTTCTAAAAGGTTTTATTCTGCTCTGCTGGTTTGTTGCTAAAGTGTGACTAGATTTGATTCATGTTGTGGTACAAACCCAACCATTTACTTTAAAAATCCTTCAGCTGGTGATTTTGGGCATAGCAATACACTTTAGACAAAAATGAACTAAAAAACCAGACAGTAACAACAAAAAAAAAAAATCAAAGAAGTTAATTCTCAGACTGGAAACTTTCCATTAAAAAAGAAGGCAAGACCAGAAGGACACCCATCTTTCAATGCAAAGCCATTGAACATACATTTCTCTGGAGGACTGTTATAAAAGAGTCCTTCTGAAGGGTAAGCACAAAGTATCTAACTTAAAGAAAATAGAGCCCATATTTTCATAAGGTGTGGTTCACAGCAGAGGAGGTTTTGTGACAGAGATATAGGATTTGCAAAATCCTTTATAATAAACTTTTTCTAGATTGAAATATTTTTTCATTACTGAAATGAGGTATTTTGGAACCCCATGAAATAGCTCTTTCTTATCATTTTTATGGTGCTATAGATTTCATACTAGAAACTTTCACAGTAAGAAGAAGCATGGTAGAGACACAAGTAGCCTGAAATTGCTAAAAGGAAGCGCAACAGCATGAGAGCCAATTATTTTTCCATAAATGTCACAGTTCCCAGGGGAATTTCCTCTCAGTGACTGGAAAAAGCTGTTGTACATTTTAGTAAGATACATAATGAAGCAAATATCCATTAGTCCCTTAAGGAGCATAATGCYACCCTTTTTTTCTGCATTATGATTCATATTTCTCACCAGAAGGAGATTATCCCATAGATTAAATGTTTAGTGCTCACTGACATAAKTTAGGGACACTATGAGAAGCATTGTGCTTTACTGCCATGGTCTTTCTGTTAGTAACATTTTGTGACGTGACTACACAAAGTAAAATGTTTTATTAAAGTGGATTTCTGGATTTTTCTTATTTGGTAGATTTTTATCTTGTTCAAATCTCAGCCTTCAGCAGAGGGTGGGCAGGATTTAATGCCACAATAAAAGTGTTGGGTGAGAGTAATGTACTGTGTTTTGATTATAAATTAACAATTTAACTGTAGGCTCAAAYAGCATTTAAATCTGGGAAGTTTGCCCGAGCAGTTCAGCAATGTTATATATTTTTGTTGATAGTAGAGGAATAATTGCTTTCAGCAAAAACCAGCCTGGTTTTGACAGCTTTGTAATATTCTGTTTATAGAGGCAGTGTGATAGGAAAACGTTACTTGACTGATTGCATTCCATTTCTTGTGGCGTCTTGTTCAGTGAGTAGACTGGAACATGCCCATCCAACTTCTTACCTTTTGCAGGTGGCTTGGTGTTTTGTTAAAGAACTTGCCTTCCCCTACTTGCTGATAGGCAAATTAAAATTCAGTCTGAAAGACCTGTTTTGTCTCCCTTTATTTGTCATGGCTCTCTACAATCCCAAGTCACAATTTTTTGTATGAAGGCTGCAAAATGCAGCACAGGCTTTTCATGCCTTGACCTTTAGAGATTAGAAATGGGGAGGAATGATTAAAACACATAAATCTGTCTTGCTTTCAGTATAGCATTTTCCCAAGAGTTAATTTTCTGTGCTTTCACTCTCATGACTAGATGTGCCTGCAGTGCAGTGACTGCTACCATCTTTACACACCCTCCACAATAATGCAGAGCTTACTCCAGAGTTCTTCCAAGGAGTTGTTACCTGGCTTTTTTATCCTCATTTCTCAAACCAGAGTTCCTCTGTTATACTTAATCTATATAACTTCTTGCCCTCCCACATGTCAATAAGGCTTCTTTTTGTAGGGCTTTTGTATTCAATTTATGGATCCTTTTGTTTTAACTTGCACTAGAATCCTCTAGTGCATGAATGTTGTCACTGCTATCATAAGTACTCTAAAAAAACCTGATAGCAAAACCCAACAGGAACACTAAAAGGGCCAGATTCAGACTCACACCTCTCCAGGAGAGGCACAACACTGTGATCTCTGCAGTCAGAAGGCACAYGTTAATTACTGCAGGCTGATATATTTATGGTGATGATGCAAAGATCAGCAGCAAGAACTAAATGACAAGGGGAAATCTTCGGAAAATAGAAATGCAGATCAAAATCTTGCATTAAAATAAGGTTTCAAATAATTTCAAAATAAAAGAAAGTCACATCTTTGCTTGTCCTTGTCTTTCCCCACCAGGACAGTGCTGTGTAATGACCCAGAGATGACTCTCCCTCCTGTGAACATCCCTGTTGATACAAGCAAGCTTCGGATAGAAAAGACAGCCATCCGCAGGGTGCCAGGAGAGGCTTTCCACCTGCTCCACAACCTGGAGTACCTCTGGATGCCCTATAACTCCCTGGGCAGCCTCAGCAGCATCACCTTCAAGGGCCTTCGTCGTCTGCAGGAGCTGAGGCTGGCTGGGAACAACCTAATCTCATTCCCCTGGGAGAGCCTGGCTGGTATGCCCCAGCTGAGGCTCCTGGATTTGCACAACAATGAACTCACCTCAGTCCCTCCAGATGCTGCTCGTTATRTCAAGAACATCACATACCTGGATCTGTCCAGCAATAAGCTGATGACTCTTCCTCAGGCTCTCATTGCCACCTGGGCCAACCTCCAGGCTGTTCCCTACTTCCCCAATGATAACTCCAAGATCATCCTAGGTAAGAGAATTGCTGGCCATTTTGCAGAGGGTACAAATGTCAAGAGCTCCTCATCTCCTTGCAGCATTTTCACCCACTGTGGCTACCATAGCAAGTACCCKGCTATTATATGAATACAATTTAATACCCTAAATAATATGTGTAAATTCATTTGCATATTAACAAACTCACCTCAGGCTCATCACACCCATCTTATTATGCCATAAATTTGATTACTTGCTTGGATCTTTGCAACACAAAATTGGTGACTCTTGCTCAAGGCTTTTTTAGTTATTGCCACTGCCATTTTGGATAGAAATACAAACGTTTACAGCTCTTCATCATTTGTGTGCTCTTTTCTAATAGCACTGTGTTTGGAATTGACCCATTTTAAGCAGAACTAAAGAAAAGGATGGATAATTTATTATGCCTAAATTAAAGAGGAATAATACCACGACTGAGCATAAAATCTGGGTCAGAGCTGCCAATTTGTCTCTTCCCAGAGCCTTGTTTATCTGTTCACACAGAATTAAACCCTAGTCTACCCAAACACACCAAGAYGGTGCTGCCTTGAAGCACAGCTATGAAGCTCCTTTCTGGTGGCAGCTCTAAGCTCCCCAGAGGTGTGGCTTAGGGGCAATTACCCATTTTTGTGTCAGGGTGTCTCACAGCTGACTCTCAGTTGCAGGATGCCCAGGTGAGGCTTTGAGCACATCTCCTAGTTCAGGGGACTATTACATGGTCTTTTAGCCATTGTTCACTGTTCAAATCCACGGCAGGTTGATGATGGCTCAGAGTTRTTGCCATCTGCATGTACAGCCTCTGCAGCGAGGGATGAGTTCAGGCACCTGCTGATCATCTCAGCAGAGGCACTGCAAGTTTCCTCTCACTCTGCAAAGTACCTGCTGCTCTTGGTTCCCTTGATAAATTTARGGAGGTGAAGTTTTTAAAACTGGATTGCAGTGGAAAGAGATACAAGACTTAAAAAAGACACAAAATACCACCTACAAAGCTTTTAGTATCCTTAGCAGATGTTGCTGAAGGTTTCACTAGCATCAGGAGAGGAGCAGGTGTTTCACGATCCTGTTTTGCCAGATGCAGTAACAAGTTCTTTAAGCCAAAATTGGCAGTTTGGGATTGCCCATTTCATTCATGGCAAGACTGCCTAGATCATACTTTTCCCTTTTTATTTTTAGAGTCAAGTTATGTGTAAAAATGTTATTCCATTCAATATAGATTAGGAGAGTGTTTTGTCAAGAACAGATCATGCCTTGATGCACATGGCCAAATTGAGCAGTATCCAGCTATGCACAGTTTGATTGTGCCAGGATCCTAAAAAATTCATGTTGCCATATGAGTACAATGCTAAAATTAATGCAGTAATGTACAGACACTCCAGCTTCTATGTCCTSTCCTGTGGACACCCATAGGAACCATGTAGATAAAATGCATGTCCCTCACAGGAGCAGGCTGGGAAAACACAGCTGCATKTTTCTGTTTCACTCTGCTCATGACTGTTTCTCATGGAGGCATAAAAAATCAGGAATAATAAAAAGAGTCAGCCCAATCCATTCCTTGTCTGCAGTGCATCACTGTGACTCCAGAGCTTGCAGACTCCTTCAAGAAGTAATTCCTCTGCTAAGTTGCTGGCTAACAGTCTGTGCYAAGGGGGCAAGCTCTTCCACATGAGGCCTGCCCACGTGAGCCCATGGAACTGTGCTGTGCAGCCCAGCAAAGGCCTCACTGGCTCTGTGGTGCTGCTGCTGCTTCAGCTGGAGCTGGGGCACCTGCCAGGGAACCTGGGAYCAATTGCTATCTAGCACATGAACTAGAAACTGCTAGAAAAAGGCCACAAAACAGCAAAGCCAAGCTGAATGTTCATTATTTACTTAGTCCCCCTTCACTTTAACATATTAATTTACAAGAACTGACCTCCTGCCAAAACCCATCACTTCCAGATCCTCTTCTAAGCCCAGGGAAGAAGATATGGAATGCACTCAGAAGAATTTTTCRGCAGCATCTTTAAAACAATGTGAGGGAGTATCAGTACTGTTCCCTTTCAGGCAGGTGCCAGCCCCAGGCATGTCCTTGGGCTATGCATGGAAAAGAGGAGTGCAGCCCACCCACAGGGAGCMGAGCTCACTCCTGTGCCAGGCAGGAGGCCTGGGAGCCATGCTCCTGGTTTAGGCTTCAAATGTGTGCCTGGGGTTGGGTGGCATTCATATCCCTAGTGCCAATTCTGCTAGCTAAAATCATTAGAGACCACAACCTGGCCACAGCACAGCTGGATGTGAACATTTGTAAATGGGATGACACAGATGTAATCAGATGCAGCAAYTTCTGTTCATGGATATGCATTGCTCCAGTTTCAAATTTGCTTTTTCAGTACTATCTTCACAGGTCTATTTTTAATAATGCATAWTTTTTTTCAGAATTGGAATTAAATAGGTGCAAACTGGGAGAGCAGAATAAAGAAGAGAAACATTCCAAGAGTCTGAAATGTCTGAAACAGGAGTGTGTTTTTCAATATATCTCTTTCTGTGTATAGCCTTAATATAGTTATGGTCTATCTACATTTTTACATACCATAACAGACATACTCTTCAATTTAATCCTTAAAACAGTTCTTTCACATTATCTAGTATAAATCAGCATTTCAGGAAAAGCAACTGATTGCCTGAATAATGAAAATAACTTAGAATAAAAGGGCTGGAAGAGAACTACGACAGCCAAGTAGGATCAGCTACTGCTATTGCAGGTGTGAAAAGTGGCATGACAACCTGACCAGTATTTTAAGAATGTCCAGTGAGAATTTTCTGGCCTGTCAGAGACTTCATAGTCTCCTCATGCCAAAAGAATCCACAGCCCACGAGTACTTTTTTTTTTCATCCTGGAACAAAATGTGTTTATAATAAATTCATGTTTTGCTTCTTTATGTGCACAAATCACAATGTTTTCATATGAATAATCCTGCTTTGAACTTAAAGAACACGATTTCAGATCCAGATTTGGAGATACTTTAGCAAGTCACATTTATTCCATTCTGGAATGGAACAAATGTGGGATCCATCAGACTCATCCAGCAGCAGTGGGGGACACACCCCTYCCCACCCCACATACTCCTGCACAGGCAGTTCTTCCAGAGCAGACTGGGAGTCTATCACACTGTGTCCTRCTGAAAAATAGAAACAAAAGTGGCAGAAACAAAAGGTGCTGTTGGAGTGACTTAGTGCCCTAATTTCTTTTTGACAGGTTTGCAAGACAATCCTTGGGTGTGTGACTGCAGTCTGTACGAAATGGTGCATTTCCTAAATTTCCAGTCTCCTAACATAGCCTTCATTGAGCCCAGGCTGAAATGCTTCACYCCCAGGAGCCTCGCAGGAGTCTTCTTCAGCCAGGTGGAGCTGAGGAAGTGCCAGAGCCCCGTGGTGCACACGTCTGTAGCCAAGGTGAAGACCATCCTGGGCAGCACGGTGCTGCTGCGCTGTGGCACCACGGGCGTGCCCATCCCCGAGCTCAGCTGGAGGAGAGCTGATGGGGCTCAGCTGAATGGCACAGGTGGGTGTGGTTTATGCTTTTCTGCGCACATGGAATTAGTGAGACAGGCCTGTACGAGGTGCAATCCACTCTTGCACTGTAATTTTCTATAGACTATAAAATTGCTTATATCTTATCAGACAAATGTGTGCTATCATGAGCAGGAAGTCGGTTTTGCTTTGTTTCATAGCAATTGTGGGGGTGAGACAAGTCAAGGGATTTTCTGGAAATTTGTTGGAGCTAAAGAAATGAAATATTTCCAACAGTAGCAATTGGCTGTTTTCAGTTAGTTAGTTATTCAGTCACTGAAAAAGCTTCCCACTGAATTATTCTATTATTCTCTATTCTATTAATCTATTGTATTGCTAATCCATTAGCAAACATCTCTGGCAGAGAGATGTCTGATGTGAATTCAACTGGGATTCAGATCAGCTGTAGAAGAAAGAAAAGGATGCAAACATACAGCATTACTGATACATTAAAGGACAAAAAGACCCACTAATGTGCTGAAGGATACAATACTTCAGTGGGAATGTCCCCAAGGAATCATTCCCTCTGATAGACTGACAAGCTCTCAGTGGAAGAAGCCCTGACCAGCTGGTCTGAGCACCTCTCCTGGGGGAAGCCTTCAGACAGACCCTGGTTTTGTGACTGATCATGATTTCATTTCCATTCACAAGGAAGTCTGGAGCTGTAATTGCAACACTGGTCCTTTAATTTGTGGGGAATTTAGGGAAGAAACCTTTACTCTGCTGAAGACAGTTGTCCTTAGCTTCTTGTCCTACAAGTTTCCAGCCAGGACCTGAACCTTCCGGCCTCCAACCTGCCCTGAATACTGCTGTATGCTAGTCCTGCCCTGACTTTCATAGAGGATCTAAACCCAGCAGATAAATTGCTAAGTATTGGGTCTGATCTTCAAAGGGTTACAGGGCTCCTTGGTGCACAGAACAGGGAAGAGAGCAATTCTCTTTCACAGCAGTGGAACCATTTGTAACAAGTATCATTTCCTGGGATCTGCACAAGTCATTGCTCTGTTGTGCACGGTGTGCAGGATGCAGCAGAGCTGCTCCTCATAATGGTAATGTGTATCCATCATGCTGCAAACATCCCTCCTACACCTGAAACAGAGCCACCACAAAAAATAGAATGGGATGATTTCCTGAAAGCCTGTGTTGAGTTTACTTTGAGCTACAACTGAGAGTGATGTATTTTGTGCCTCATTAAATCAGCCGCTAGCACCTTTCAATAAAAAGCTGGCTGGAAAGACACGTTATTTCTCAGCAATGGCAGCTTCTGTGCCAATGCTACCATGTGACTATTTGACACGCTGGGGTTCTGAGCAGAAAGGAGTGAGAAACAGCCCACAGTCTGTATGTACAGGTAATTGCCATAGGTAGACCCACAKCTTTATGCTTTTTAAAATACTCATTCAGTAAATAATTAAACTGAAAAAGTAACTTCTGTTACCTTATATTTTGCTGCCATAGGAAGGGACCCTGGTTGCCATGGCTGGATCCTGACCCCAAGAGGGCTTGCAAGAAGTTTGCATTCTCTTACCTTTGCCTTTCAGACATCTCCCTGGTTTACCTTTCAGCAGGAAAGGGCTGAGACAGCACATGCCCATCCTAAGGAGGCTGGTTAAATAATGATGAGGGTGCTTTGCCCTTCCACAAAATCCCAACTTCTTTTTTTTTTTCTTTGCACCAATAGAAAAAGGCAAAAAAGTTATAGTCTGCAAGCACTAAAGCAAATCACATGAGCAAATCAACACTCAGCTGTGTACATATCCTTTGGTGGCAACCAAATGTACACCTGTGTAAGGATAAACACCTGCAATAATTGAGCAGTAGAAGGGATATTATCTTTCAACTATTTTTCCATATACTCTAGACTGTGTGTGTTTATTACAATAAAATCTCCTCTGTTTGTATTTTCTTTGCCTCCACAGTCTGCCTCTAATGCTCGAATAGATCATGTTGCTGCCTGCTCCTTCCACTCTTTTAAGTATTGCACCTATATAAGAATTTTTAAGCTTTTCTTTTTAATGGAAGAACCTTTCCTGTTATGTTTCCAGGCTGTACATCAATTTGAAGGAAATAGCATCAACTTTTTCACATATATTTATTTTGAAGCAGTTCAAATCCTGATGTAATCTAATTATAGTCTTTTTCTTAGGTTTATTTTGATTTTGTAATGTTCTTGGTGGCAAGCAGAAATTATGATTCTTTATCACATACTTTATCAAGCAGATATTTGGTGATAGAGTCTTAATATTTTACAAACATGGAATTAATTTGATTTACTATTGCCTGTTTATTTAACATTTTTCCTGCCTTGCAGTTCACCAAGAGATTTCCAGTGATGGGATGAGCTGGTCTATCCTGGGCCTGCCTGTAGTCTCCTACCTTGACTCTGGGGAGTACATCTGTAAAGCAAAGAATTTCCTGGGAGCAACAGAGGCCTTCATCTCGCTCATCATCACAGACTCAGAAAGCACGGATGACCCTTCCTCTAGTGCCAAAGGCACATGGAATGGCAAGGCCAGCGGGATGGAGGCAGCTGCCTACAATGACAAACTGGTGGCCAGGTACGTCATCACCACCTCCACCGTGCCCACGCTGGGGGCTGCGGCGGGCACCGGAGACAGCGTCCTCCTCCCGGATGTGGCACCAGACAACAACCCCCAGAACCTGCTGGTGAGCCCCACCACAGGCCAGCAGGAGCCAGAGAGGATGGTGAGGTCTGTCAGGGTCATAGGGGACACCGATCAGAGCATCACCCTGGCCTGGAAGGCGCCTATGGCAAAGAACACCACGGTGTTCAGTGTCCTTTATGCCATCTTTGGAGAGAGGGACATGCGACGGATCAACGTGGAGCCAGGGAAGACCAAGGTCACTCTTTACGGGCTGCTGCCAAAGACCAAATACATCGTGTGCGTCTGTGTGAAAGGGCTGATCCCCAGGAAGGAGCAGTGCATCATATTTTCCACAGACGAAGTTGTCAGTGCAGGAGGGACACAGAAGCTCATCAACGTGGTTGTCATCAGCGTGGCCTGTGTCATTGCTGTTCCTCTGACCCTGGTGGTCTGCTGCGGGGCCCTGAAACGGCGCTGCAAGAAATGCTTTGTGCGCAAGCCCAAGGACGTGCAGGAATCCTACGTCACCTTCGAAAGCCTGTCCCCCGGGGCCAAGGCCAAGGGCGTGGAGGGAGAATACCTGACCAGGCACACCCCTGACGAGTCCAACAGGCTGCTGTCCGCCCGCTCCAGCGTGGACTCGGAAGCCATACCAAAGATAGAGGGACAGCCTAACGAATACTTCTGCTGACAGTACCTAGGCTGGCTGTCAGCTCACCCAGGGGGAAGTGGGTGGCTGTTCTGTGACTCTGCTCCAGCACTGCACGCCACCATGTCCATGCTTCTGTCTCTGACACGTTCTGGAAGAGGATGCAAGAGGGTCGACAGTGCCCAAGCTTTACAGAAACATGTTGCTCACACCAGTTGGGGTTGGCTGCTTTGTACACAGTCAAAAGCTTCTCTGATAATGGCCTCATTCTACTGGACCACTTTTTTTTAGGTTTTTTTTTTCCTGTCAAATGAARTGTGCACACTAACTGTAAGGACATTAAGAAAAATTTCCGAGTGTGCTCCACTTGGTATTGTTTAGGACCTGCTCTGCAATATGCTACGTATTTTATTCTCAGCTCTTTTGATGTTCTTTTGGTTGACAAACCAAGGGAGTATTTAGTAATTTTAATAAAAACACTTATGAAGGTGAAGATTGATAGTCTCACCTTTTACATCCCCCATGTTTGCATGAAACATGCAGCTTGATGCTTAATAGATCACTGAATAGAGACGTACAGCAACCCTTTCTAATATGTCCAACATAATTACAACTCAATGCTCTGAATTCAGAGAAATGTGAAAAGGAGATAGAAATGAAGAGACAGAACCCAATCCACTCCAAAGATATGGAACAGTGGCAAAGGTCTTTCAGTATCAGTCCTAGCTGCCATTTTGTATCTGTATTGTAATTAGTAGAATATGTTTTATACCAGCTGTGCTAGATTACAATCATACAATAGCCTACTTTGCACACTGTGTGTGGTGGTGTAATGCTTTGCAATCATACTGGAAAACCTACATTACACAGCTTTGCAAAAATCTCCAGCTCTGTCACTGCTCCTGGCAAAACTGATGATGAAGGCCCACATGATSAGCCAGGTACTTGTGACTTGGTCATGGAAAGAAGCTGCTCTGTGCAGAGCAGGAGAAAGCGATGTGGTGTCAGACCACTGGCCCTGCACACATCAGCCATTCCTGACTATGGTCTCAGTGGTAGCAGAGGCTCAGTGCAATCTTTTTGGGTTTCAAACATTTTACAAATTCAAGGACCCTTAAAAAAAACCTGTCTAATATTAATCTAAATGTACTTTCATAGTCATTGATCAGTCATTTAAGTTCTGCAGCTTCACTGGAATTTGAATCTGAGTGCTTATCAYAAACTAATTCCCAGATGTGTAATTTTCCACTCAAATCCCTTATGTAGTAATACTGTATGTAACATTTTTCTCTTTGTAATAAATATTATTCATGAAGAAAATTATATATGTTCTGCCAAATGTTGAATGGGAAAGATCCAGCCAAGTTGAAATGCTAAGGGATAAAGCTTGCTGAATTGTTCTGAAATGTGTTTTTGTAAATTTATTGGAAGGATTTCCACTCACATTCTGGATGTGTATGTACAGCATGGCTTAACAAAATTCACTGGCTGGAATGGAGCCCTGTATGGATTTTAAAAGTCCTCCTTGTACAGAAGGGTTTCACTTATGTTAGATTACTTGGCCTGATGGAAAAAGCAAGTCATTTGATCTCAACATAAATACCAGCAACAGGGATACACCACAAGAGTTTCTGATAGGACTCCTTGTATTCCTTGCATTAATGATAAGGAACTTCTCTTGTATTGGGAGAATTTGTCAATCCCTGTATAAAATAATTCATGCTACTTCTATCACTGGACTGTGCAGATTTTTAGGTTTACAAGTAAAGTTTTGTAAAATTATATATTTTAATGCAACAAATTAACTGATGAAARATGGTACATAATAGATATATTCCCTATTTATAAAGTTTAATAAAAAGTTTTAAAGTTTTGTCCCAGCCTGATTATGTTAGCGAGGAAAAAATGTAGCAGTTTTTGTGCTGAGTTGCAAGGATTGCTGTATGTAAGCCTGGGTCCTGCCCACATGTGCCGCAGGAGCACTGGGCTGTGCAGAACTCTCCCTACCATGGCCCTGGATGGGTAAGCTCCTGAAGAACCAAGGCTGTCCTGAAGTTTCCCTGCATTGAACAGAGTGCATCTACTGCCCAAGGACTTTGCTGTAAGTCAGGAGCTGACTGGGAACCAGAAGAATTCACTTTTCAGYTGACTGGAGACATGAGCTGGGCCAGCACTGGCCCTCTCTGCTTGCRCTCCATCGAGGGATCATCCTGGGACATTCCCTGTGGATGTGCTCCATTTTACAGACTCTACTGGATATTTTTTGGACTTTCAATAAATAGTGATCCCCAATAGAATAAACGTGCCTTCTCTCATTCCTGTGCCCTCTCTCACTGTCTCATAGCTGAGGCATTGCAGTTCATCATCTCAGCTGCTACTGTTCAAGACAAGCCTTTCTCTACTGCACTGGTGGTTTATACACAATAGGCAATAGGGACAAACTTGCACAAGCCCTGTCTTGTCCGGCATTGGTCAGAGAAGAAACTCTGTACCTGCTAAATTATGAGGGAAATGTCAAACCATGAAGGAAGCTGACGTGATTTTAATGCTCTGAGTCAGTTTTTCTGAGGTATCAGACATGTAAAGGTGTACGTCACTGGATYCTCTGTTTGTCATGGAAGGGCTGTTAGCCACCCAGTTTCATTCTTACCTCCACATAAGGAGGAAACCATTTCTTTCTTGAGTAAAGTCAATTCTCAAGATGTGCTGTAAGAACCAAAGCAAACATCTGCTATTGCACTCCCTCTTAACAAGCCTGGACAGGATATTGCCATGCCCACTAAACCATATTACATCAACTCATTTTTAAACACTTTGATACATGCACTGTCTGAAACACCCAACTGTAGCCTTCAATGCTTATGTCCTGCCCAGTAGTGATTTCTAATACTGAAAGCTCTGGCAGACGGACTAATTGAAAAGCATCAGCCCAGACTTGATTTCTTACAAGAAGGAATGTCATTTCAAGGTGGAGTTTGACTCCCTGGCCATAGCTGGCAGCACACAGTGGGTCATCTCTTGGCATTTGCTTTGGCAATCAGYGCAGTCTCCTAAACTCCATTTCCCACATACACTGTCTCTGTTGAGATTCATTTTGACAGCTTGAGTTTTAGACAGCTTGTTCTGCATTTTGACCTCAGCCAGGAYGCCACATGATGTTAAAGAACAGCTGAACTGAGTGGACATCTGCTGTCACAACAGTGACCATTACATTTACAAGCAGGCATAAACTGGGCTGAATTAAAAAGGCAGCAAAATCCCAGTCCAGTAGGGAACATAAGCATAATGACTGTGGTTTACACTGGGGGATTTATTTCCCTTACTTCCCTCTTCTCCTCCCCCTTCTCTATACCCTAATTCATCCAGCTTTGGTAAGTGATTCACCACTGGACCCTCAGGTTAATAATGAACCTGCTGACTACACTTGGGGTTGGGATATATTTAGATAAATGGCCTCTCAAGCAGCAAATAAATATCAGCCTGAACACAGCCAGAGCATTGGCCCATGGTACTGAATACCACTCTTTGAAAGGCCATTTTCCAGCCCTGTAGAAGATAGGTTGGACTGGCAGGAATTCTCATGTGGGAAAAGGAAAACAACTGCAATTCTTCTTTGTTGTTTTTTTCTGTTAAGCAATTCATTTACTTAAAATAAGGTATTTCTAACTGAGAACCCTGGATATTGCTTTGCTTCCTGCATCCCAGGACATTGGGCATTGTGCACCTTCTGTGCCTGAAGAGGTACATGGAGGGAAACTCCAGTAGTTTACAAACCTGTAAATAAATAACACTTCATTTTTCATGAAAGATTTTTTGAAGACATGACTTAGCTGACACATACTGTGAGACTCTCCCCATGGGCCACAGAGGAGGGGTGGGAAGGTGGCAAGGAAGGGCTCTTTCTTTCAAGCAAAGGAGGTTTTGGGCCTTAAAAGTGGTGAATCCCTGCAGCTGCCCTGGTGCCACTGGCACAGCCAAAGCATCCCACCCCAGAGCCTCCCTGGTGCCATGGGTGCTGTGTCCATCCCACCTGCCTCCAATCCCAGGCACTGATGGGTCTGTCCACCCCTCGTGGCTCCCACCTGTCCAGCCTGATCCGGGTGGGCTTCAGCCACTGATCCCCTCACAGGGAGGTGTCCCATCGCCTCTAGAGCTGAACATATCAAGGCACTGATTTTCTTCTGCCTCTGCTGAAAGCTTTCTGTTCCCAGGCCCTGCARCTCACACATGGGCAAACTCCAGGATTTGCTCCTGACACCCAGGAGTTTTCTAACTAATTACATCATAAATGGTTTGTTACTGTTTTACCCTGTTGTAAAGATCAAAATAATATTATTTTATTATAATAAAATTATATTATTATGGCATCATTATATATGGTATTATTAATATAATATAATATAATATTTAATATTTTGTACTATTTTATTGTTATGAAATTATATTTATTATTATTGTAAAGTGTAAATATATAAAACTATTATTATAACAGAAATTATAATTGTTTTATTAGGGAATGGCAGACCACAGAAAGAGACCAAAGTTACTGGTGATTGTGGCACTTTCTGGGCGGGAGTGGGGGTCCCAGAGTCCCTCTGCTCCAGTGGCTGGTGGATGATGGGGAAGGACACACCCTCCCACGGCAGCTGCCACTGTTGCTCCTGCACATCCTCAGTTTCGCCAGCCAGCCCGGCTGATGGGCATCCCCTCTATTGGTTAAGTGGAAAGTGCACAAGGAGTCAGGGCTCAGGTGACAGGGCTGCAGTGGTGCCACCCCCACTGCCACAGCTGCAGCTTCACCAAGAAACTCCTCAGCAGTCACCACCCCCCGCAGTGGGTGATTTACCACCACCACCCCCCCAGTGGGGGATTTTCAGCTGCTGCACCTGYTGTGCTACAGACCAGCAGCMTTYCCCTTCCCAGCTCACTGACAGGTTTGAATACAGCACAGTTGTTGAAAAACCAAACACTGTACCATGGAYAAACAAGGAACATGTCAGCTAAAAAATCCAAACAATAAAAATAAATCCCCTATGCCTGTGATTAGATGTCAGGCACTGCCAACAACAGCATTCCCACAGGCCCATTCCTTGTGGCTTGTTCCCTGTACATGGGGGACAGACACAGAATATCAGTCCCCTGACGTTTCGCCACCAGTTCATTCTGCTGATTTGCCATGAAATAAAAGCTCCTGTTGATTTAAACACTGCAGAATCAAGCCTGTGTTTTCTGTAGGCTGAAAGCAGCACAACCCTGAGAGCCACATATAGCTCTAAGCTGCCACACTTTAAATACTTTTCTATCCTGGTCCCATAGGTTAGAGGTTAAGCAGGTTCAGGCTAATCTTGCTTTGTGCCCCAGCATCACACACAAGGGCAGTGAGGTGCAGCCCTTTTCCCTGGCGTGCTCCTGTGCAGGCTGTAGTGAAGCCCATCCACACTAGATGGCCTCAGGAGAACACAGAACTCCTTGGAAAGCACAACTGAAACCTACTATTTTGGCTTAAATACATTTGCTACTCAAAATCCCTTCGCAGAATGGCTTAGTTTTTCAAGATGACTGAAAGGCAGTCGGCACCTGTCTTATGARGGAAGCCAGAGAACAGCACTGAACATTTGTATTTATACAAAAGAAATCGACTTCCTAGAGACTCTTGTCAGACAAACCCCCCATGGACTGCCCACAGCTACGTTTCAGGTGTAAAAAAAAAAGGTGCCATGTTTATGCTTCCATGCTGTAAGATCCTAGTTTGGGGAGCAGGCTTCATGCTCACCATGAGCAGAACCCACCAGGCAGGGTTTGGGGGAGGATGGAGTGTGCAATGGGGCACTATGGAAATTACAGCTAAAGTCTGACCCTTACTGTGGCTTTCTGCCTTGATAAAAGCCATTAAAATATAGGAGACAGAGACAGACCCTGTGAAATTAAAAAAAAAAAAAAAAAAAAGAAAAAAAATTGGCCTGGTTAATTACTTGCAAGGGCTTGGCAAAAGAAATAGTTTTGGCTCCATCTTCATATTCCCAACCAAATAAATATGTCTGCCAGAATCCCCTCAGCTGGAGGAGAAATGCCAGGAGTGATCCTGGGGGTAGTTTTTAGCACTTGGACACAGACTGAGAACCACACTACATGTCTTCCTTAGGGTTGGGTCCCCAGCAGGATTTATTTCTGCGTCAAGGAAGATTACAGCTAATAGGATTTGCTTCTTGGAGGCTGTTGGYGTGTTTGGTGCAAACCCCTGCACAGTGCTTTCTTAAAGGAGAATATGGACCCTGTCTGTCATATTTTTCTTCTTCTTCTGGCCTTCCACAAGATAAACCCATCTGTTTCATCTTGCATCACAGGATGCTCTTGTTCTCAGGACAGCTTTGGAAGGTAAGAACACTGTTACCCTGYTGTAGCCCCAGTGAAGTGGCTCAGACAGCTCCAGTAGGAACTTGCTGATGATGTGAGCACCAAAACCAAGCAGATTGATGTATGGTGTGCCACCTCTAATACTTGAACTGTGCTGTCTTGAGCATAGAATGAGATTTCTCTTATTTCCCTGAGATATGTAGCTACATACGTAGCCATTTTTATGATTTAATTGCATCCTTTATAGCAAAATTGGTGTAAACCCCAGGGATGGATGGCTGGATGGATGGCTTACGCATGCCCTATATACAATACCTTATAATTATTAAGTGCTTGTACACCTGCATAGGGAACTGGTTTATTGGCTTCAAATGTGGTCTGTGACCTGGAAAATTTTCTGGTTTCCTCCCTAGGAGTTTGCTCTGCATGTCTGCACTGCTGAGGCAGATCCCTGCAAACATCCCTCAGGACATCCGGAAAATTAGAATAGAAAATTCTCACCTAACAGAACTGCCCCGTGGGTCTTTCGAGAACGTCAGTGCCTTGGAGTACCTGTGGCTCAATTTTAACAACATCACAGTGATGCACATCAAGAGCCTGGAATATCTGCCAGCTCTGAAGGAGCTGCGCTTGCAAGGCAACAAATTAAGTTCGGTGCCATGGACAGCATTTCAAGACACCCCAACTCTGAAGATCCTGGATCTGAAGCACAACCGGCTGGACGTCCTTCCAGAACAYGCACTGCGCTATCTGCCCAACCTGACCTACTTAGATCTATCCTCCAATCAGCTTACCATCATATCCAGGGATGTCTTCTACAACTGGCCTGTGTACCAGAGAAGCCAGAGCACGGAGGGGCCGCTGGAAGCGATTTCCAACGCCGTGCTGGCCCTCCATGACAACCCCTGGATTTGCGACTGCCGCCTGCGCGGATTTGTCCAGTTCATCAAGTCTGTGGGCCCACCTATTATCCTGATGAATTCCTATTTAACTTGCTCAGGCCCAAAATTCAGGACAGGGAAGTTTTTTCACGAAGTGGAGCTCAACAGCTGCACAAAGCCCCTGACCTCAGCCCTCGACACCAACGTGACAGTCCCAGCAGGGTTAAACGTCACCCTGACCTGCTTTGTGCAAGCCAGCCCATCCCCAGCCGTCTGGTGGACCTATGCACTCAAACTTTTAAGGGCATTTAATGGTAAGCAAAGCTTTTTTTTCTTCTTAGGTTTTTTTATTTTAATTAAAAATTTATGCTGTACTATTCTACTTACATAGGTCTGCAGGCCATCACAGTCACCACAGCAACCCAGCCCCTTTAGAGCACCACAGTTATTGTGGTGGCTGTAATCCAAATGATCTCAATCATCCTGTGCATCTAGGCACATCTGACCAGCATAAGAAGAGCTGCTTCATGCAGGACATCAGYCAAAGATAAAAGCAGCATGGCCTCATTTTTATACAATTATCGTACTTGTGGATTTTAGAAGCAGTTCTTTCCTCATGATACATGATTGTAGGAGCTACTAATCTTATATTAGTTGTACATATTTAATAAAAATGTAGCTATCTAAATATGCATGTATATTTACTAAATATTATATGCTACATAATTTACTATGTCACATACTACAAATATATATGCACACATTCTGCATAATTATATATGCATGTRGATGTGTTTGTATGAGCCCACACCCATGTACACAGACTTGTATGTTCCTACATTATTCCCATGTATTCCCTCAAGAAATACTACACAAAACACAAAACTGCGCAGCCCTGTTTCCTGTCTGCATCCATTCATGTTCTGAATGAACTGAAACAGAGCTTGTTGTTTACCTGGAGTCTTGCTTATTTATATTCTTTAGCAAAGGTGTTGTAATATGAGACTTTTTCCTCTTCCTCCCAATCCATCCTCCCTCATGTTTATTTTTGCTAAGAGCCCTCAATAGGACAAGTTGCTATTTTCATCAGGTGAAGTAAGACATACAGCACATAGGTTCTGTGTCCCTAATAAGCCAGCTAACTAAATAGGATAGCATTAGCCCTTAATCCTGGGCTGATACTTGCTTCAATTGCAGTGCTGCAGCAGCACTTGCGTCTTTCCACAAGCACAGGCTGAATAATTACACACAGTTTCTTCTCAACYACAGCCACACACCTCTGTTTGAGTAGATGACAGGGTTTCACACTGTCCTTAAAACTGCATTTCCCTTCCAGCCCAACACTTTCTACCTTCATACACCTATTTTGGTCTGAGCCTCTTGAGACTGACAATTTAATCCTAATAGAGGACGGAGCATGYGTCCAAAATGTAGGTGTGCCTCCTCAGCGCCTCTCCTGGTTTGTCCAGACCTAAGAATGCTGATGGCAATGGGCAGCTCGGCCTCTGCCCACAGCGGCCTCTGCCCACAGCAGCTCCTCCAGCCGCTTGTACTGGGCCAGGGGTCGGGCACACCCCATGTCTCCCACGYCTGGGTGTCCCAACGTGCTTATTGCCTTTCAGACAGGCAACACTTTGCTGTCAGCTCTGTGGGGTTTGGCACACTCCCRTGTCCCTCTTCCTTTGTCCCTGGGCGGGCGGGTCCCGTCCCACACAGCCTTTGGGCCCAAGGGCACGGTGGCTCGCTGCTGACCCACTCACCTCTGCCCGCAGTGTCCACGGAGCCCATCAGCGAGGACACCGTCCGCTCGGAGCTGCTGATCCCGGCCGCACGGCCAGCAGACGCCGGCAACTACACCTGCACAGCCGCAAACTTCTTGGGCAACGCCTCGGTGGCCATCAACCTCCGGGTGGTGGCCCCGTGGGCGAGCACCACGGCCCGCGGCTGGGCGCCCGCGGCCCCCGCGGAGCCGGGCGCTCATGTGGAGGTGCGCATCGCCAAGCAGACGGTCTATGGCATCACCCTGGAGTGGTTCGCGGCGGCGGCGGCGGCCGCGGAGCCCGGGGAGACCTGGTACACCCTCCTTGTGGGCCGCTACGACGCCGCCCAAAAGGACACCATCTACATCGGGCCCGGGGTCAACACGTACTCGGTGACCGACCTGCTGCCCGCCACCAAGTACGAGGTGTGCGTGGCCGTGCGCAACCAGGCTCCCCGCAAGGGCCAGTGCGTGGTCTTCGTCACGGGCAGCGACGTCAGCCAGATGGAGCAGCGCGAGAAGCTCATCCACATCGTGGTCATCGTGTGCGCCATGGTGCTGGCCGTGCCGGCCGGCATGTACGCCTGCACGGCCGAGGCGCTGCCCGGCTGCCTGGCCCGCTGCCCCAGCGCCTGCCCGCGCCGCCGCCGCGGGGGCCCGGCGCAGGCGGCGGGCAGCAAGGAGAGCACGCTGGACAGCCTGCCCGCCGGCAGCGAGGACGGGCTCTGCCGCCCTGACGGCGGCGCACGGCGGCCTCCGGACCGCCCGGAGCCCGGCAAGGCCCGGCCGCCCCACAGGAACAGCGCCGACCTCTACTAGCCGGGCCCTGCCGCGCTGCGGCGCCTTCACACGCCCGCAGCCGGCGCTGGATTTCTCCGAGGACTGCGCCGGGCCGGCTCCGTGCTGCGGGGCTCGGGCACGGCGGGCGCACCGCCRGTGCTTGCGGCAGGCTCGGGGAGCCCTGGGAATGGAGGTGCCCGGGCCGCCCGGCCACTGGTGTGGGGGGASCTGTGCCTCCGTAGCCTGTCCCTGCAGCACTGTCATGGAGCAACGCACACTGACACGCCAAGAGAACCAACACTAGCAAAAACAACCCTCGAAGCAATAGTAATGCTTGYGGCCAAAGGCCAGAAGTGTCCCCTCACTCACCCACACGGGTGTGTCTTTATTTCTGTGTGCCCSCAGCTCTGTCCAGTGCCCGGTGCCMGCTTCTCCTGCGTGCCAGCTCCTGGGAAGGGACAGGGGAGCTGGGCACGCCYGYCGTCACAGCCCAGCAACAACAAATGGTGGGGAGGATTGGGTCAACATGAGGAAGAGATTTTATTTTAGTTGGACAAAAAAAATATTTTGACCGGTGGTGTTGGTTTTGGGGTGGGTTTTTTCTTTCTTACTCCTCCTTAAGGTTTACGCAGCCCTCAGAGATTCACAGCTTTGGTTGTACCACAAACAGGAGAAGTGCAAGTGCTTGAACCAGGCCAATGGGACAAGTGGACAGAGGCAGAGAACATAGTGGAGGAAGGGGTYGAGAGCTGAAGATGCAAGCCAGGCACATTCCCTAAATGCAGACAGGTGCCTGCCTATCCTGCTGCTTTGAAACCAAAGCTCGCCTCTTTGCTAGAGGCAAAAAAGCCCAAAGATGCATGTAAAAGCAACTGCCTCCTGCTTGTGAAGCAGCTCACTGCTGTGATTCTGAGAGGACTGAGGACATGTGACTTACTATTTTTCTTTTTTTGACCTCTTGCTTTCCAGCACAACCAAAGCATGTGGCCCATAGACCCACAGCACTTGTAATATGTGTTATAGATTGTCTCAAAAAGGAGAATCTAGAGTAGACACCCCAGCTGTTGTAAGCTTCATGCTGTGGTAGCTTGGCTTTCTAATTGTATTTTGGTGTGTGTTTTCCATGCTGTCTCTCCTCCCAGCACCTCCTCCTGCTGTACCGCACTGCACAGCTTTTGAACAGAGCTCTGTTTTGTCATCGCTGACTCTCGTTGTTAGTACTTCACAGGACTTCCTAATCTTGTCAGTCTTTTAGTGTCAAAGCAATAAATACAACTGGTTTTCAGAATACACAGAGGTCCTCTGCTTCTTCTCTGGCCTTTTACAGTTACAAATTGCGAAGAAACCTGGATTCCAAGGAGKTCTGGGGTTTGGCTGCAGGGATGGAGGAGGCCAGGCAGCTTCAGTACAAGTCACAGGGGTCTGGAGTGGTGAGGAAGGGGCAGCAGCAGCTGGCCAAGCAGAGAAACCTTGTCCTGGGAAAGCCACCCACTGACACAGAGTGAGCCATGAGCTGATGCTGGTTAAAGACCGGTGTGGGGCTGTGGGTGAGGGGAAGTAAATAAAGCACTGTCAGTAATGACCAGCCTTCTTCCACCCCAGTCAGCAGGGAGGGACAACAGCACACTGTAGAGACTGGAGAGAGCTGCTGAATCACTGAGGAAACAGCCAAGGAAAGACAAAGCATCCCCTGACCATATGGATTTGTTCATAACAAATTGCAGACCCTGGGCAGTGGCACAGACTGAACCTGCTGCCTCCCTGTCCCTGGGACCAGCTGCAGTGTGCTGTACCACGGGAGCTCAGCCAGGGGCTCTCTGTGACCCTGCCCATGGCCTGTGCCAAAGGCATCCTGCTTCTCATCTCCCCTCCTTYCAGCCTGGAGGTGTCCAAAACTACACAGCCCCTCTCCTGACTCACAGCCCACAGAAGGGTCCATTTGGTCACCCTAAAACGTGGCCTGGCTGCCTGCGGCTGTCTGGTAACCTAACAGGTGAGCACAAGGCATCGTTGCCAGCAGAAGCACACCAAGCACAGAAGCACCTTTTGCAGATTTTTTTAAAATTTATTTATTAAAAAAACCTCTTGAAGTTGAAATACAGAGTAACTGGGAAAGAGTCTCACAACATAGTAATAAAACATCTTTATTGCCTCTTAAATATAATCTCTAAGACTATAAGCCTGTAATTCCTGTTAAATCTGACTTAATTGAACGGTCTTTATAGGCTTTCCTCATTAGAGAATGAACACTGAATACTGGCAATAACACAGCACTGGGAAGACAGTGGAATGGGGAATAAATCAAGAACTTGGGGGAACATTGCAGAACCTGCAGACACCCAGCCAGCAGAAGGCAGGTGCTTGCACAGGGCAGCAGGAGTGGGGTCAGGGGCTGCATGTCCCCTCCCTCTGGCCAGCTTATAGCCAGGGGACAAGAACGAGGTGGCTGGACAGGTGAGAACTTGGCCTCACATCACAGTGCCCCAGGAGGAGGGATAAGCAAGAAAACAGTAGAGAAAAGGAGAGATGTGACAGGAGAGGCTCTGGGAGCAGTGCTCCTGCCATGGGCCCCAGCTGGGACTCTCCTGGATCTCTTGGCTACAGCTGCTGGCTCAGCTCACGGGTGACATGAGCCACGAGCACTATGGTCTCTAGGCAGATTGAACTGAAGTTAAAAAAATACAAGATTTTCCTTGTAAGTGCATAATTTCATATTCAACCAGCTATCTCCTAAACTGATGAAGTCCTGGTGCAAAAAGGGGAATTATTTCAGCTGCTGTAATGAGAGGAGATCCTGAGGGCCAGGTCTGCTGGTTCAACTGAAATGACAGCTGGAGAACTCTCATGAACCCCTTGAATTAACACAGAGTGCTCCCCACCTTGATGTTCCTGGTACCATGACAGCACAGCTTCTCTGCAGGGCTGGGTCTCAGAGACACAGTGCAGGGTGCTGCTCCCCAGCCAGCTCGGTCAGTCGGTGCTGCCTTCTTCCCAGGAGATGGGAAACAGCTGGGCCCAGCTGAAAAACATCTCCTCAGAAACAAACCTGTGAAAAAAGTGCTCTGCTCTTGGTGCCTTTCTACTGTCACGTAACAGGAAAAAAAACCCTGTCAGCTGCCCTGCCAGTCCCCTCCCATTAAATGTTGCTTAATTCACTCAAAAATACTGATAAGAAAAGCCTGAATATTTTATGGAAACCTCCTTTTGCACACACCAGTCCCTGCAACAAGCCAGGAGAGGTGATGAAATATATTCCTTGACACCTTCTGCTAGCAGTGTACAACACCACATGATCTTTCCAGACACTTCCCTGACCAACATATGCAACTTTCTAGCACTTGTCTCTGTCTTCCACTTTTCATTTGCCTCTCAGTTTTACCTTGTCTTCCCAGTGTTTTTATTCATGTCCTTCTCCTGCTGGGCTCCTGCTCTTTTGGGGCGCAGTGTCACAAGGAGGCAGTGCTGAGTGAGTGCTGCTATTGAACTTCCATGCTCAAATCTTGCCCCTGCTGGTCCAGGGAAGGCTGAGGTGTCCCTCCTGTCTCTCCCCAGCAGCCAAGTCCAGGGCAGAAGCAAAGCACAGCATCATGTCAATGTGCCCTGGCAAAACCCAGTGTGAGCTGCAGGAAAATGAAGAATTTCTCCAAGCCTGCCTGCTTACCTTCTGGGAATGAAGGTACTGAGGCCAGGAGCACATCGCTCCGCCAGCTGCTGCAAAGCACACTGTGCACAGGACAGAGCAGTGCCACTGCTGTAGGAGACCTGCACCCGACTCAGTGCTGCTGCCACAGCCAGGCCAACATCTTCAAAAATGGGTCTGGAATTTGGAGTGATGGATTTTCAGACMCCTCAAACCCTCCTGCCAGACCAGGTCAGAAGAAGCATCCACCAGGGCCTTGGCTGCAGAGCATCTTGTTTGAARACCCAAGCTCTGGGTAGAGACCTCCAAACCAGGGGCAGCCTGAGTCCCTGTTCACCTGGGGAGGCTGTGGCTGGCACACTCAGCACCGTGGGCAGACACAGCTGCAGGGAGGGCCCATGGGACACGGCCGAGGGAACAGCAGTCATGATGGTACTTGCAGAAGGTGAGGGGTGGCTATCACAGCAAGAAGCTGCTCTGGTTCACAGGGTGCTGACAGACACAGGGAAGAGACAGCAAGTAAAAACATTCCCAGCCACAGTCTGCAGTCTCTGGGGCTGCTGAGAGCACTTAGATGTGGGGCTCCCCAAAAGCTGCATTCCTCTTCTCAAACCTCATTTTGAGCTCTGACACGAGGGCGTTGTGGGTGCTGCTGTGACCTTTCTTCTTCGGTGGCTTGATGATGTGCTTGGGAGTGAGGGAGCCGGACACGGTTGGCACCCGCCACCCTGGGCCATCGCCTCGGGGAGCCAGGGCGGGGGGTGGCGGGGGCACGGGGGCTGCCGGCGGCACGGGGACAACCTGCACGTTATTGTTGCTGTTCTCATTGTGTAGGCTCTTCACATCCTCCTCAACCACAAACTTCTCTGCAGCGTTGCTGGGCCTCTTGAACTTCAGCCACTCCATCCTGACTGTCCGGGATGGCGGCACCTGTCTCTTTTTTATGATCCTCCTCACCGGCATGACTTTGTTGGACCGCTTGTTGCGCCAGAACATGGCAGTAGAGATCATGATAGTTATCAGCACCATTATGCCCATGACACCAGCTAGCACTCCTAAGGCTTTCATGGGGTTATCTTTAGTTTGCATCAAAAAGGCGGCCATAGGCCCTTTGTGAAGAGTCTGTAAAGGAGTACAAAGAAAACACATGACTTACTCCAGGGGACAGACAGTGACCCAGAAATTTCATTTGTCCAAAATATGTTACAAGTAGAGCTGATTGATGGAAGTTGTCTCTAAAAAAAAATATATGAGAGTCACACAGCCAGTCCAGTCCAGGGGTGGAGAACTTAGATGGGGCTGGAGACTGGGTAAACATTATAGTACTGTGAGGTAGATGGCTTGAACACAAAAGCTTACAGAAGTACTGCCACCAAATTAGGGCAGATTCCTTCATGTCACCATAGTGTTTAACTTGCAAGAATGGAGCAAGAAAATATTAGCTCAATTACTGAGCAGGGCCTTGGAAAGGATTAGGAGAAAGCTTCTGCTTATGAAATGTCAGTGTACAAATGAGTAGTTAGCAGATACTGCATTCTGTTTTCAAGTACTCTTTTACAGACATAACAAAACTCTTTGAGGTAGGGGAGATAAGTGGAGCTAAAGAGCTTTGTTTATAGAAAGAAAAGAAATCAGCAATGACATAAGCTACATATGGCATATTAAGGACAAATGAATGGCCAGTTCACTTTCCAGCTCAGCACACTGTGCGTCTTGGAGGTCCCCGTATAATTTTGCGGATTTTGCCCTGCGGGTGGAGCTTGGATCTTTTCACACTTTTCCAGTACATGATGGTGGAGATCACCATTGTAACAGAAATGGTGGAAAGGACGCCACTCATGCATATTCCATATATTGTCCATGGACGCTTCTTGAGGCCTAAAATATAGGATTTTACCCTGGACTTGATCTGGAAATATCAAAAATAAGAGAAATGGTCAACCCTCACATGGTTATATTTGAAAGAGGCCAGTATCTATAATAAATACAGCTGGGGAACTAGGCTGAAATGTGCACAGGATAGAGAGCCTATGAAATAAAGGGAGCTAAGTGTTGAACTAGGCACAGGAGAGGAGGCAGTTGCAATGATGTCGAACTGAATCCAGCAAAGTAAAATAAGTTAGMAAGCACATATAAACACCTGGCTGATTGGGAAATAAAGGCTAGAGACATGGCACATAGATCACCCTTATTCAGGGCATGGTAGCCTATCCTTGGACTGCATTTCCAAGAGAAGTTCATTGTGAATACAGGTGGTGTCTGAACAGACATAGKGCTATGTAAGGCCAGGAGAGCCTTCAGAAATGGCACATTCGCACGCAGGTGTGGTTACGGAGAGCTGGTCATGAAGTGATGTGTGGCTGCAGAAAGACAGGGCTGTCCACTCTGCCCTAGTCCCCTGTCTTTGACTACAGGAGGGAATCCTCACCCAAACTTTACATGTCCAGTGAGCTGTGTTTTAGTTAGAGGTCTGAGCTCCCAGCTTTTGGTCAATGGGGAGAAAAGGACCCCTCTGGAGCAGYAGTCACTAAAACAGGTATCGAAGACAGTGTGTGTAAGGAGAACCTTGTCAGTAGCTTGGACTTGAACCTCTGACTTGTAGATCAGATGGATTTCCCTGTGTGATTCTAATCTAGGATGCCCATCTCTTTGCCCTCTCCAGTCTGTGGGGGAAGATGACTAAGAGTATTCCAGAGTGTGCTTCAGAGTACCTCTTGTCATTAACGTCACATCCATAAACTAGGGGCATGTAAATTAGCTAATAAACACCTCCTTGTCTTAATTTCTGTTTTTTCACAACCTATCTCAAACACATTATCAAGCCCACTCTTCTCCTACCCTGAATGTGTCCCATTGCCAACAAGAAAGTAGCAAAGAAATGCTAGTGAAACTCACAGACCATGTCACTGGGCAGGTAGGGATAAATTTTCATCATTTTGCTCTACAGAGAGTTCTTCCAGTACTTAATTAGGAGTGGACCTGAACTAGAAACTAAAAGCAAAGCAGCCCATGACTTTGGTGGAGCTTAGACTCACATCAGCTTTGCTGTTCTACATTACATGGATTTTTTGTACTTAAATCCCATCAGATGATAGAAATTATACCCTGGCTTACTTAACTTCATGTGAAAGTCAGATAAATAAAGTGTCAGATAAACCCTGCTAAGTAGTATGTGACCTGAGTCCACCTGTTACGAGTTTTGTCAAGATCTATTTTATAGGAAGGCACTGATGGCTGAAGAGTGTTTGAGTAGGTATTTGAAAACCTTGAATAAATGAGATTAGACAGAAGTACATGTTGCCCATGTACTACAGCTGCAGAGGTAAGAACAGATAAAAAATTGTATGGAGAGTTTTGACATTTGGCTTCATTCAGTTGCTTGGCCTCAGAAAATCTGGCATCTGTTCAGAGCTTCCAGTGATGAAGAGATAATTAATACCAAAACTAAACCCATTAACAGCTAGCTGGTTCAGCCTCTATTTTAGTTACTTGACCTCGACTATACAAAGCTTTGCCTGGAATTAGCCTTGGACAACAACTGTTCTGCATGAAAACATCAGACATTTTGTAAGCACACAGTGGGAGAGTTTCTGTTTGTCATGGCCATGACACTGGCAGGATAAATAGAATGAATAACTTGCAATACAGGCCAGGAATGTCATAATCTTAACCAGGCTGCAGAGAGGCTTATGGGAAGTGCATATTTAAAACATCAAGTCCTTGTGTTGATTACCAGCAGTGCCACATACCCAGCTCAACCAACAGGGCCAATTTGCAATGGTAGAAGCTGTTGTGTTTTTCCCTAAAAAGCGTGCTGCACTTTGAAGGGTACTGGTTTTTCTGGTGCACATAAAATAAAAGCAGATACATGATTAAATGAAAGCTGTCATATCTCTGTGGGCCAGGACATGGAAGAAACACTCCTTAACAGCCATCAAGGGAGTTAAAATACCAAAATACCACTGCTCACAGGAGATAAGGCTCTGCTGGTTTTTTGGGTTTTTTTTTGGCTGTGGCAGCTTCTCAAGAGCCTTTCCTAATGCATGGGTTGCAGTAAGCAGAGCACATGGGCCAAGTACCCAGAAGCTGGACCCTGAAGGAATGCGGTTGAGCTCTTCAATCACAAGAGCAGCTAAGGCTCACCAGCTATATTTAGGAGTCTAAGWAAGTAGGCAAACCTGTTAAGAGCCCAAGCTAGTGCAGAGTATTTGCAGATGTGGCACTTAAGGGACACGGTTTTGTGATGGATTTGGCAGTGCTGGAGTTGGACTCCATCATAAATGTTTGGTTCAATGATTGTGTTACTGACATCTCAGGCTGTGCTGACTTGAGCAAGTGGATCTGTACMATCTGTGCAATGAACCAGCTGCTTCTGAGGAGCCCACTTCCACAAATGCAGTGTTTCTGGGGTTTTAGTCTAGCCTGGTTGCAGGGAGGGACTGTGCCCAGGCACACTAGGTGTGCCAGAGCACATTTTCCTCTGAAAGAAGTCCACCTTGTGTGATTGGAGCTATGTGAGGCACAGGCCATCTCACAACATGTGGGGATGATCAGGAGATTTGCTTCAGAAGTGACTCCAGAACACTGGCTGCCCCTGCAGTGCTTATCCCAAAGCTCAGTGCTGTCACTGTATATGAAGGCTGTGTTTGCATCACTTCGCGATACAAACACCAGCATGAAGCAAGACTTCTCAAATCAAACCAATATTCATTTCAAGTCCATAAAACTGTGGAAAGAAGAGGCTAACTGCTCTGCAAGTGTGGCAAGGGCTGTTCAGTGCCAGCAACCACAGCTCCCATGGTTGCCATTAGCATGAGAGAGGAGGTCTCCATGTTACTTCAAAGATTTTCGTCCAACCTTTCAGTTAAGAGAATCTAAAACTGAGACTTACCAGCTATATTTAGAAGTCTAAATGAGTGGTCAAAGCTATTAAGAACTACAGATTATGCTGTCTAAATATGGACTTAAGGCTCAGTCTGTGAGGAGGTGTAAATAAACRCCCCCTCTACATTTGGAGAACCTCAGCGGAGTCATCAAGAGGCCAAGGGATGCCCCCATCAGGCCAGCTTTCAGGAACAGGAGTGGGAATCAGCCTTCTCTGAAAATACCAGGCAGGAATAGATTTCTGAGCGAGACATATGGATGGAAAAAGACTGGCTTTTCCAGCATGTTTTTTTCATTCTGTGAAAGGATATTTTTTATTTATTCTGAAAGGATAGGATATTAACAGATGCCCCTCAATACCAATTTCCATAAAATCAGATTCAGTTAAATTAAAAGGCCTTTGGACTCTTTTAGCACTCTATTATTCCAAGAGAAGGTCCTTTTGATGTGCAATACTGCTGAACTTAGCCACAAGGCATCCATCTCAAAGGGCACAGACTTGTGCTAATTGCAATGGTAAATGTTAATCAGAAAATATGCCTGCTCAATTACTTACTGTGATTAACACTGCAGGAAACCTCTAGAGGATGCATTCAAAAATATCCTCCTTATCCAAAATCAGTAATACATAAATGCCCACCAAACAGTGAAATAAGAGCCTTTGTACAGCTGGAGCACAGGGGGATGAAATGCACATTTGTGACAGCCTCAGAGAAGGAGAGAGAGTGTGTATGCAATATGCCTACACCAAGAGATTGTTTTCTTCACAAAGTGTTAGCACTTTGTGAACTGTCTGTCCCTGGGACACAGGCAGTGACCAAGGGTTTTGGACACTGGCACTGCATCTCATGTACCTGCAAACTGAAATCTGTTTCTATAAAAAAGATGGGATGCTATGGGATAAAAAAATCCCCCAACCCAACCAACCCAAATCTTTACAAGCCATGGAAGAAGAGACATGTACATGGAGACATGTACAAAAGGTTATGGAGGATGTGACACTAGATTAGTAGCCCAGATCCTGCTGAAGAAATCTACTCAAAGAAAGAAGATGCTGTTGCTATCTCAGACTCTCCATTGGGACTTGGCAACAAGAAGAGCATGGGAAGAAGGAAAAGAATTTTGTCTGAGGAAATCCGTGCCATCACATGCTCTCTGCTTCCCCTTCAGATCTTATGAGGAGGACTCTCCCTCACCTTGTGCCAAATATGTACCCCYGAAGGGGGAGAAAAGGGAGCAGACAGAGGACTTCATACAGGACACCATCTTTCATCAGGTACTGCTATTGCTTCAAGCTATTGCTTCAGGAAACTCCTTATCSCAAAGTATCTTTTGTTTTCCTTACAGTGTCCTTCAGCTGTTGTCCCCCAGCAGGGAGGTGTGGGACACCCTCCATCCACTCACACCCACCAGCCCCACATGCTGACAGAGAGGTTTCCAGCTCACCCAGGAGGGAAGGGGAGGCTGGTGGCCRCCAGCAGGAACGTGCCTGAGGGTTGTGCCTGGGTCCACCTGCTGCCATGCACTCCTGAAACGTGCAGCCTGTGAGGAGCCTGGAAGCAAGGTAGGGAGGGCAACTACTCCCACTGTTGGCTGTGGGCAGCAATTCTTGTTTGTTGTATAAAACCCACCAAAACTTCATTTCCATGAGAAATCMAAGTGTTAAACAGTGCATTTCCTTYGTATCTGTAAGAACAGCTAAATCTCTAGACTTACCACACACACCCTGCATGCAGAGTCCCCCAGCTCCACGCGGCAGAGCCTTGMAGCAGCAAGCCCAGCCCACGCTCACAGGGCTGGCCGGCCCCAAAAGGCAGCCCCATGGCAGGCAGTGCCCTGCTAGGGCAGATCCAAGTCCCCTGGCAGTCCAACTGTGTACAAAAACTATCATGTGAACGTGCCTCAGAGTACCAGGGGAATAAGAGGAGATGGAGGAAACAGAGAATTATAACAGACCTAAGAGCGGTGGGAGCATTGTGACCAARCAAAGAGAAGGCCAGCTGCTGTCTGCAAGATGAGATTTGCATCTTTGCCCTGTTTATGTGTGTGGTCCAGAGACTGTCAGGCTAATGATGTGTTTCTCATCTGCTTTAAAGCCCATTTCCTCCCTGCTGGTACCTAGTTAAAGGCATGGCAAGGCAGTTACAATAAATAAGAATCGTGCAAGCATGTGSTGCACACCATAAATCGCTGCTTGTTTTTCAGCTGACTTAAAAGCTGGACTAAGGAAAATCTCAACCTACATGTGTAAGACTGTTTTAGAGTCTTCTTGTTTAATCTGCTAATAATATTGCAATTATTGAACTCCCATCCAAAGTTCTATGTACTTTAAAGCATTTCTGTGAAGTTTTTTCTCACTTTTCCTATGTCACTTAGGTTGATTTAGTTCACTCTGATCCCAGTTGTTTTCCACTCACTTTTTGTAAGGGAAAAAAGATTTTTTTTTTCTTCTGGATGAAAATAAGACAGCAGAAATGTAGTAGTCTGGATTTACCTTTACTCTCAGAAGTCTATAGACCTTAATTCATATCTAACAATCTCTAACAAAATCTCATCTCCCAGTTATATAATGCTCCTACTTTTGTACCTTTGCAATATTTCTGATCAAAATATCTTTCACATTTGTGGCTGTAGAATCCAGCTTCACCACAAGGCTATAGAAATAATCTGCAAAACAGAGCTGGCAAGAAAGTCTCAGAAATGGAGCAAGCAATGTCTACCCTTTGGTGCCTTTCAGGAATTGTCTCCCACAAGGACTTTTCTAAAACATTTGCTTACCTCTTCTGTGATATCAATCTTCAGAACTGCTGTGGTACTGAAGGATGGGGAGCCTCTGTCTTTGGCCTGGACCACCAATGACCATATGCAGTCTTTATTGTTTGTGATGTTGTGGATGATGTCCAGAGATCTGATATAGGACTTCAGCTTGATCTCCCCGGTGCTTTGGTCTATGTCAAACACATTGGCTGGATCTGCTTGCATGATGGAATAATCCACAATGTTGTTGGGTTCTTCTGCATCTTGGTCTATGGCCTGGTAGGGGAGGTGTGAAAAACAAAGGTGTTATTGTTTGTATCTTTTCCTGAGGACAAACACCTTCAGAACATTYACTTCTGATTGCATCTGTGCCATGACTGGGCTGCTTTCATTTCATCTTGGAAGCTAGGCTACATTTTCTAGTGAAAAACAGCAGGACTAGGCTCCTTTCTTTATCAATTACTTCTATTTGGGATGAAATAAAATCAGAGGAAAAACTGAACTGTACCTATCTGTAGAATGCAAATGGTCCTCAGCTGGGAGCTTCTCACACAGTGTGGGGGACAAATGTGAAGTGATAAAGAACAGTGGGATTAGCTCCATGCCATAGCTGCCTTAATTTTTGTGCTGTGGTATTTATTCTACTAACATTAGGTGTTGTGTRATCAGGCTTGATGATGTGCATTTAAATGTGTAACATAGGATGTTCTGCATGGGAATTTTTATTGCATTTTTTCACCTTCTGCACTGGATTATTGGATATGTTCTTCATAACAAAGGGAACTAAGTTGTGTGGTTGAACACAAAGGGGTGTCAGGAAGGTTATGTGTTCAAAACCCTTTCATTCACTTATCTTGTTTGGGCTTCTTGTGATCACTGTGTAATCCAGGACTGTCCCCAGCTGATTGTTCAAATACTGTAACAGGACTTTATATTCTGCCTATAGAATTTATTTCTCCTTTTCAGCAGTCAGTAAATACTATAATTCTACAGTTTAATCCATTTGTTACATCTAAATGGATGTGGAAAATAAAGCTGCAAGAAAAGACAACTTTCAGACATTCCTCATGACCCCTGAGMGTAAAGAGCAGAGCCAGGGCTTTTTCAAAGCACTCTGCTTTGTGACACACGGTGCCATCTCTCACCTCTATCTTCACTGGTGACCCAATGATCATTGTCTTCTCCTGGATGTTTTCATTGAACTCTGGAGAGTGGTCATTGACATCTAGCACGGTGATAAACACTTCAGCCAAGCTGTATTTCCCATCTGTGTCCTCTGCTTTCACATAGAAATTATACTTTGAGTTCACTTCAGCATCTAGCACAGCCCAGGGCTGGGTGTAAATTATACCTGTTGATGGGTGGATTAGGAACCTGGAAAAGAAGCAAGAAAAGACTTTTGCTCACTTAATGTGTGTTTAGATGCCACGTTTGCTCCAGGCTGTAAAGACTGAAATYCTGTGCCCAGACACTGGTACTCTTCACCTAATTCCTCTCTGGGTGATGTTTCCAAATCTTTCACTCTACCTGGTGTTTGTCCAGTTCCTTTAGGCTTGAAAATCAGAGAACTATCAGTGTCTCATAGTTTTCTCTCTCTTGTGCCATTTTAGCTGCATTTTCCATTAAAAGTCTTTGTCCTCAGTATATGCTCAGTGTGATGGCCTTTGCCCAGAGTGATTTTCTTGCATTAAAAGAAAAATATTAAGCCTATTTTTTTACTTTTTTTTTCCAGTATAAAAGTACAGTGTAGTAGATTATGTCCTGCATAAATTGAGATTGATTTATGTCACSTAAATATTTAAAAGAACTGTGATGCATATCATATTTAAGGTCTTCACTTCTCAGAACGGGTAGGAAAAAAACCCAGCTCTTAAATCTCCCAAACTACAGGGCAAATTCTCTTTTCCAAAAATAACCATTTTTCCATAGACTGACACTAGGATGGAGTGGGTGTTCAGATTTATCTGTTAGGAGTTCAGTTTTACACATTTGTAATTATAGAGACACTGTCAAAAGTGTCAGCCCAAAGTTTGGATTTATAGAGAAGATACCAAAAAAGTGTCTTTTTAAAATGGACTGCCACTGTAGGCTCCAAGCAGTAGTGCTTTTAAGAGATGAAAATTTTTATATTTCCTTTGATCAATGTACAGGGTAGCAAAGTATTTTTTGTATTCCAGCTCTGAATGCAATTGAGACTGATTATAAAAGGGGCATTTAGCAATCTAGAATCTTCCATTGTTCTCATAACCCTATTAAATACAAATACAAGTTTTGATGAAATCCAAGATCTGTAGGTGGGAATAGTTGTGTAGGAGACAGTGCCTGTGCTGCCTCCTCAGTGCCCAGCCCAGCCTGACCATGCAGACAGCACTCTCATCATTCCCATTTTAGGGGAAGAATAGAAGTGCTCCCACTAGCAGCTTGGATTACCAAAGYAGGATTGCCATCAGATTGGTTTCATCTTCAACAGTTAACACTAATTCTCTTACTCCAGTACAACTCATCTTTCTGCCCACGCAACTGCACACCCACTGATGTATCCAAGACAGAAACATTRTGCCTCTAGCTGAAATTCTCCTATCTGCATCAAACTGTGTGTTCAGCACATCTAGTGGTGCCAGGGCTAGAAAATCAATCCAGCCTTGCAGAGTGATGCCATTCTGGCAGGAGGAAAGCAAACAAAAATACTTAAGAAGGAAAAGAAAAGTTCACATMATAATTTCTTCATTCAACAGCATAAGAACAGTGAATCTGAGCAGCCCCATAATGCCAATCAGAATAAAGTTGTGCTTACATTTTTTTCCCCCTAAATCCTTTGTCAACAACATTCTCAAGCTTCTTTCCACCAGCTGCTGCATTCTAAACCTAAGAGGTCTGCCTGCATGACATGACCTTTTCTTGCTTCTCTCTGTGCAGTTAGCAGCTAGCTTAAAGACTTAGTGAAGAGCTCAAAATAATCCATCGTGGAAATTCTCCCAAATGTGTATCCTTCTGGCTACAGAAGAGGTTCACCCTTAACATCTTGGATTTTGGACTCTGATTGTGCCYCCTAAACGGCTTTCACCTTAACAAGAAGAGTTCAGCTTTAGCTCCAGGTGGATAATGTACAGAGGAAAAAAGATTCTTGAGATGAGTGCCTGAAAAGCTCAGGCTTTTCATTCATTTCCAGCATCCTGCCCTGCAGAATGCAGGCTCCAGCAGGAATATCTGTGACAGCCATGTCACTGATCCCAGCCATGTCTGGGAGCTGGGATGGACATGGTGTGAAGGAATCAGTGTTTCAAGACGTTCTACCCCCAGCACTGTCTCCAAATTCAGGGACAGGAAGGGAGGCATTATTATCAAATCAAGTAAGCATCAAATTCCTTTTTTCCTGATGCAGGACTATTATATTTAAATATATGAAAGGCTTTTAACAGCTAGTGCAGCTGACCTCCAAAGCTGAAGTTTATATCYTTGAATATCTTGTCTTCCTTGATTTATCTTGACAAGAGCTATTTGTAAAGCCATATAGAAAAGGAAGGRGAAAAAACCCAAGAAATTATTTTTCTGTAGAACTGACTTTTCACAACTAGACCAAAATCTCTCTCTCTTACAAGTGTTTTTCAAATGGTGATTGAACAAATCCTATGTATTGTTACTTTAGCTGCTTTGTATCTCTTTGGGGGTTTGTGGGTAGAATTCCTTGGGTTGATCAAGTAGCTGTTTAATGATCACAGTAGCTTTACTGTTGTGTTCACAGAACTCACAAAGAAMATGGCATAAATGTACTTGGAAATGAGCAGACCAAGAATGAGCTTGCTAGCTTTCTTTTAAAAATTATTTCAGAATGCTGCTTAGAGGTTATGTAATTTTATTTATTTACTTGTTACTTACAGATCTGCTCCTGTTCCGTAGATAGAGTACTTGATTTCTCCCCAAAGCCCTGAATCTGGATCTGTAGCCTTAAGAAAAAAAAAGAGTTTTACTTTACTAAAATGGAAAAAGAACTGTTTCATTTTTCTTTTGACAACAGGCCCAAATGCTTTTCACCCTCTTTGCCTTCACATTTTTAGTGGGAAACTGCATGAGCAAATATGCACCTAGAAAGTGCACAACCTACCGCCAGGAAATGTCCCTGCCAGCCCCAGGAACGCTGTCCCTGTGCCCAGGGGCTCTGGCACAGAGTGACGCTAGATGGCCCCATCCATCCACAGTTACCTCCTCCTCCTTTGATAGAGATGGAGATAATCTCAGTGACATGAACACACTGCCAGCTCTGAGACCTTCCTAATTATCAGTTAAACATTAATGAATATTCCCTAGACATAATTATTTACTTCTTATATTGTATTTTTGTTTAATTAAGTCAATTTATAGTAATGAATAACAAGTGTTTCAATCTATACATTGTATTTCAGCTTTGTTTATTTTTTAATCACTCTTGGGGCTTTGTGACTTTTAATAATGCATATACTGCTACCAGATGGTATCTTCRTTTCATACTCTTGTTGGCTTCCTTTCTTAGCTCAGGCTTAGGAAAGCTATTGATTTGGTAGCAGCTATTTCCATAAACTCCTGCTCCTCTGATAGCTCTGAGGAGGTGTTATACCATTGTATCTGGCCATCAAAATTCATGGTGGTGCTGGTTGATTCATTCATCTCCCTGTTTAAATATCTGAGAACTGGAACAATGTTTTTGATTCCTGCATGATTAACATAACACACCTGCAGCCCTACTGATGGATGTAGTTTTCTTCTTTGGCATRAGCTTGTCAGATTCTCTCACCCCATGATTTTGACCACAGTCTAGTTTAGTACTGTCTGACTTCACTTAAAACATCTGCATACCTGGGACTTCTCTCAGAATTGCCATTCTGAGCACTTGAAAAATCTTAGTTTTTTACATATAGTTGTAAATCTAGGTCAAGTACTGAGTTGACAGCACATGACTAAATTTTACATGGGCTCCTTCAGCTACATGTTCCTGTGCACTTTGGCTCAGAAGTTTCATTGCTTCTGCAAATATTTTTTAAATCTCTTCTTTTTTTGCTGTCCACATCCTAGAATTTTTTTATTCCTCTTACCTCAAAGATAGTTATGTTTAAGAGTCTCTAATAGATTTCCTATTAGTTTCATGCAATAACCTTTTCTCTATTGTTTATGTTTCAGTTCTTTGATTCTTCCATTGCTAAAGTGCCTTCAGCACTTTATTATTCTGATTATTTAGTTGTCTTTCTTATGTGTTGCCAGCTTGTGCTGGAGATCTCTGGCAASCTGCCTCCACCATACTTACCTGTGTGGCCTCTGCAAGGTGACTTGCATCCCCCACCAAGGCCCAGGTGGCCMGGAGCTTTCCTGGCTTTGTGACATGAGGGCTGTTTCCAGTCTCAGCAGTTGCATTAGAGAGAAGCAGCTGGAAATGCTCCTCCAGCACTCAGGGCCCATGTAACAACTCTGACTTTCTTTGTATGAAAATGCAAGATACTGGAAAATCTATAGGCATATTTTTCCCACTGTGAGAAGATGMATACATAGGGATATTTTTTCCCAGTCCTAAGCATTTTCATTTTATATTCTTGCCCTCATTAACTGTTTCATGATTCCTTTAGCAGCCAGGTTCCTCCCAAGAGGAGGAGACTAATACCTACTAAGCAGCCATCTTGTTTTCTTTTTGCTTATACTTAAGCAAGCAAATCCAGTAAATCCAATTCCACTTAGCCATAACTGAATATTCCCACTGGACACTGATTTGGCTGAGGCTTTCTTAATACTCAAGGGCCATGTGATTTGTCTTAAAAGCAGATGGCTCTTGTTGTTCTAAATAATATTTGTGTAAAACTTTATTTTTTCCCAAGGTGGTTTTTTTTGGGTTGATTCTGGAAAATAATTGGAGTTTGGTCCAGAAGTCAAATGTTGAGTAAGATTTGCTATTTGCCCTGTCCACTGTTTTTAAGGTACTTGAACTGTTTCCACAGACACCGAGAAAAGAGAACATTTCTTAGGAGGTGAATGAAACTTACTGTAACAGCAACTACATTGGAGCCCCCTGGGGAGTTCTCAGGGATCCTGGCAATGTAGTAGTCAGAGGAGAACTTGGGGACATTGTCATTGGTGTCCAGCAAGCGAATCACCACGTCAGCTGTCGAGCTGAATTTCTCCGGTGTGTTCACCTCTATTGCAAGAAGCTAAGAAGAGAAAAACCAGAAATCACTACAAAGCACCTATTAGTTCTCTTAAAAGAGCTTCCTCCACCATCTGTGGCACAATGGTGCATTTTAGCCTGGTTGGAGCACACAGCTCAAGAACCAGGGAGATGATGAGCCAGGTCAGCGTGCGGCCTCGGCTCGTTTGTATGTGCTTGCTTGAGATGGGCAGTTAAACTGTGGGGAGAGGCCTTCAAACCTGTGTATTCATATTAGATTTCATGTGAGAGATGTGACTAGTCATTACTAACCAACACACGTCCAAAAACCATAACAGAAGCCAACAAACAATCATCCCTGGGCAGCTCCTAGAACTTTGGGAAACAGAAGCACTCAATTATTTTGAATAATCGCATAAACTTAATTGTGATCTTTTGTAGAGGAAGTTCTTCATCAAGAAAGAAGTCAGGAACAATAAACTGCACTAAACAGGGTAAAAAGATAAGGGAACCAGTTRTTTTGAAGCAGCATTACTCCCACCCCAAATGCTGGATGGTCAGGCAYGTAGACCAGAGTCCCACTTCGCAAAGATTGTGAGGACTTCTACTACTGACTTCATGGCATTTCTACCCTCATTGCCTCATGCTGATTATTTCTTTATCAGATAAAATGAGGGCTTTTGAATTGCCTCACTGTCTCTGAGGAAAACAGAGCTCTCTGACATCACTCATTCTTATAACTGCTCATCTGAAAGGACAGGCAATCACGTAAACTGAGTATTTACTGTGTCTATCTGCTCCTTACTGAGCAAAATTTGCTGGATTTGGGGAAGTAGGATGCCTCAGCTGGTAGAGCAGCAAGCTCAGGTGGTCTGTGGTKGTTCTGTAAGCAAGAAAGAGCAGTTTCAACAATAGGTACTGAGAGACACTGGGACCTTCACAGGGTCTGTCCCAGGTGTCTGCATCACACAGGATCAGCACTAGGCCATCAGTCCTGGGCTCTGTGGGGGCTGAGCCCAAATGGCTAACACCAAAAACAATGGCCTAATGTTTGGTTTTCATGCTTGGGCAGAGACATAGTTAACACAAAGCAGGAGGGCTCTAAGAAGACAGCACACCACTAATAGACTACTGAGCAGGACATGAACTGAGATCTAAGAGGCTCAGCTGAGAAATCTGGCTGCAGGGGTTTTAATTGCTAGGAGACGTGTCCCAGGAGCTCCCACAAAAAGGGAGTGCCTAAGGGAGCTCTGGCAGGAGCAGCAGGGCTGGCACAGCATCTCCTGCTCCCCTGGTGCTGGGGGAGCTCATCCTTCTTGTKCAGGTCCTGTGGGGAGAGTGAGTGATGCTCCCCAGAAGTGGCACCCCCGACTGCTTGGGGGACACCCTGGGCTCAAGGCTCWGCTCTGCCAGATTGGGACAACTGTATCACCTCCAGGTGAAAGCACAGGGTGGGAGCTGCTCAAGCAGACAGGGGAAAGGCTATCTCAGTGTCATCTCCTAGAGCTGTGCCTGCTGTGTGGGCATTTATAATGTTTGGAAATAAAGAGAAGAAATGAATCTCAAGGGATTGCTTGCAATTACTGCTGCTCCAAAAGGGGAGTCTGGTCACTCCATTGCTGTGACCTCCCAAACTTGTGTGTTTGGGAGTCTCAGGTGGTGTTGCAGCAAAGGAAATTTTTGAAGGGAGAGCCATGCAGACATCCGCAAAAACCTCCTCATGAGAAATCTCAGCACCTAAAGCTGTACAGAGGTAAAATCTTAGTGCTGATTGTGCACATGGAGCTATTACTAAATTATAACATCTGCAGTTAAATCATCTTTGCTGCKGCAACCAGCCCGTCTTATGAAAGCCCACCTTATGAAAGCTCAGTATTTTTACTTTGTTTTCTACACTCATTTTTTATTCCCTCTCCTTTAAGCAGCCACAGTCCTGCTATGTCAACATGCTGACAACATCTTCCTTCAGGGAGGAAATTGTGTCAGCTCACTTGCCTGCAGTGTCTTATGCAGACCTGTACTGTTTGTTTCATGCAGAGAGAAAAAAAAAATAGTGTAAAACTATTACCTCACAGGACTACATATCAACAATTCATACTTTGGTCCCAGAAGAGCAAACTGACATGCAATCTTAAAAGTGGTAGGTGAATTTTTAAAATAGAATTTGATTTTGGCAGCTGAAGACAATTTCAGCCTCACCTGGTCCCAGTCTGTAGATGTGAGTGTCTGCAGCATGTCCAGGCTCCTGCCAGGGCAAGATGTGCTCTAAGCTGAAGGAGATGGAGACAGGAGGTTTGCCCCCAAAGCATGGCAGCCCATAACAAGGTGGGACAGCAATATCTGGCCCCTGTGTCAGAGGGACTGCAGAGATGTGTGAATTACCACTGCTGCCATACTCTGGGAAATTCATTTGAGCTCTTAGACAGCTGAAAATGAAGGAACTCCTGACTACCACCTACATTTAAGAGCCAGCACTAAATGGAAGATAGGTTTCTCTAGCAGCCTTTGCTTCAGAAAGTTTTTCAGTGCRTCTCCCAGACAAATTAGCTTTAATTATTCTCTGGCATTTTACTCTTCAAAAATGAACTAGAGGAGAGGGATCATTGCTTACAGAAAAAAMCCCCAAACCCTGAAGAGAACATCTCAAAGCTGTTGTGAGATACACATTAAATAGAAATATATTTCATCCAAAATTCTAACCAGAATGACTACACTGACAACTAAAACTGGGTAGGAAGTGATTTGAACTTTGCAGGAAAGTGAAGCCAGCAATGAGGTCTTTAAAAGTATTTGCTGCCATATATTGCTACCATATAATCCATCTGCACCTTCTCCATTTGGAATCCAGAAAAAGGCTGCACTTTTTAAGCCAAGTCTTACAGTCTCCAGTAGAAATAATTTTGGAAAGTCTTTCTCCAGTAGAAATAATAATAATAAAAAAAGAATAACTGCTTAAGCTATAAAAATATATCTCCTTTTTCCTGGTAATTAATTCTTTTGGTGTTCATGGCAATCACATTAACTACTTTGATTTCTAYTGGCATTCATGAGGAGGCCATGTGTAACTCCTTTACAGGTCTTTTGGTAGTTTAACCTGAATAAATGTGTGCTTGTTATAATTAGTTTCAGTAGCACTTTATGGCCCTTTCAGAATCTTCCACTTTAATGCAGTAATGATGCCTCATATTTTTGTAGCATCTATAACATATAAAGCTCAAAATGGCTTAGGAACATTACAAGAAGAGGCCTGAACCATACTGAAGTGAAACTTGCTGCGGACACGAAGCAAGCCATACAGCAAGGGGGAGAACAAAATTGTGGAATTTTGGCTTTTGGATTGTGTAAGAAATGCCCCTCTCTGTATGTTACAAAACTAGCATATGTTAATACTCAGCTAGATTGTTTTGGCATTTTTTAAAAATGATTACAGGGATTGTCTATGCAGTTCTTTGCAGTCAGAACTGAAACATCTACAGCCAATTTCAGAGGCAGCTGACAGAAAACCAGACTACTTAATTATCTTGTTGAAGAGCCAAAGAATCCATCAGGGAAGGTGATAATGCAAGGTTCCAGCTTTTGGATTAAACTGGTTCTTGCAGGGCTGGTTTAGAGTGTGGGTGAGCCTCAGGTCAGCCTGCAAATGGCCATACAGATAGATAGACTCTGACAAAGGCAGTGAGCAATTTTGGGGAATTATCTTCCAGTCAGCTGTGGTCTTGAGGCTGCCAACATCCAAAAGCATGATCATGAATCAAATTACTTAGCACTAAGTAGGTAAAGTTCTTGCTGCAGAGAAATTAGGATTTCATCCTGTGAATGTATCATTGTGAGTGCAGAAATAAYACCCTGAGGGTTCGGTCTAGAATGATTCAGAGCCACCAACATGTACAGTTTCCAGAGAGACATAAAAATCAACATTTTGCACTGACTGGACTAAACCAGTCCACAGATGTATCCATTAAACCTTGTGAAGGTGGGGAACCAGAGGCACAAATGAGTTTCCCTTACATGGACCATCATGTATCTGATAATGCATCAGACAGCTCTGGGTGGATTAAGAAGCTAAATCACATCAGATACAAAAGCCATCATACTGATACTGTATACACTGAAAAMGAGGACCTGGAAAACAGAAGTACCTTGAAGGTTAACACCTTGAAGCTTTCATAGTCAATGGCAGCAGAATTTTCCACTATTATTGTAACCTGAGCCTCATTCAGGACAGTTTGAGGAACCACTCGGAAGATGCCGCCAGGTCCAACAAGACGGAGGTTGAATTTAGCATTGGCTCCCTGTTGATAAAAGCAGACATGACATTGATTGTTTTCAGTAATGTCACGTTTCTTACAGCCTAGATTGCTCTGTTTCTTCAAACTACATGAAATGASAACGAGCCTTACTGCTGAGAGGCCTCTGCTCTCCATCCCCTGGGCAGGAGATCACTAAGAAGCTTAGTTGTATAATCCCTCCAGCCCTAGTCACAAGACAGACAYGGCTTTTCTTAAAATAGATTGACAAGCTTGGTTATTCTTTCAGTCATAATGGAAAAACCCTGCAGCAGGCCTGGCTAAGAGAGGAGTCTTGTGGCAAGCAGCCTTGGGTTTTGTGCCACATGCTGGGAGCTAGACAGAGATGACACCAYGTGCATATTGGCAGGGAAGTCCTGCCTCTTCCTGCTTCCTGCCAAGGAAAGACAACTGAACTCCTCCAGTAAGGACAACACAACCTCACAAACCCAACCTCACAGAATGGTTTGGGGTGGAAGGGACATTTGACATCACCACATTTCAACCCCCTTGCCACAGGCACAGACACCTCCCACTAGACTAGGTTGCTCAGAGCCCCATCCAGCCTGGCCTTGAGCACTTCCCATGTCCAGCCTGTGTCCTAATAACTCACATGCTGTGTGAGTTGTTCTTCATGCATTCTGCATGATGAAGATGCAGAATCACAAAGACAGGCAATTTCCAAACAGAGGTGGAGTAGTACATTTTGCACTGATTGGACTAAGCCAGCCCAGAGGTGCAAACACCGAATCTTTTTGAAGTTGATGCACTTGTGGGGAGAGAGGAGCTCCACTTGTGCAGGACAAAATCTGACACACTTGACAGCTCCAGGTGAAGTGAGAAGGCAAATCCCCTAACAGAGATAAACCTTCTGGCCAGAGAGAACATGGGGAGCAGCAGTATCTAAAAGGTTATCATTCCTTGTATGCAAGTTGGGAAGAGCGAGCCAGAGCCAGCTGGCCAGGGTAATTCTTTTAAACCAAACTGGAGCATGTAAGAGAAAAGATGAAAGGGGGATCCTCATATTTCTGCCTTACAGGGAAGATGTGCAAATAAGCTGAGCCTACCTCACCAAACTCTTTGGGTTCACCAATTTCTCAGTGTCATGTTTACACTGTGATAAACAGCCAGATTCACTGCCTGCCTGGTGCCACGCTCTGCCTGTAGCACGAATCTTGAGATGATGAATTTCTAATAATAACTTTCAAACAGGACAACTTTACTTTCAGCTGTATCCCTGGAGAGCTTGTTATGAGCAGTTCTTGAGCAGCCCTAGCTCATGACAAGAGAAAAAGGATTCAGCAGTAGTCCCTTAAGGGAAACAGAATGACCTTGGATCCAAACTCAGTGGTGTGTGTTGGTTGGTCACACAAACCCACTCCCCAACTACAGAGATGATAATGGGCTCTTTTTTGCTGGGTGGCAAAGCCAAACACACAAAGCCACAGCTGCTGGGCTATGGAAAATAGTGCTGATGGGAAGAGTGGACAGTCTGACAATACAAAGTCAGACAAAGTCATACAAAGTGTGTGGCACATGGGACTGTACATGACTAGAAGGAYGGCATGGGACAGGGAGAGAACTGCCTCCCTCCAACAGTTGAGTGATCTCTGCCACTGATGTCTACAGAACCCAGATCTGTTCAGAGCCAGCCATGCTGCTGCATGTCTCCAAGCAGACAGCCATGGGACATAGGAATGACTGAAGGAACAGCAGCACTGAATCCTAAGCCACGCTGAAAAGGTCTGGGAGAGAAATTTCTGTATCATTTTCTTGCAAGTAAGCATGGCATTTCCATCAATCTGTAGGCCTAAACCAGACCTTAACCACAGCTTCCTCCTCCTCTYCACTTTCATCATCTGCTCCCCCAAAATAAAGAGCCTCTAGCAGCTGTGACAGAGACAGACACATGTTTAATTTTTTCTCTACAGAATCATCTTGGATGGAAGGCAAAACATGGCATTCTCTGCCTTAGAAGAAAAGCAACCCATCCCCCCTAGAGTGRTGCCTTACACTATACTAGGAAGCTTCTTGAGAAATCTATACAGTGTATTTACCAGTGTTTTCTGCTTATTTTATAGCCTAACGTGCAGCCTGAATATTTTGTCAGCCTAGATATATATTTTGTCTCTAAAGGGAAGAGATGGGTTTTGTTTCTCCCCTTCTGCAGCACCATCCCCCATGACAATAGCAGGATAGACATAGCGCTGCTTTGAAAGCAGTCATTTATCTGCTCGCTGCAGAGCAGCAGGAGGGAGGGGGAAGAAGCCAGTGGGTTTGATAAAGTACAATACCATCAAACCAGCACAATACTGAGCACAGTTACAGAAGAGAGTTCTTTCCAATAGTAATACAATTGTCAGGTGCATTAAGCTTTCTTCTTGTCACCACCTAACCTGAGGCTAACTCAGATGGATGTCATTCATACAGTATTTAGCTTAGGGGTCCCTATAGCAACCACTGCCATAGCACCTAGAGGTATCACAGGTCAGTTAGACAGCAGGCTGAGATGGATGGAATCTTCTTTGCTTTTCCTTGATCTGGTAAGAGTTAGTTTGGCTTGGGCATAATTTTTAAGACTACCTAAAAATATCATTCCAGTGGGAATGATTAATCAAAGCGTGCACTGCAGACCCTGACTGTAACATAAGGGCTAGAAGATGCAGACAGTAATTGTACCTGAAGTTACTAAAGGGCTTGGAACCTCCAAGAAAATCTTCAAAGGGAGTATGTTCTCAGACAATACACTGGCAATAAATGAACACAACCAGTAGTTAGGGAAGTTCATAAGGATTGTTCRACTTCAGTTGCCACAAGACCTGGGCTGCAGCTCCCTTCTCATTGCCATAACAGTACAGGACAGACTAACTGAACTCCTGGGTCCAGTCTCTCTGTGGTACTGGACCCTATCACTACTTTGTCTGTCCTAGGCTTTCARGGAATGCAGGTGAAACAGCTGAGTTTCTAAAATGACATTTCTCCATCTGASAGCTCTTTCTAGTCTTTAGGAAAACAGGACAGGAAAAGTGAAAGTCTGCATAGTTTCCATTTACCTGATCTGAATCATTGACTGTAATCTTCAATCCCCGTAAGATTTCACCCTCTGGGGGATGCTCGTACATGGTCAGCTCAAACCTGTTCTGGGGCCCATTTTCTCCRTAGAACGTTGGAGGGTGGTTGTTGAGGTCCACCACCCGTATGGTCACCATGGCAAACATGTGCTCGGCGATGTCCCCTTCCTGACTGACTTCTGATGCCTGCAGCAGACAAGAGGAAGAAAAGAATGATGAAGCTGTTTTCTCCTTCTTCAGATTCATGTTCAGGTATTATTCCACGTGTACAAAGCACTCTAACTTGTAGGAAGAGTCATAGGCTTATATTTCTCTATCTGCCTCAGTCCATTTCACACTGAAGTTTATGATGATTAGAAGATTATGGTAATAAACCAGTCCCAGTAGAGCCCCAGTTGATCCTCCCTCTAATTTTGTCATCTTCGTAACTCACTCTGAGTGAAAACAGTTCTCTAAAAGCAATCCAATAGAGGCAAGGTAATTGCTTGYCTAAAGTGTTGATAGAATAGAAAAGGAAGACAATGTTTAAATTTGCTGTGGTACCACAGGCAGTTCATTGTCTCATTGCTGCAAGGACTGCAGCCTTTAATACTGTGAGAAAAACTCTACTTGTGGCATTTAGGTAAATATCAAAAAGTGCTTTTTTTTTTTTTGAGATTTAGTCTCCAGTTCAAAATTCTGCTGTGATGTTTAGATGAGCTTTAAGGTGGACATAGTTTAGGCAGATAGGCAAACCTAGGTATTTTTCTGAACCATGAGATCAAATCTGACTGGGTTTCAACAACTGCAACATGTGGCCCGATTCACTGGGTTGAACCTGAGACATTTCTTCTGCCAGGACAGAAACTGGCTGCTATTTTTGTCCCAACAGCTATATCTAACATGTCTTTTTGCTCAAAGGGCTCAAAACCAAAGGCACTTTATCCAAAGACACTAGTCTGGCAGCTGAGGTGCCTGTCACTGTATAGGCTGGGTAAAATAACACCTTTTTGGTTACTCTAGCAGCTTTTGCAGCCTGCATGAGCTCTGGGTCACCGCACACATAATGAGGGGATCAGAAAAGCTTGCAAGGCTTTAACCCATTCTGCATCTGGGGAGTGGTAGCAGAATGCAGTGAAGCAGAGCTGATAGAGGAAGAAATGGTGCCTGAGTTTAACTGAGCCCATGAGAATCCATGTTCCCCCAGGCAGCTGTAGCTGTACCTGCCCTGCTCGAGCCCAGGAGCAAGCAAGTGCTCTTGGGGGTGCTACACACTGGTTCTGGCAGTGTGCAATTCCTCAAAGCTGCCTTTAAGCCAGCATTGTCCTTATCACAACAATAATGTGCAGTTCCAACGTGCTGGAGAAAACTGATACAGTCTTCACAAACTTAATTCTGCACTTTTAAACTCTTTTTCTTTCGAAAYTGCTTAAAATAACACAGCCTGTCGCATGAGTAGTGGCTCATTGAGGTGTTAGCTCATCAAGGTGTGAGCATGTGTTTGTGTGTGGCTGAAGAGTGCCTCAGGAGTGGATACTGACATGACATGTCAGCATGATCTGTCCCACTCCTATTACTAATCATAGATTTGACTGTTACCTACCTCATAACCTGGAAGTTTCAAGACATTAATTCCCAGTTTAGCAATAAAATCTGGAAACACAGAAAACAGGTATCTTTGGACTGTAAAGGATTCTTTAGCCTCAGAGATGAAATTWGGATGAGATGATTTCATTTCAAAGAAATAACTTGAGATACTAAATATCCCAACAATAATATCCTAACATCAGCAATTAGTGCTGCTTTATACTGTCTGGCACTCTGCTCAAATATGGGAGCAGTTTCTGAAACAGGTAAAGTCAGCTATAAATCGAACAATTTTGGACAATCGTGCCTACTCATGGCATTTTAGACCAAYACTCTTAAAGTGGCCACAGTACCTACCTTAACTTTAAGTTCATACACTTCTTTCTTGAGTTGATTTGGGCTTTTTATCACTGAAATGGCTCCAGTTGTGTTGCTGATTTCAAATGAACCTTCACTTCCTGCAATGAAACCAAGATGCTCTGGYTACATGCCACACTTTCTTTGAACAAGCATGGGCAAATCAGCTGTACWCTTTACTAAGCACATCTTTGTCCATATGTATCAGTAGATCTGAAGCCACTCTTCAAAAACAAAGCATTTCTATGACTGGTCTGAGACAAAAACACAAATGAGGGCCTAAAAGGGCTTCCTCCCCTAGGAACAGCTAAGTGGAGTTCTTCCCTTATGGGCAACTGTCAGCATTTTCCTCTTCCCATCCTGCTTGGGCTCCCCTCAAGCCTCAGCATCCAGGCATGCAAATTTGGTGTTAATTTTATTATGCTGCCTCCTTCTTTATATGCTGGTTTAGACAAAAATAGACATTTGTCATTGTAATTAGCAAATCCTTAATTAAGTCTCTGAGAAACAAGAACATTTCTCTCACTAATATCAGCTAAGGTGAGAAGTCTGACAATCTGTCAAAAAGAAACACAGTCACTTCCCTCAGACAGCATCTCTGGAGAAGTGTCTTYTGGTCTTAAACATTGAGTTGTCAAAAAAAGCTTTCAGCCTGTTGCAAGACTGCCCTGAACAAAAAGGGCTTTTTGGAGTATCTGGGGTAAACCCCAAGGTTTCTGAACCGAGGCAGAGTCTGACAGAGGCAGGACAGGGCTGCAGGCTAATTTTGCTACTGCTACACAACTTCCATTGATCTGGAGAGAATAGCAGTTCCAGGCAGCAGCTTATTGAGATTGCTGTATTTGTGCTGAAGCAAATGCCAGCTTGCAGAGGGGCAGCAGTGTCTCACCAGGATGTCAGGAACCATCTCACATCACAGCCAAGGGCAGGCTGGTGCCCAGCAAGGGCAGCCCTGATGCTGCCTCATGTACAGTATTGGCCACATCCTGTGCCTTGTGGCAGTCTACTATTGAAAGGAAAAGAGAGGAAATCCCCTTAAATGTAGGAGATCAAGMCTTCAGAAATAAAGGATGATGACCTGAAAGCCCAGTCATTTTTCTTTTCCAATACTGATTTTTAAACCATCCAATAGTATCCTCTTCTGCTAATACCTACAATAACTGCAACTTCATTAAGCACTCTAGACACAACATTGAACAGATATTGACTCACAATACCCAATTATTAAGACACATTGGCCTGCAAAATACGTTCTGATTGAGAAGAAGCTTAAGTCAATAGTGGTTTCAAACGACTATACTTCATGTTATTGTCTAGTTATCCCAGGGAAACCGGTAACCAGGAGTACATGTAGCAGTATTGGTGTTCCTCCAGACAGCAAGTTCAGGAGATTGGAGCATTTCCCATAACTATTCCACACTCCTGGGATAAGATAGGCTTATTAAGAACAAACAATTTCCTGTTTGCTGTTRGTGTTTCTTGTCCTTTAACATCCCAGCCTGCAGTTATTGGAATAATGGCTTGTCAAAAATAATGCCAGTGTCTGAGGTGCAGGAGAAGAAACCTGTTGCAATCTTTTGTTCTCTGTTTTTCAACTTTCTATGCACTAAAAGCATATTCCCTTCCCCCCTTTTCCAATTCACAAAACCAAAGCCCTTTGTTAATGGGCATGAGAAAAGCCTGCTCCTCGTTAAGTTATATTTTGTTCTACTTATCTGTTGTCCCCTTCCATCTTCCTTTCCCACTCTTCCCTAAACACTTACCATTTATTTTTATCCYAGAGAACCCTTTTGGTCCTTCTCTATTTTCTTTGGCAATCCAGTATCTTCTCTCATTAATCTTACTTCCCTTTGACATTTTCCCTGGTTCTTCTGCCTTCACTTGTTCTCCTTATTTAATTTCTCCCTTGTTTAGCATATTTTCATCCCACTTGTTCTTGCTCCTCATTTTGCACCTTYCTTTTTACCTTTTCTCATTTTCTATCCATTGTCTTCTGCAACTCTCTTTTCCTTGATGTTTCTACCTTTCTTTTACCTGTTTATTTCCTCACATTAAGAAGGAACCTCAGCATGGGTCTCATCCCACACCAACACAAAAACTCAGCTGTATCTCTCTGTTCTGGCTGCTTAAATCACTTAACACCTTAACACAATGAAGCACTTATTCCATAGCTCTTCAACTACACCTCAGATTTCTCTTAGAATGTTTTGGGATCTTTCACACCTGTGAATTGGGGGTGCCCAGTTGCTATAGAAGCCTTGTTTTGGAAGGGAGAGTGTATAAAACTCAAAATCCCCAAAGCTGTAGCCTGGAGATTAGTTGCTTTAAGCTGTTGTCTTCACCACCTAATGAATCACCAATTCACTAAGTTTCACATTCATGCTATTAAAAGATGTGTGACAGACACTCTCAGAATAGCTCATGGAAAGCATTAATCTTCTGATAACATCTGTTTTCTTCCACTTCAGTGTACAGCCAATGTCTCTCCACTGGTAAATATAATTTCTTCCAAGAAAGCGGGAGTTTGACTCTTTAGCCACTTTCATCACTGTATTAATAAAAATATCCCTCCAAATGCCATGTCTGGGTCTCCCAATGAATTATCTCACCTCCCAGATTAAGTGATAGAGATGCTCAGAAGAGTGAGTGCATCTCCCTTTACACTTTCTGAAATGACAAGCAGCCTACTGATGCCTAACAAATCAGCAACATTAACAGCTCCAAGCACAGTTCTGTGAAGAAGATACTAAAATTCACTGAMTTGAATCTTGGCTATTCTCTGCTAGACAAGGCCCTGAAGTTGTTTGAAGTACCTGACATTATTTCCTGAGATTTTGTCTCAGGTTTATTAAACACTAGCATATTCTGTTCKAATTTAATGCCAGATGGAGTTTTGAGTGTCCTTCAAATTTCATCTAAGACAAGCCTACTCACCATTCACRATGCAGTAATGAATACTGTTAGGCTTTCCTCTGTCTCCATCAAGAGCAACGACAGTGAGGACCTCAGAGCCCTGGGGAGAAATGGGAAATCACAGTCTGTGTGCCAAGATCAGAGCACTGAAATTGCAACTGCACATCAATAAACTGAACTCCTGTAAGGCTGTCTACAGTGAAGTGCTGGGGGCAGAGTGGGCACTTGTGCCATATGGGGAGCACAAAAAAGGCCAGTGCCCACTGCTCTGGGTATGAAATGGCTGCAGAGCCTGCATGGCCAGGGGTGCCTCAGCCCTGGGGGCTGGCTGGTCACAGGAATGGTTGGAAGCTGTGACCAAGGACACCTGCCTGGAGCCACAGATGTGGAGAGGATTTGGAGCAGCCAAGCTGAAATCCAAAGTGTAGTTTGGGGCACTACCAAGATTCTCTCTCGCTGCTTCTGTGTAGGCTTCTGTCTCCCGTGGCCACACAGTGTGCCAAGACACAGGCAGCTGCCAAGAAGTCACTGGGWCACTTTGGTCCTTCCTAATTAAGTTCAGATAGGCAATAGAAGCAAACAGAGATCACGGAGCAACTTGGCCCACAGAACATCTAGGGCATAAAATTGTGATGAAAATGATGGTGATTTAACTGCYCTTAAACCTTCACTATCTGTCTTTCTGCACAAGTAACGTGGCCGTGGGCCATACGTACAGAATTTGTGTACTGAGGCCCATTTGCTCATGTGACTGCTCCTATCAGCTCAGAGGGATGATGAGTGTCACATTAAAATGCTCACCCAAGTGGCAAGGAGCTGTACAATTCAGGCCTCTGAACTAAAGTGCTCCTGTTTGAGGCTGCAGAACCGGGGAACATTGAAGTAACTGTCAGTGAATCACAAATGGCAACAAGGAACATTTTCATGACAACCCTTGAGTGAATTTTTCAAACAAGAGCAAGGCTCTGTTAAAGCAACTGGAAATACAGAACTGTGTTTATTGTCGTTTATGCTGGAAGCAGCAATAAAATCTGCCTACTGGGCAAAATGCAGTGCAGTCCCTTTGAAGGTGACAGAGTACTTGTAAATCCTGACAACTCCACCAAGGAGAAAAGAAGCAAGTTTACTAAATTAACACCAAATACACAAACACCACTAAAATCAGCTACTGCCTCTTTCTCTGTGGAGCTCATTCTAATGGCAAAACCCACACAGGGAAGGACTAATTCGTGCTTCCATCATTATATCATAATTGTGTAAGTTGTGAGCTCAAGCTGGATGTAATTAACATTTATTGATTCTCATTTCCATAGTAAACACTAACTCCTGTGTGCACCTGGTAGTTATTTCAAGATCTATATGTAACTATGCAGAATAAATCAATATACATAATATCATTCATTTTAAACACCTGCAAAGTACATGAGCATTAATTCTCTGCCCTGCTGAAATGTAACAGCCTCTGCAGTGAACTGCAGTATATAGTCATGCACGGGCTGCAGTGCACATTTCTGGACAGAAAGGTAAGACACAATCTCTCCTGCAACTCAAGGGATGAACAGAGTGCAATCACACTGCTAAACTGATCAATAGCCTAATGTTGGGTAATTTCATGGGTAGATACCATTTCTTGTCCTATATATGAAGAAAATTTTAATTAAATCTTATAGATCAGGGTGAAAGCTGATCCATAYACAATCATGTCACTGCTTAGAAATAGAGAAAATACATTAGTTTGCAGCTTCAAGAATATGTGGCTGAAAATKACTTGTTGAGCTGATAATCTGGTTGAGTTTAGACCTAGGAGGCCTTCCTGGCCCACCCTGCCTAACCAGCCACCACTGAGCAGAAAGTGTCCTGCATTTTGGGGATGTCAAGGTTGCTTATCCCCAGGTAATGTCCATGGGATAACACAGAGAGTCTGGAGTATTTGGACATAAATTCTGCCTGCACCTTGTACAACCAACTGTTGGTAGCAGACTGATCTGAGCTAGAAAATAAAAGTACTGTGAGACCACAGAGCAAACAGACACACAAAGGCTTTTAAGCATGATGTGTTCGGGTGAGGTGACTGGCAGCCTGCTTAAGCCTTCAGCCAAGTGCCTCTGGAGGTCGGAGCTACACAAGAGCTCTTAGTCACTGTCTGGGTTTAGACCAATGTAAATGGGCAGAACCCTTTTTGACTTCAATGAAAAAAACAGGAAGCCTTGCATGGCAAATTGGCAGTAGACATAAGGAAGAAMAAGTGTGAGATTTGGCCAGCTCAGTTCACCTAGGAGTCAAATCAGAAACCTTAGGGCCATCTTGAGTAAGATGGGAAAGGCTGTACTTGTTCTCCCATGTATGAAAACCAGAACTTACTGCAAGCGTGTCCTCATAGACATATCCATAGTAGGGAGTCCCAATGAACATAGGGGGGGTGTCCTGAACATCCTCCACGTTGATAGTAACTGTTGTTGTGGCTGAAAAGACTTTGTTGTCTCCCCTGAGCTTCCCRCCACCATCCTAGAAAAGAAGTCATTGTCAGATGCCTCTGCTGAAGCATGCCTGCAAATCAGCTGAGGCAGAGCATGGACCTCATGAGCATTCAGAAGCACAGTTCCAGGAATCCTTTCCCTCTCTGAACATATAGATTTAATCTGTGCTGCCCTATTCCCTTCTCTTTTCCATTTGTCCTGCTCTCCCCTCTGATTAGGAAGACAGCTTGCAGTGCCTCATAAGTAATTTCTTATATTAAAAGTGATTGAGCCAATATATGCAGTCATAAATGATCTTTGGAGAAGGGACAGGGAAATCAAGGGCTTTTTCAGGAAAAAAGAACACTAGAAACTGATGCAAAAAGTTAGTGACCAAGGTCTACAACTTTTCATCCCACCTATAGTCTTGTCTGAACACAAAACAGTACACAGTAGCAAGGTAGTGCATCTCTGGAGGGAAATAAACAGTGTACATGCTCAAAGTCTCCCAGGAGCTCCAATGTGATAAAGTGCAAGCACAGAGGAGCTGTGCAGCCAAAACCTGCGAGACAGCCACACTGTGTAAGCAGTCTCTGGRGACTTGGTACAACCAGCTCTGCACCACTGATACAGCAGAGCCAATTAGGAAGACAACTTGCTATTTCAGAGGCTTTTAACACCCTCAGTCTCAGAGCACCAGCTGTAGGTCAGTAGTCATGCTGGTGTGTAAGAGTGTGAATTGTTCAACATGTCTGCAGTACCAATTCTAAAAATTCCAATTTTTTTGAAAAGATACACTGATTTTTTTTTCTTCCTTACTGCCCAAAGGCAGAATTTAAGCCAAATTTTGTTACTTCTCCTCAAATGAACCTTGGCTAAAAATGCATGAAAAGGTCCATACATTAAAAAAAAAATAAAGCAACTCCAAGTCCCCATAAGTTACAGCAAAACTGCCCTCTTTCCACCCATGTGAGTCTGTCTGTGTGACAGGTCCCCACAGGATTGTGAGAGACTTCAGAATCTATAAACTTTTAATGCTTGTTAGCATGTGCAGTCAGAGGCACAGTACTGCTGGGAAAGACAGTGGCAAGAAGGGATGTGCAGCAATATTTGCAGGATTTAAATAAGCTCCTGCCATGAGACAGCAGGGAAATGAAAAAAAGAAACATTGACATATATTTCCAGAAAAGAAATCCATCACTTGTGCTGTGCTGGGTCTAGCTGTGGGTAGTGGCTGTGGCCTGTCTGCCTGCCAGGGTCTGTCCTTGTGGTAGTAGGGCTGTGTGCCCTGGGCAGCATTCACAGGCTGCTGCTTCTTGAAGCCAGGGCTGGATACACCAACCCTTCAGTTCTAGGTGAGTCCCATGGCACAGGGGACATGAATGAAACGTGGGAAATCCCCTCCCAAATCCCCCAGATGTTGTTCAGTCGCAGACACCTGCTACCTTTCCTCCCTCACCTTTCTACGTTATCCCCGACACCTCCAGACGTTACAGCAGGAGTAACTCTGCTGCCTCCATGTTTCAGCAGTACTTGCATTCAAACTAATKGGTCCCACTCAAACACAACACCCATCTCCTCAAGTCACACACAAAAGCCTTTTACCTTGGCTACAACCACAACAAAATGTGTTCTTGATTTCTCGTAGTCCAGGGTGACCCCAGGTTTGATGCGCAGGACGCCGCTGTGACGGTCTATCGTGAACTTGTTAGCATGGATGTTCTAGAAGGAAAGAAAAGGAGAAACAGCCAGAGATTACACATGTGGAGATAGGATTGCCACAGGGATTCATCTTTTATTTCATCTGCTAAGGGAGAAGACTAGAATAATGATACGGTTTGGGTGAATAATGCATTTGATGAATTTCACCTCTGTGTTTATGAACAATTCATGAACCAACCACAAGTCTCTCATTATTCAGGATAAATCAGTTCCTTGTAATGTAGAMTTTTTAAATCTTTTAGTATTTCATTGTGAAAACTTAGACTTTTGGTTAACTCAGTTAATTGCATGGAAAGAGGTAGGGAGACTTAACAGAAAAAAGATGAAGGGAAAAGGAACAAAAAAAGAAATGGTGTTACCCTTTAGTGTTTCAAAGTTCTACTGGTTTCTAAAAAAAAAAACCAGGAAGTTTGCATGTATAGATTATTGTCAAACACAGTGGTGGTCTGGTGATTTTTGTGATGTACAAACAAAATCTAAAGGACATCTGATTTTAAAAGAGGCCTGAAAAAGGCCTCCCTCCATTCTTCTGAACAGGATATAGCTGTACGAGCACCTCTGTTCCTGTGTCCAGACACAATGGCCACTGTCAGGTAATCTTGGCCATTTCAGCAGACATCACCATCTGCCTTTATCATACCTATGGAGAAGTTTTGTCTGTGCAACTTGACAATTCTCAAAGACTGCACCCAAAGACAAGGCAAGATTTTTTCAACAAATACACATATTTATTATCCTTTTTGCCACACAAATATATTATAAACTAGATGTAGAATTTTGAGACTGCTGTTCCTTAGTTCATAGACTATCAGCTCTCTGGAAAAAGCCCTGTGCAAAACTGAATCCTGCACATGGATCATAATTTGTGAAATCAAAGCTAAATTTCAACAAGGCACTCAAGGTGTTCTTTCATAGTATGCCCAAGCTCTTAASAGGATTAGCTTTAGTGCTATGTAAATATCTTCTAACTCGTCTCCATATTCTTATCCAAAATTAAATATTGCAACAAATTTGCTTTGCTTTTGTTTACTTTTTTTCATGTTTCCTCTTGAATAAAGGGAACTGCAGATAACCTGGATGAAACTGCCTGTAGGAAGAAGGAATTTGAAGGACATAATGCAAAAAAATGCCCTTGTGGCATACAGAAGATGTGTAATACAGAAGTTCAGCTTCAAATCTGGAGCCCTTTCAGTTCTTCACCAGTGGGCAGCAACTGAAAGGGTGGTTTCAGGCAGCCACTGCTTTGTCAGGGAGAAGATTTAGTAACTCTCATTTCATACTGTGATCTTGGTATCAATTATGCACCAGCCTGCTACACTAAAGGGCACATTTATGTTTCCAGTGTGTTTTTCTCCCTAAAGAAAGCTATTTCATGCTTTAGAAATCCCATAAGCATACAGGATTACCAGCTAATCTTGCTCTCCCTGTCACTCCAAAAGAAGGGCCAGTAAGAGCCCTGCCATGAGGGGTCCTGCTGACAAGCACAGGAGTGTCAGTGGCAACTCCAGCTCCCCTTACTGCCTGCTGGATCACCCTTGGCTGCTTGCAGTCAAACAACATCCCTTCTGCCAATGCTTATTTTCTTGTGCATGGTACAGCTTTKATCCTATAGGCACTAGCAGTGCACTCAACCCCCAAAATATTTTTAAAATCTGCTTTCTGAAATCTCAGTAAATGAGATATGATTTGTGAAGGTACAGACAATACTTTACCTGCAAGAAGTAGGTAATGCTTCCTCCAGAACCTGTGTCTTTGTCTATTGCCTCAATCCTAAAGATGCTGCTGCTGGAGGGAGTGTTCTGTGACCAGAAAGAGTTAGCAGAGTCACACAGAAACAGAAAACCAGGTGAGATGAAAGAAATGAAACATGAGCATGCAGGGAGGCAGAGAGTGATGGTAGAAAGAATGTAAAAGCACTGAAGGAACCAAAGAGAAGAAGGGAAAGAGGGAAGAGATTAAAACTGGAAAACAAGAAGAAACACTTTGTGAAATAAAAATAACAGAACATTTTAGCTAAGACTGGGTGTATCCTATTCCCACTTCTATCTTATTCCCAATTCTAAAAACTCACATTGACTCACATCTTGGGACTTACCCTAAAAATAGCACACCTTAAGTACCTACAGACTTATCCCCCAAGTTTGCAGTGAATATTAAATATCTACCCAAACCTGAAACCAAAAGAATGCAAATCTGTCCTGCACAATTTGTTGCTTTACTGAAAACATATTAGCCCCTGTTTACATCCTAGAGAAGTATATTTCCAGTATGCAAAGGAACTTCACCAACCTCTGGGACTTGGACTATGTAAGGTGTATTGATGAACTCTGGGCTCTCATCATTGGCATCCATTACAAGGATCCTGACTTTTTCAGAAACCTGGAGTAGAATATGAAGAGCATATTATGACTCCCATTATTTATGGATCCCATTATTTCCTTTTTACAGAGATTTCCAGGGCAGTTGTGCCGGTAGGAGGCTGGAACATCCCAAACATTTCTTGTAATAATCTCAATTAATTTCTTTGAGATGAAGAAGAGCTCCAGATTTTTCCAGTCTTATAGATAAGAAGAGGGTCCCACTTTTGTGGAACCTCTARTGATGAAGCCCACATCCTCCTACTGGCAGATTGCCATCCTGGCCCTGACAGCATCAGTCCATAAATTGAAAATGCCAAGAAAATCTTTGGAAATAGGACTGGAGGCTCAGTGCCTCAGATAAGTCCTTAATGATTAGACATGAAAAAAGCTTTATCTAGCAGCAGACAAGAAACTCCTCACCACCTTAGCCTAAGCAAATCTTCTTAACATCATGCTAGAGAAACACTGTGGGGGTGGGGACAAGCAGCTCTTGGGCAYCCAACACTAGTTCCAATAATGTCACACATTTCTCCAAAAAGCCTCCRGATCTTAGGCACAAATCTGACTGTGCTGGCAGTGAAACTTCATGGGAAGCTGCTGTAATTCTGCAGGCTACTRAGCCAGTATTTCAGCTCACACTTCATTGTAATTATCCTCAAATAGCTGAGCAAGGAGATGAAGTGAGACTTGAGTAACTGTGAGTTCAGTGGCTCTTGGAACAGGAGGCAAGGCTCTAATGAGATTATGTTTTCTGATCAAATGAGATGGTCCCTTTAAGATAATTTAATAGGAGCAGGTATGTGAGGACAGACAGTTTAACAAGCTACAGCATAATTAAATACTTACTGTACTCAGGCCATCTGAAATACTGACAATAACTTCAATTTCATCTTCCTTCTGTAAATGAAGAAAATTCTTTTGTAAGAGAGATGATGTTTATCCTGATTGGAAAAGGGACTGCAGATTTAAACCTATCTAGGCAGGCAGATGAAAGTAACAACTAATATCACAGAGTAACCCCAGCAGAAGCCAGGAAGACTCCTTGGAAGCTCCAGCTCCTTGAACCTTCTGTGGCTAGTCAGGAGATGGTTGCTCTGGTAATCCCTGTTGCTTCCTAAAGTGCTCATAAAAATCAGTCACCTTTTTCAAGAAATGTTCCCTAAAATGGCACTTTGGTTAAAATTGTTCTGTATTACTGTACAGATTTTTAAAGGTTTACCAAATACTGTGTAAGCTTCTCAGTGAGGAGATATGAAGGGTTCAATGCCTTATTCCCAGAATAAGGCTGGCTTTAGGCATCTTTAACCAGCATTGTTACATTGGCTAAAGGGCTATGATGTACTAGAGGAGTGTTCTGAAACACTGCTAACACAAATCTCTACTTCCTAATGACAGGAGACTCCCCTGTCTGCGGATTTGATGACTGTAGCTGCCCCTAAACTCTTGATGGGGTGTGGGTGGGGGAAGATAAGAAATAAAGAATATACTTCTCTTTTGAAAAAAGCTGGACAGACAGCTGCTGAAAAATTTGGTAGCAACGTCAGTGGCACAAGTCAACTAGAATGCAACATGATGGGTGAAGTATAATATCTTAGAATTGCAAAGTACATGCTTCAGGGGCTAATAAACTGGCCTTGTCCCTCAAAGCCTCAGATCAAATTAAACTGAAAGAAATCCCACAAACACCTGGAGTGGTGCCATTTGATTGTACCTCTCTGTCAAGCTCTTCAATCAAAGTAACATTTCCAAGATTCTTGTCAACAGCAAAGTAACGCCTCGATCCAGCTTCATAGGTCAGGCCATATGTCACAGGATCTCCTTCTGGGTCAGTTCCATTCAGAGTGTACACGTGGGTGCCTGAAAAATTGATATTCAACAGCATTCCCCTGWGGTTATTTCCATCAGGGAGTGTTTCACTGGTCTGTTCCTTAGGAACCTGGCAATCCTGCAGCAGGAAAAGGTTTTGTCAATCAAGCTCACTTACTGGGAAATATGGAAAAGCAGACAGTTCAATAGTCCCGATGGCAACTTTTTAGCCAGCTGGTTAAACTGAGTTCATCAATGCTGGTTTCTGCTACTTTAGGCCCTTTCCTGGTCAATACTGTTCATACCCAAGGGTTTATATTGGTAACAAGCTCTTTGCCAGCTCTCAGCCCAGATGAGCCAGAAGTGATGCTGTTGTACAYGTGGGTGACAATCTCAGCAGCASCAAAAGGCCCTCACAGACCTCTTCWTTGTAGGAACARTAGAACTGCAAACTAGCATGCAGAGAATCTGGCAATCTCCCTTCAGGGAGAGCTCCCTCAGGATTAGATGTGAGCTCTGGAACTTGGGAGGTGCAAGGACATTTCATACTTTCCCACTTTCAGAATTAAGCAATGCAAAAGTCTTTTTCCTGTTTCACTCCCACTCATTAGCTCTCTCTCATTCAATTCTTTACTTGACACAGCCACTCATGCTCATACCAATTATTACATTTTTCAAACTCATCAATGTATTTCCTTCAGAAGCTGGAGAAAGATTGTTATTTCTATTTTTATACATTGAGAAGYTGGTGCCAGTTTTCCCATCAAACTGACTTGTGTATTATAAATGATAGTTCCTGGGGGAGTTATAACACCCATATTTTCAAAGCATGGCGAGAGTGYTTATTAGTATTATTTTTTAAACTTACATATCTGTCATTCTATTACGCTTTAACACCTTCATCTAAATAACTTCAAGCACTTTACAAACATCAGTTAACTGAGCCTGAAATATAAAGCACTGTTGTTGTTTCCTTCCTATCTGCTGTGCCTTGGGTAAGYTACCTGAGACATTCAGGTTGGAGAGGTTAAGCACAGAAACTGCTTTCCATCTAACAAAGCCCTCTTCACTGGAAATACTGCAGCAAGTGACTCACTGGTTAMTGGTGAGTTTTGCTCATGCATGCAACCCAAATACAGGATGGAAGAAACCCTGCTAAGGAAGTCAGCATAAAGTTAAGGAAGAACACTAAGGCTCAGTTTTSAACTACTCTGGCCCTGAGTTTGACAGATGTTTAATTCAGTACTCAAAAATGATAATTTTTTCTCCTCTCCTCTCTTCATAGATCACTGACCAGATCTGTAAGTTTGTGTTTAATTCTAGAGCATTGCTCACACCACTGACAGGTCAGCTTCTCAAAGGTTTCCTCAGTTTTGCAAGGCAACCTTTTGAACCTCATTTGCTTCTTTCTTGGCATTCAAACTGTGAAGCTGCTCAGGGGCCTTAGTGGCCATGGGACATCCAGCCATCAGTGTTGATGTTTGCAAAGCATGGTTGTCTTCTTGTCATAGCAAGAGATTATACTAAACCATGTGGAATCTGTGCTCACTAGGGAGTAAACTCTCATGTGATAATTAGCAGGGCAATATTTGGGCACCTTTGTACAGAAAAACGTTACATTGCAAAAACCAATGCACCCACAAGAGCACTAACAAGAGACCCTGTTATGAGCTGGTTCAGCCAGCCAACAAATAACCAAGACTTGCAAAACAGTTCACAAAACTACAAAACATTTTTCCACATTTTTCTTGTACTTTTCCTACAAAACAGAATGGAAAATAACAACACATCTGTAACTGTGATCACTGAAAATTATTAGGGAAAGACMATGAGTGATATGATGAGACACTTCTGACTGTAACAACTCTCTAAACACAAGGAAAGGAGAGGAACTAACTGGGACTGAGATAAAATAGTATCCTGAAAGGACACCTGCTTCCTGATACAACTGTCTATATGAGAGAGAGAAATTTGAAAACTGGAGTGTTCTGCAGCACCAGCACTGACTTATTTATTCTTGTTTCTTAAAAGCTTTGTTTTRATATCACAGCTGGGTCCAATTGGAGATTTAAGGTGTCAATTGCCATCATCTCACTAATATCCTTATAAACAYGGTGCTTTCCTGCAGCCTTTTTTTGTGTCATTAGTTTTCTCTATTTCTCAGTTGTTTTCTGCCCTTCTTACTACCTTTTCCTGTCCCTTGCAGTTGACACAATGCTGGCTCTCCTGTTTCTAGCTTGTGTGGATGTCTGCAGCAGCTGCTGAGCAGTCTCTCTGTGCCATGGAGAAGCAGGATGACACCATATCTGGGCTCTCTTGGAGCTGAGAGCCCCACCAGRCACCAGGGCTCTGCTGTGGCTGTCCTGAAATGCCAATACCAGCAGCACACAGCTGCAAACCACTCCTCAGGGGGCACAGGGCTGGAGAACAACAGACTGAAAGTTTATGTGAGYCCATTTGAACCTGGGCTGGTTCTTTAAATCTCAGTTTCCTTTCCTACATTTCTTAGAATTTTCTTATAAGGAAGACAGGAACTTTCTTGCTGCTAAATGAGTAGAAACATTGATATTGGTACAGACTGAGATTACTGAGCTTTATGAGCAAGTAATGATGGGCTTCATTGATATTTATACTGGAGTCTTTGCTTTTTAGCTAAAGCTGATACTTCATTTTTCATAATACAAAATACTTGCATGCCTTTTAAATTAGATTGTGGATCAAAATTTATTTTCTAACTCATTATAATTCCTTATTTTTTCCAAATTGTAATTTCACTGCACAGTACCCTCCATATCATTAACACCCCCAGGAACACTTCTCACCACAGTGTTAATGCCAATTAAAAATCTGTTCTCAGTGTGCTGCCTCTACTTGCTGAAAAGGAAAGAAATGAAAAAGACAGATAAAATCTTACCAGAGGATACCAAGTAAATACCCTCTCCCTGTCATAAAAATATGGGAGTGGAAAAGTCTTTACTTGAGGATATGGCAAATGCCACAGTTAGAAGAGCTGGATACTCTGAGTACCCAGGGGATGATGCAGCAGGCTGGGACAGGGGAGTCCTGGGGCGCTACTGCTGCTTCCTGCTGTGGCTTCCTCCCACGAGCCATGCCAGGCTTTTTCACTCTGTTTTTCCTATTCCAGTTTAAAAGTCATCTGCTCTCTGCTCTGCCACTTGGGCTGAATGGCTGTCTCATGATGTCATTGCTCCATTTTAATGCATTTTTGACTCAAATTTAATCACATTTTCTGCCCTGGGCTCTGGGACTGGTTTTGCTTTCTCACTGAAGACACGCTCTCCCTCTCTGCTGTGCAACACCCAGCAATCAGGTCCCTTCCCTGTCAGGTGAACAAGCCAAGCACATTTTGGATTCATGCTCAGTCCTGCCACTATCCTTCGCCAGCACAGCTGACAACTGTTAAGAAGATGCTGAGAGGGACATGCGTGGCCATGCTCCCAGGACAGCACACCTCTGTTCCTAATGTCACAGCAAACACCACCTAGCCCAGGGTCACATGTCTGCTCTCCACCTGTCACAGCCGAGAGCCCACTTCCCCAGCAGAAGAGGAGATGGACAGTCAAAGCTACAGAGGGCTGTTTTCACACCAAGCTCACCCCAGGCACAGGCTCCTGGAGGCCATGGACACGCACCATGCCTWCCCCAAGCCCCTTCCCCATTCACCGCCTGCTACTGCTCCTTCCCAACCATGCCCAGGGGAGTCCTGCTCCCTCCCTGCAGCCTGGTRCAGCAGCCAGCTGACAAAGCAGAGACATGGCAGCATCAGCAGCAGCCAAAACACRCCCTGCAGCTGCCAGTGCCTGTCCTGGAGAGATGGGATATGGCAGCAAGGCCTGAGCACAGGGCCTKGACCATCACCCTATGGACCACAGCAATATGTCCCTGCAGCACCCATGGCAACCAACTCCAAGGAGAATTCATCTGAGTGCAATTTTCTGATGTATCTGCAGTTTCTGTCAGAAGAATCTAAACAAAATTGAAGGCTGTAACACCTGTGAGTCCTCACAGAGCATCTCTGTGCAGTGCCCAGCTCTGCAGGGGGCTTTSCTCTGTGCATGCTGGCACTGCTGCAGGGGTGCAGAAAGCAGGCTGTGCTTAACACTGCTGTTCTGGCAGCTCCCAGCTTGCCTAGAGGTGGAGCAGGGTGACAGAAACAAGGGAAGAATGACAGGTACCACAGGGGACAAGAAGGCTCTCCTCAGTCAGCTGTGAATGATGGGGAGAAAGGAAGAAAGCAGCACGTAGGAACAGGGYGAGCTTGAAGGATGGAGGGATCCAAAGGGATCAGTCACCCAGTGGTGAGTGGGTGGCAGCTGTAGCTTTGATCAAAGAACTGCCACTGCAAACTGGCTTTTAATGGGAGGAGTGCCTTCTTGGAGGCAAGGGGAAAAACAGAAAGGGAAATGCAAGGAGATCATGCAGAGATCTACAGAGCACTGATGATGTTTGGGCYCTGAGAGATAATGAACTTAGGCCTTCTGAGTATGCTTCAATCCCCTGCTCTGCAGCTGTTCCCAGCCCCACTCTGTCCCCACCATGAGGCTTACAGGGATTATGAGGTAAGATGAAACAAACAACCTGAAATAGCATCCCACTCCTGCCTTAAGACCTTGATTAGGAGCACATGCACATTTTGTATGTACACATGCAAAGAGCTAATTACCCACCTGCCCCACCAAACCACAAACACCAACTGCTATTTCAGYTCATAACTCCTCCCATTCTTCTTAAATCTGGCGCTGAAAGAAAGGGGCTGCTGCTGTTCTGGCCCCTCTCACCTTGAGGGGTCTCAAGCCCTGCAGCAATAAATAGGATCTGGGAATCTGCAGGTACTTTCAAGCATTCTATTCATGCAGAAATAGTACTTGATGGTTTTATGATAGCTTGGTACAAAAGTTACAACTATCTGTAAATAAGCAAAACTGGACAAAGGAAAAGAAGGTAAAGTTAAGGGTGATAAAAGAACGATAATGAATTTGATGTGCTCACACACAGCTGCAGAACTGCAATGTCTCTTTCTACAGCCACACACAGACTTCATCATGTCCTTTCAGTGTTCCCAAATGTCCCATGTCCCTTGCCTACAGATGCCTGGGAATACAACAAACACATACTACTTTGCCAACTACTTGCAATCTCAGCAAGGTCAAAGACTGTAAAATTTCTGGAGGTTTATTAAAGCTGCTGTCTGTGGCACAGATCAGACACCAGCTGCTGCCAAGAAAAGCATCCTGCCCATGACTCCAAGTTTTATGTAAGGACAGGGAAGATCTAATAGCAACCTGTCCATTTTTGCATCATATAAACCTGAGTGAGGCCATTCAGAATCAAACATATGGAAGTTTTAGTTCCCCTGTTTTGTCACTGATCATCCTGCTCAACCTGAGAAATGATTGTGGATGCTTGGGACTGCACATGGATGTGGGAGACCAGATGCCTTCTCCTGCTTCTGGAGCAGCTCAGAGCAGGTGATGAAGAACAATATTCTCCTCTGCAGTGCCACAGAAAARGGCCAGCCTGGTAGCCATTTAGCAGGGAGCTCTGGCACAAAGACCAGGTTATGGTCTGATGGGAACTCTAGTCCTCTTGCCCTGTACAAAGCTGAAAGCACACCCAGCACTGCAGTGTCAGTGCTGTTTGTGCCCTTCCCTGCGACTGTCTCTGCCAAAGCCTCCCTGAGGAGTGGCTATGCTGACAGGGGTAGCAGCAATGTGCATTAAGCAAATCCCAAGCAACCATGTTCCAACAGAACTTCTCAAAGTGCTTTCAGAAGAGAGGACCTTGCAGTACTTAGAGCTGTTTGTCAAAGTGCTCTGGGAATTAGCCCAAAGAAGCACTGAAAGCTGTGTGACAAAGCAATGACACTTGGTCTTCCCAAAAGTAAGGTCTTATCTCTCTTTCCCAAGGGTTTCTACAGGTCTTTGGAGCTTTCAGAGAGAAGCTGTTKCTCTCTTGTCATTTAAAGCACGTTTACACATCAAATTAGAAGTACAAGCCAACCAATTTAAACACATGTAAGCACATTCTGGATGCAGCTAGTAGGCAGAAAGCACAGCAGCTCTCAAGAAAGAGCAGCCTGAGCTTTATCACTGCTGCAAGCAAAGCACAAACTCTCCAGAGACCTCTATGTTCCTAGTGTGGTTGCTAATGTTACAAAAGCACATACAGAAGCCCATCACATATATATCTCATTATTCTTACTCAGGCTAATTAGGAGAGCACTAACACAGTCTCTGATCCCTCACACTGCTGTTTTGCTGTTTGTTGAGGCACACTGTCCTTTTTAGGCTGCTGGAGCACCAGATCAGATGCAGTGGAAATTACTGTTGTACTTCACTGCTGCAGGGAGTGCTGTCATCTGAGAGAGAGACCATGTGGTGCTGCAGTCCTGACAGGAGRGACATTTTTGCTCATGTTGTGGCTATGTGCCATCTTTATCTCCTCATTCCCACGCAGGTGCCTGGAGGCTTCCGGTGGTGGCAGGCAGAGGCTGGCACCACACCAGGGAGTGGGGCTTGGATGGCAAATGAGTTGTGCTGCCTGAGGTTTCAGTGGCAGAGCTGGCAAGCACCACCCCAAACAAACAGTTGGGGTCCCATTTTGTGGCCGTCTGGCATTACAGCCTTATCTACACTTGGACAAGTGATTCCAATCTAACTCCAGCTATCAGCAGAACCATAGGGATTGCCAAGGCTGAGCTAAGTGTGGTTTCCATGAGAATCCAGGCAGAAGTACAGCAAAAATTGCAGCTCCTTGGTCTGCCTCTGGCTTTTGCAAGTTCCACTACACAACTACAGTACTGGTGGCCTTCAAGCTGAGGTTTCCACTTAAGCTTGACCAAGCTCATAGCAAATTCCTGCTGCATCATAAGCAAGCTCCTTCTAAGTTCATTGTCAAGATGTGTCACGTCTACACTATGTGCTGCCTTCTCCCCTTCCTCTTCTCAAGCTGAGCAGATAAAGGAGAATTTGCTGTTTCCAAATACCCCCCTCCTCACCATCTAGCAGGCCCAGCACAGGTCTTGGATTACATTAAYACCACTGGGTCAGAAATGGAGATTTTAAGCAAACCCAGGCAGCTGCTTCCCAGCACAGAGTGACCTTGGTCTGCTTTAAGAAGGCGTGGGTGGCAATGTCAGGCTGGCAGGGCAGGCTGTGCCCTCTGATCCCTCCCTCACCCTGGCCTTCCCCAGCTGCCTGAGCCCTGGGAGGGGGTGTTTGGCTGCACCCCCTGAGCAGCCATCTCTGTCCTCTCTGCATGAGGCACAAGTAAAGGGGTGCTTTGGTACCCAGTTTGCATTAACTAAATATTTTTCTGATTCAGCCTGTGAAAGCTACAAACAGAAGAAATGAAGAAGAGACGAACAGAAGAAAATCCTAAATAAAATCTCAGTGCACAGTTTGAAGTAAAGGTGATGCTCATCACTTAATATATATTTTTATGTAATTGCTTAGGTCTTAGGAGATTATTTTTCCCCCACAGAAAATATTGATTATAAGTCACCTTTTGTTCTTATTTACCTTTTCTTAGTGCAACTACAGTTAAAAGAAGCATAAATAGACCTGCCTCAGAGTGCTGAAATCTGCAAACTGCATCAATTTTTGAATTTTCAACAAAACACAGCAAAACCTTTTAAAAAACAACAGTGTTTTAGACAAAACAATTTTCACTGCAAGTGGAAACATTTTCTACCATTTGTACATAAATATTAAAAATGTGTTTAGAAAAAAATCATGCCCCTTAGTTTTTCAATATCATTTGCTTTTATCAAGGCTGAGAGCCTAATTTCTAGTAATTTTTTCTTTTCATAAGCATTTATAGAATTGGTAAGAAGCCTCCCACCATGAATTTATTTCTGACCCCAAAGGTCTGAGCTCTGAAGGTGTGAATAGATTGGCAGACAAAAAAAGAGGGAGCTAGAATTCATGTTTTAAATTGCAGCTACAATTCAAACATGTCATTTTAAATTGAAGCCAATTAAAAGCTTGACAGAAAAACATGTGAGATCACAGCAAATAACAACAACCTACAAGAAAAGATATATGTTAATCATAAGAGCAAGCTATTCCAGTTTCACAGTTCAAACACACAGATTTTAATACTGACCAACAGGCGTGTCCTCCGAAAGGCTGAGAAGCGCCATGTTCCCGTTTGTGCTTCTGGCTCCATTATCAAAGAAATAGGGGGCATAATTTGCCTGAACTGCAATTAAAACAGAACAGAAGCCAAAGAAAAGCATTTTGTAGGTGACAGTTATTTGGCTGTCTCAGTTACCTGACTCTCAGTAAACAGGAGCTGTTCAGGGAATACTAGGAGTGCATAACACACCCAGTTGCTGCAATGGACTTTCAGAACTGTATCTGTATAGATATTTTTAATAAAATTACTTCTAYGTGCTACTGTGCCAGTATTTACGCAGCAGGAAATAAAGAGTATATAAAAAACCTCCCAACCAACAGAAAMAAGTASCAGGATCTCCCTTAAAAAAACCTCAACCAGTTCCAGACAGCTTCAATGAAAAATGAACTTTTCCAGCTTGCACTGATGGAACACCTGTCCTCTACTCCACACATACAAGCCTGAAACTTTCCCAGTGCCTTGGTACCTTACCCAGTATTCTTACCCAGTGTTCTAAGCACATCCTGCCTTAAAATTATGCCTACTACATGAGCAATTAGCCATAATTAAATACTTACTTGCTGCCAGACAACAGCAAAGTTTAAAAAAAAAAAAACAAACAAAAAACAACAAATTAGTTGTCATTCTATTGACTGACTGTTAAGAGATTCAAAATAGCCCATTTGAAACAAAACTGCAAGTATATAAACACAGAGGGTAACATTTGCACAAGGACCAGTTGCCATGGAAAATATTTCAGAACAACATTACCACATCAGTAAGGATAACTACAGGATTTAAGGTTATGCTTGTATTCTCTATATTTTTACTTAACAAAGTGATTATTGTACTCACCCAGGCAAACATGCACCAAATTGAGAAATAAGGAGGGGGTGAAATGCCTTACATGCTTCATCCCTCTGAAGAAAGAGCCAACTTCTTCTGTGTTATAAGGGCTTGGGTTTTGTTGGTTTTTTATTTTAATTTTTTTTATCTCTCTGAAACATCCAGGAAAGTGCCCTTCAGGTTGATGTAGCAGAGAAATGTGGAAGAGGCAGTAACAGATGCTAAGATGTTAAGCGGATGACACGTCTTAATTTCTGAGGAATTTAAAGAAGCTCCTTCCTACCACCTAATTAGACCAATTACTTTGCAGGGAGCTGTGGGACTCATCTCAGAGACAAGATTTGGAGGAATCAGTGTAACTCTTATGTTTTGCTTTCGGTACTGTATTTGTGCTGTACAAAGACACAAGTCAGGGAGAAGGCAAAGTAGAAATTTGTTTTCTTTCTGCACTCTAACTCTCTAAGGCAGTTTTTAAGAGCTACTAGAAGTTTATTTTCATTTTAGCTCTGGTAATCTGGAGAAACTACAAAAGAAGAAAATCTAGTATTAGCAAAAACAATAGAAATTATTGTTACAATTTAAAAAAAAGCACTTATGATAGCAAAAAAATACTCAATATTGCATATTAAAAATGCAGAATGTTCTTTTTATGAGTTGGTCTGATCATTTAATTCTTAAACAGCATGAATTGCTGAAAGCATCTTCCAGCAGGAAATTCTTAACATACTAAAAAGTGTGTTTAACCATCRACACATTGAAAAAGTTAACAGAATAGCTTTTTAAAATTGCTTGGTTTGACACATATAAGATGTTTTCACTAACTATACATATATTCCAATAAACTATACGGTTAAAAATCAGCCACACTGAGGATGCTCAGAGATAAACCTGCTGGAAAGGAGCTCCATCAGTGACAGTATGTGACTCAGTGACCCTTGTGGTCCCTTCCAGCTCAGATGATTCTGTGACTGTGACCTGGCTGCCAAGCACTGAGATGTTTACATTGGAGCTGAGCTGTTTAAACCTGACCTGCAGCAAAGCACTTGCTCTTTAAGGATGCGCTAATGGAGTTTTCTGGGTTAATTAAGATCCAGAGTGAAAGACATGTCCAAGGAATTGATCAAAGAGTTCCCCATCAAAGTGCTTTAAAAAATGGCAGCAGCCGCTCATGCTGGGTGCCTGCAGTGGCACAGGTGAGGCGGGCACGTGCAGTGCAAACACTGGCAGCAGGCGCAGAGCCAGGGAGCAGCTTCACGCAGGGCAGCAGTGGAAGCTTTGGCTCCCTCAGTCACCCACATGTTTTATCATTGCTTGCTAAAGCTGCAGAAGGGAACAGGGGATTGTTCCCCAGACATGACCCCACAGGCAGAGTCTCCCCTCCCAGCCCCGGCCTGTGGGGTGCAGAGCTGAAGATGGGCAGGGCTCCAGGGACAGCTTTCATCACTCAGCCRGGGGAGGGACAGGCTGGGCAGCTCCAGTATATTTTTCCTACAGAAGGAGCTGAGAGTTGGATCCTGTCACACATTTATGGTGTACCTTACCCTGACGAATGCTGGAGGGGGCCATGGCAGAGGCCCTTGCTGCAGATAGGGCTGAGCTGCTCCCATGCTGTGGACAGGACTTGTGGGCACCTGCAGATCCCCTGGGATCCTCAGTGCTCCTGGCAGGACATCTCTGCCTGCAGAACAGGTCAGCTGTAAGGCTCTCCAAAGTTGAAAAGCAAAACTCTTGGGCCAATATTAACAAAACTCATCACCCATAATGGAATTTACCAGAGAATGGTAGAGAGAACAAAAGAAGGCTGCAAATGGATGAGACAAATTAATGAAGACTGGGTTCACTGATGACTAACAAATGTGATGACACAGATGCAAACCCTGRTTCAGTTCAGCACTACATTATCACCTCCCAGAAGCTCAGAAGTTAAACCAGGGGAAGGCTCTTTGACATCTTGATCTCTTTCTGACCATCTCCTATGGGATCAGACCTTTGTTCTGGATCTGTGTGATTATATTTGTAGAGCACTATTTAAAAATGCTCCATGTTGAACCAATCTGTGACTGCAGCAGTGGCCTGTAAAGCCCAGGGAAACCTGCAGCAGGCAACTATAAAAAACAAATGTATTTTTAGTGCATTTAAATTCGGATATGGTGATCCAAAGCTGAAAACTGTGTGGGAGCAGATACACATATAGAAGATGGATATAAATTTAGTCCCTGTTGTAGATTTAATCATCCCACCTCTGTCAAAAATAGTATTAAACCACTGACAAAATCACAGAAATAGATCTGCATGGTGCCCAAAAAATAGATATAAATAGCACCTAAATGTCTTCTCATCTGCCTCCTCAACCCAGAACTAACAACATGCTTTTTTTTCTACAGAGAATTTTCCTAGAACAAGTGATGGAGAGCTCTTGTCAAAGTTAATAGCTGTCTGTTCCCCTGGTTTCATCCCCTGGGGATCTGAATCTCTAGGGCCTGCATCTCCAAGGAAGCAAAATGCCTCCCTCCTGAATTTCAATGAGTTTGAGCTCTTAATCCCCTTACAGTTTGGAAATCTAGCTAATGTGTGTCTATGCACAGTCAGAGCCATACCTGCCATACCTAACACAGCAACATTCAATAGAGTGTTTTTTTCTGTCAGAAAGTACACTTTGATCAAAACCAACACAGCTYATGGATCCAGGCTTATTTTGATGAATTTTCTCCTTTGGAAGAAAAGGGGCAGGAGGGGGTTTCAGGAAAGCAGTACCTTCTGTCCCAACATTTTTGGGAATGGTAGGATCCCTCTCTCTATGTAGAAGAAACTTGCTATTTTGTACATCTTTAGCATATCAAGGAGCAAGAAACATAAGAGAAAAATGAAATATACCCATCTGATCTCAAATATACTCACCTGATCTGGACCAACTGGTTTCCCAGGGTTTTGTYTACTATTCAGAATGAAAAACATCCACAAAAGATTCCAATATCTTCAGAACAGAAGTTTGGGTGACTGATTAGCAATATCTACTGGAGCTTGTTAGACAACCTGAATTTTTATACAATAGAAGTTTAAATGTTGAATGATGCTACAATAATGCAGTGAATATCTTTCAGACTTCTGAGCACAGCTGGGGTGTACTGGGGTGTACACCTGCATGGCTGTAGAGCTGCTGGATTGTGCACTGAGAAGCCCCTGGGATKCCCTGAGCTATGGATGCTTTTCTTCCCCCAAGACAAAGCTACTTCCCAATATGAAACCAGATCATTGCTGGGACAGGGGCCAGACACAAAACCAGCCACTCACAAGGCCAGCTCCTACCCTGTTAACTCTCATCTCTTTGAGCATCTTGGAAAATCCTGGGCCCCMCTATGTTCATTTTTTTGGTTCTAAACCTTAAGCCTAAGACCAGCAATCCTCCTTTATCAAATATGGCTGACAAGAAAGGGACTTTCACCACTATTAAAAGCTGCACTTTTTCTGTTTACACAACCCTGATTGGGGGAATTGTGGGTCCCACAAAGACAGCTGCTTTCGAGCCCAGGTCAAAGCACAGCCTAAAATGTTGGCCAGACTAGAAGTGGCAGCAGATGCCAACATAAAAYGGCACCTCAACTTCCCCAGGAGCACAGCCCCTCCCACTGCACAGCACTGCCACCAGGAGCATTGCCTGTTCACAGCCGAGGGAGGGAGTGCCCTGCTGTGCCCTGGAATCCCAGCTGGCACCGCTGCCACCTGCGCTGGYAGGCTGAGCAGAGGGCTCTGACTGAGCTGGCACAGAGGGAAATTGAGAAATTACTCTTTCCACATYGAGGGTGGCCCTTCCACCTCAGGGCAATCACATTAGAGCTGCCCACCTGGRGAATGCCTGCTTGGCATATAAATGGGAGGCTTTCATGAGTTGCATTTTGATCAGCTTTTGGATGCTTACGTGGATTTGCAATTTAAAATKGTGAGAAAAATAAAATGAAAGAAATAACAGATATTATTTTCCACTGTCCTGCTTTGCTTTTATAGCTACTATGCACTGTCTTCATATTTTGTGTTTCCATTTTCCTCTGTTCTATGCTCTGGACAAGTATTGATAAGTAATAAAGTTCACGCTCATGTAACAACAGTTTAAGCTACTTTTTTTGTATGCTTGTCCTTGACTTTGGAGTCTGTATGACATTAGGCATTACCCTGGAGGGGAGTACTCAGCATTTTTTGTGTGTACATTTGGGCATGTACATTCAACTTAGAAAGTGCTGCACCCTTTATATAAATCTCAGCATGTRCAGAACGACACCAAATCACACTGTGGCCTTCTCTTTGTAAATCACAAGCTAAAAGGGGCTGGGGGACTTACCACTGATACCTGGAGGCATTATGCACAGCACAGTTCACTCAGAATTCCTCATGCATTTCTGCAAAGGAGAGAAGTGGAGCCTCAGTCMAATTTTCTCAAAACTCTCTCCATTGTCACATCTTTGAAAGTGATTGGGAAGTTCTTTTTTAGCTTGAAAACAAAGGAAGGGGCTATGACACAAACCATAGGTAAGACAGACACCCTAACAGCCCTGGCCCCAGCTGGGCTGTCCCTTGCACACCAAAGGGTCAGTTCAGTACCAAGTCCCACAGCATGGTGTGAGCAAGAATTGTCTCAGCTGATCTCCAAACGCCTTAGGAGCAGCAAGACATGCTGAGGTAAGGTAAATGTAATGATCACACTTGTTGCCTGGGTGTTTGCTGTCTGGATGGCACCTGGAAAGSGTTAGAGCACTCTTGTTTCACCAGAGCTGAGACACAGTTAAACACACAGCTCCCACCACAAACCAAACAAAACACTCTTGCCTGCCCAAACAACATTATTCCTTCTCATAAAAATCTCCCTGCAAAGGACTGAGAGATGACTTGTACTGGGGCATATCATCACTCTCCACCAATTTCCATTAATACAGAATACAGATGATGCTGGAAATCCAGGAACAGCWATTGGCTACATTTCAGATGACTGGTTTTGGTAGTGAAGCATTTTACACAACCCAGATTTTACATTTTTGCAGCATAGCACCATACCTTCTGTCTGATTGCTGGGAGAAACTGTAGGAACTGGGGAATCTGCAAGAACCTGCGCCAGTTTGTTGGCAGGAGAGAAAAGAATTAGGTCCCTCATCAGAAGTCTTCAAGGTCCATCTCTACATTTTGAATTGCCAGCTGTGAGAGAGAAACAGACTTACAATAGGTCAAACATTGCTCAGTAGGAGCTACAAAAGAGAATCAGTCCTATGTCTTGGTGGTTAAATCTAATGAGAGATGTGTTCTTGAGTCCTTGGCCATTATCACTAAACTCTGATCCTCCCAGTTGCCAGAACAAATATGCCACCTCCTAAATGAGAGTTTATGCATCTCTCCACAGTCCACTCTCATCACTTMGGACAGGCAAATTTGTTAAAATGACGTGGAAGTTTTAGTAGTTGYGACATATTAAAATGCAAACAAATAAACACCTCTTTCTTCCTCTCACTTKTATTTTCTTGCTATTAATTGAACAGATTTAACATTCTAAAAGGAAAATGAGCTYATTGTTACAGTTCTAACACATGGGGGTTTTCATATCTAGCACAGTCAGTCTATAAATAATCAGCCCAAGATCATTAGATTCACATAAAAGTAATCAAAAGATACTGATGTGATCATGAGTGACCTTGGTTAAATTTATAAACCTCTCTTAGTTCAGTAATTCCAGGCTGAAAGTGACACTGTACTGTTTGGTTTAAGGAATTTAATGAACAACATGAATTGTAACTCAGCTGTCTACAGATCCTTTTTATATTGCAGCTCCACTAAGCAGCTGTGCTAAACCTCAGCAGTGTGCAGRAGAATGGTGAAACCTGGGTAGTACCATAGAATGGTTTGTGTGGGAAGGGACCTTTAAAGCTCTTCTAGTCCAAAGCCCTCCATTGAGCAAGGGCATCTTCAACTAGATCAGGTTGCTCCTGAAAGTTTCCAGGGACAGGGCATCTACAGCTTCTCATGGCAGCCTGTGCCAGAATTTCACCACCCTCACCAGAAAAAAACACAGAGCATGAAAAAGACTTTGTAACTCAACTGATTGAGGAAGATACACCCACAGAGCAGAAGAAGGAAAACATTCCCAATTTATGGAAAGGAAAGCCAAGATTTAGAGAGGTGACTACAAGCATTATATCAACTCGAGCCCCTTGGGTTTGAACCTCCCCTATTTTGGATAACAAGAACAGGAACACTCAGCTATGATGTTCTTATCTCCAAAGGAATTAAGAAATTACAATGTCAGGAAACTAGAGGGAGAGTAAACACCAAATATCTACCAGTTTTAGCATTTCCACAGTGGCCTTAAAACASACAAAAAAGTGCTTTGCCAAAAAAATGTGGTGGGCATTTTTTCCACACAGGTAAAGAGATTTCATCCCATCAGAAAAAAATGCTAGGCCTACACACCAAAAATCTCAGAACATTTGCCTGCATGATTTATCATGAGTTATTGTCATTTACTGTGGGTGGCAGCAGAGGTTTGGGGAACTCCTGGGAAAAAGAAGTAACTTCATCTCAGATACAGCTTCTCCTGGCTTTAGTCTGCCAAAAAGTGTTTTATAGCATTTGCAAAAAAGGTGCTGCAGGTAACTGAGAAAAGGGTAACATTTTCTGCAGCTGCTAAGTAATTAAAGTTTCTGCTATCCATTTTGCTAGCTTAGAGGCTTTTAAAGACCACTGCAAAATCCATTTACAATTCAGTAACTTTGCTTCTTTGGAGCTACGAATCACTCTCCTCATTTTCTTTTGACAGGGATGGAAAATGAAAAAATAGTCCCTAGAATATCCTGGTATATTTAGATAGCCTACATTCACTCCAGCAGCATGATCTGTGATGGATGTGGTGCTGTGGAGCATGACACAGATCTGTGTGAAGGATGCCATTTAGCAGCAGACAGGCAGTCCAAGTTATTTATGAAAGAACTAGTATTGTTCATTGTTTTGCCTGTAAAAATTATACATATAACTCAAAGTKGGGGTGTGAATAATGAATAAATCAAGATTTTATAGTTTACTCAGTGTGGCTGAGAAAAATAATGAGACTTGTTTAGGCAGAGCAAAGAAGCACTTGWGTTCTCCCCATAAATCTCCTGGCTGGTGTGCATGCCCTGGGCATCCCTGTGTGGATGTCCTGCTTACCAGACTGTAACAGGACTTKTTGAAGCAGGGGATGTATGAAAATRAAACATGCTCTTTTCACTGCCATGTGTGACCAGACTCAGCTGTTCAGTACAGGAATGGCACAAATGCAATAACTGCAGGTGAACCAAAGCCCTCACCAGAGATCAGCTTTGAGCCACACCAGCACTTTGGCCACAGGGGTGAGCAGCCCCTGCATTTTACTCAGGTCAATAAATGTATGACACTGTCATTGCAGGTAGCTCTTCCTGTGATCTCTCTTGGCAATGCAGAAGTGTGCCTTAACCATTCTCAAAAGAGAATCCCACAAGTCAGCAACTCTCACACTGGACTAAATGACAAGGTACTTACCTTGTTWGGGTATGGAGACCCCACTGGCCAGGGCATCCACCAGCCTTTGCCTTGGATTGCTGTGTCAGAGGAAACCTGAGCATCCAGGCAGCCCTATACCAAAGCAGTGCTTGTCCTTAACCTAGATAACAAGATATGTGTCAACAAATTTTCTATTACAAGAATATTAAATACTCAGCTTTGAAGTAATTTACCTCCAAACCACATGGGGCTATCGCTATATTCTCACTTATATTTTCCATCAACTATCTACTCTTTGCCTGGAGAAATTTCTACAATCAGTGCGTGTGTATACGGTTCTCAAATCAAATAGTTTAACCTGGTGAGAGCCCAAAGATTCTTCATTCCTACTAGCTCCACCTATGAGCACTGTGCTCTCACCATCTCCTCCCACAATTTCTAGTACTTTATCTCAAAATGCTGTAATTAATTGTCTTTTTTTTTAAACAATCTATCAATAAGATAAATCAAGAGAACTACATAGCAAGAATCTCAACAACAGATGTTAAATTGAAGAATGAATAAAATATCTAGGAAAAGACTTTCACATCTGCTAATAAGATTACACAGTCCAAAGTTACTGCAGTGAATGCTGAAATACAAATTAAATGACAGAAAAATCCCTTCTCATACTGTGGCTTTAAGATGATTATACGGGGCCTTGAAACAGAGATGTTCAAATCCTGTAAGTGTCCTTGGTACAAAATTAGTGTCTGAAAGCAAACAAAGGCAATGCAGCCCCATTTTACAACATATTTTTTKAAAACATACATTCCAGTCAGTCTCATGGATAGAATTTCATGGAGACAAATGAATGTAGTTCAGCACCTGAGGAAATTAGGACCACAGAATTTTTTGAGACCCCACATAGACAAAGAAAGGGTGAGGGATCATCGTATCAAGGGGCAAAATATTAATTTTCTGTTCAACGAGAACTGACAAGGAGGAAGACTTGGCATGTTTAGGAACAAAAGAAAGCATAGAAAGAATGTTGAGGAAGGAAATAGAAATTTCTGTTCAAAAGACAGGAAAAAGTGCAAAGCACATTTTATAATAAAATTATGAAGAGTAGATTGACTTTGCTGCTCAGACTCAAGGATCTGTTTTAAAAACTGCTGAGTCCTGACTTTAATGGAAATTTAAGAGGAGTTCCTTTCAAAGACTATCAAAGGTGGAGCTTATCAGGTTAAGGTCAAGACACACAGAGTGCTTTCTCTCTTTTCATCAACCACGCTCCTCAAGATGTGTGCAGAATAAAGCAGCAGTATTGGTACATATTTAACTAAGTAAAAGGAAAATGCTGAATTGTTTAACCTTGGTACACTCAAACAACATCAAGATAAGAGCTCAGTGASAATTGCCATCATTTATGGTTTCCCAAGTAATGGAAGTTAACAACTGGAAAGCCACTGAGTCAAAAAGAATGCTTTAAAGAGGGACTTGAAGACACTGCTGCATTATCTCAGCTCATAYGGAGTCTTGTTTTTAACCACCTCACTGTTTCTCTGATAGCATTTATAAACAGATGGACTTCTTCACACTTCTTTTTTTTCCTGATGAAAACATCTTCCTATACAGGCATATTGATCCCTTGGGGAGAAATCTGTGATGCAAATAGGTTTTAGCATTGCTCAGTGAACAGCCCACACAACTGCCACTGACTGGGACACAGGGTTCTGGGACAATGCAAACAGGAAGCTTTGTGTGGAGGACTCACCTAGCAAAGACAGCATTTTCCAGTACACCTCAGTTTTGGGAGACAATTTGAAACATGTGCTACAGAGATTTTCTAGAGACCAGGCAAGCCCCAAAGGATGCCTCAGGAATATGTCTTTTGGSCCCCTGAGGTTGGCATCAGCGCTGAAGACCAAACACGACAAAACCCAGCAGAAAAGCACTCTTATTCACTGAYCTAAGCAGCACCTTGCTTGACAGGTGCTTGAGGGGAAACCTTGTTGCTGTTTGGCTTTTGCACTCAGAGTTCCTTTAGCCAGGATGCAACCATTGCTRTGACTGCACCACACATAACAAATGGAGTGCACAGCAATGCTGTTAAATGATTCTGTGTTGGCCAGAGATGGCCACAACTCACAGAGCATCACCACACAATTTCAGAAAGCTTCAACCCATACAAARAAACACCATTCCACTTCAAAAGGCTTCAAGTGYTGCCCTTCTTGTCCTTCAGCCCAACCTTTTATCCCCTCCTGTTGATGCATTGCACCTGTGTGCCCTCTGYTCCCTTTGGTGGTTGGTCAGTGCCCCTGGGCACTCCATGGCTCATTGCTGTCAATGCTGCTCACAGCAGTGCCCATTGGGAATGAGGCTCCCACAGCCCCACCCCAATCACCACAAACTGTGTGCCTACATGTACAGGTGCCTGCTGGGCAGTTAACAAACAGGCATTTTGTGTGGTGGAACCTTTGAATGCTGGGGCTCCAATGCCTCCCAGACCAGGTGTAGATCATCAGGTGTAGATCATCAGCCCTGAGTGCCTGCACATTATGCACAGCTGGGAGCAATCAGCTCTTAAAGGAACATCCCAGATATACCCTGAGTGTCTGGCAGAAACTGGGCCTGGAGAGAGAGCTTCTTGGGAGAACTGTGATATGGGAAACATACATGTATATGCTTCTAAAATTCTGCATTTTCATAYAATGTACTTAGGTGGGTGGAGGAAAACAGAAATATATCTAGCCTATTTAACAAATTTGCAAAAGTACAAACACAGTTTGTTACAGAAATATAACCTGCTAGGTAGAGACAATTTGTAACAGAACATAAGAATTTAGTTGCTAGGTAAAGGCCATAAAGATAAGAAAACTTACTAAAGCAAGACTCAGGTATTGTTGAAATCTATAAAGCAGAACCTTTTTGCTTAAGGAGCCAGCAAGAACCAGGCTCCTGGTTTTGGCCAGGACAAACTGACACGAGAGAAAGCCAAACCTCCACTGCACCTGCCCAGAAGAAAGAGTCAAGCAGCGAACATCGAGGAAGATGAYGTTACTTCATCAAAGAGAGCCACCCACAGCCACCAAAGACTCTGGGCAGGGAGGTGTGAGCCTGGGGGAATCAATGTGTATTTAAACCTGAAATCTGTCTGACCAGGTACACCTGTCTTTGGTGCAAATATCCCCCACGTGTCCCAGCTGGCCTAAAATACACCTGCAACATTATTCCTGCTGGAATAAAACATACCTGCTGGACAATTTTTAATTGTAAAGTGCTTATTCCACAAATCAGCTGAGGTTGTTGTGGCTGTRAGGCTGCAGAAGCCAGACCAGTCACGTTCACCTGAGGATTGCTCACAGGCACATAGTGACCTGATTTCTCTGATAACGTGTTCAGAGCTGACCAGATGGCATTGTAAGGTGCTTATCCTATAGGAAATCTCCCTTAGCTCCCTTGTGGAGCATCAGCCTGCAAACATGGGCTTAAATCTCTCACACTTAAAGATATTCCCAATCAGTACATCTGAAACACACAAACAGATCTTGGCACAAAGGTTGAATGACAATGTGAACAAATCCATATCCTGAACTTTTCTAGCAGAGATCCACTACTGAGACACTGAAAACAGGAGTAATTCCTGGGAATTCCTTCTGTTCTGAGAGCCCTGCTCTAAGATGAGAAGACAAAGCATGATGGAACAGTTATGTGTTCAAAAGCAAGGTAGATTATCCAATGGCTGCTGTYTTATAATACTGAAGGCTACTGGGAACCACAGGCACACGTGGATCGGAACCAACATCCTTGCTCCTGCCATTAGGGAGCTTCCCCAACAGCAACTAAAAAAATGAGTCCTGCAGAACAATTAGCTATGGTAAAGATAACTGCTTATATCTGAAGTAAAAAAGACTGTAAGTGGGTTTTCCCCTCAATCTACAAGAGGGACAAAAGAGACAAGCTTTGGATAAATTCTCCTCAGAAAAAGCTTTGGTAAAAAGTGCACATGCATCTGACCTTCCTCCACAATCGGACAACATCTTCCTAAAACTAGTTAGCAATAACTTTTAACAAAACAGAATCAGGGCAACAGATCCTCAGACTTGATCCAATGAATACTGAAGCCACCATGAGTCTTCTACTCAGTTTTGGCAAGAGTGAGCCATGTATCTACACAGRAAATAGCCTTCTGCTTTTATATTCTAGCTGAGTTTGTTTGAGATGACATTGTTCATGGAGGAGTGTAGTCTTGTGACCCCATTTGCCAAGGAAGAAGTTGCCCCTGTAATCCACACTTTAGATAAACAGAACTTCTCTAGAGCCAAAATCCTGAATTCCTTGAGGATACCTAGGCCCTTGCATCAGTTGTGAGCCAGTCTAGACAGCTGAAAAGCCAACATCAAGAGCCCCCATTACACCTTTTGGGATAACATTTTGTATAAAAAACCATATTTTTATTTTGCCTACTACCCACTTAGAAGAAGAGATCCCAAAACTTGCCTCTAAGYCAACAGTTCCTGTCAGGAGGGATCATTTCTCCTGTGCTCCTGACAAATCACAGTCATAGTGCCAAATAAAACAGACTGATTTGGTGTTAGCTGGTGGTATTAAGCTGTAAACAAAGTGAGGAGACACCTGGCTCACTTAATTGACAAGGTCAGACCAGGATTCAACATCTGTTCTGTCAGGCATAGAGACACTTCAGAAACATCTTTATTGCAAYTTAAGGGCTGTGCAATTTTCTTGCTTGACAGCCGACTGCACACAAAAACACAAGACACAAAAAATGCATTTGTCAGCTTGGACAAGATAAATTTACTTTATATAAGCATACAGCTTGTGTATTTTGAAAAGCCACTGAGCAAATATGTTTCTCTTCTGGTAATGCCAGACAAATTCACGTAGAAGTGAAAGGAAAATAAAGAGGAAGAACAGATGCCTGTAAGTGAAACCATGATCAGATGGTAGGTCTGTTGTACCACATGGGGAAATGGCCTGGTACATAAGAGTCAAACTCTGCTGAGGAATTACTTTCAAGAGGACAAGCAACATTCTGATACCTCTATATGAAGCAACAAAGCATTTGAGCAGCAGTCACAATCCATGCTGAAAATATTTGGAGTATTTGGAGGYTCTGCCCAGCCAAGGCTAGGACTTCAGACAAGCAACATCTTTAGMTGGAATAGCCCCCAACCAGGGATTGAGGCCAGCCTGGGAAACTTAGTGAGTAAAAATACTAAAGTGCATTAAATTACGTGCTGGGATCTCTCCAGAGATCCAGAGTTGTCACAGCACATGCCACAGTTGAGAGAGCCACCATACAATTTCAGAAGGCWTTAGGCAYTCACCCACATACAGTAACACCTTACCACAGCAGAAGGCATCAGGTGTCTGCCCACACAGAGCAACGTCATTCCACATCAGAAAGCTGCAAGCCTCTGCCCTTCTTGTTTTCCAGCCCAACTTTTTACACCCTCCTGTTGATGCATTGCACCTGTGTGCCCTCTGTTCCCTTTGGTGGTTGGTCAGTGCCCCTGGGCACTCCATGGCTCATTGCTGTCAATGCTGCTCACCTGCTTCTCACAGCTGTASCCACTGGGGATGAGGCTCAGCCCAACCCCACCCCAATCACCACAAACTGTGTGCCTGCACAGAGTATTTCTGTAAGAATTGTGTTAATGGTCTCTAGGGCTTATGCTTTTCTTATCAGAGGGAACATTTTGCCTGAAGGAGGGTTGGAGAGTTTGGAGCATGCTGTTTGGAGGGTGTAAGGCAAAGAGWGAAATCTTAGAGCATTTTTCAGATATAAAAGAAAAGGGCTTAAACTAATATTAGAGAACAGAATCTTCAAACCTGTTAGTGAAGCTCTATACAGAGCTGTAAATACCTGGCCATATTTTACAGAGAAAAACCCTGCTGCAAACAATACCAAAAATGGCTTTTACATTTAGTTGTCATTTATATTCTACAGATTCTTTCTGTGAGCTCCACAAAACAATAGAGATAAAATATGCTGGCCCCCTCACCAGCAACCAAACAATGAAACAGTTCCTTCCCCAACCTCCTGATTCAGAGGTCTTGCAAGGAGGACTGGCAGTTCCTTTATCCTTGATATAAAAAATGCTATGCATGGTCAGGCATTCAAAAATAGGAAGCTGAGTGTCAGATCTACCTACTCTCAAAACCAATATGAAAATAAAGTAATAGCAAGCACACAGAAGAGCCAGAAATAGGTTCAATTGCTCAGTACAATAGAAACAGTCTCAATAAGAGCAGACCCTGAGCAAGTGCCCATAAACCCGACCTTTTGGAATTGCATTTGCCTGTGTGAGTTACAACAGACCTCTGACTGTTCCCATTCAACTCCCCCAAATTGTGGAGGGCACCAAAACCATTTCTATCATACTGACAATTATGTTAAGAGTAGTACTACGAGTACTGGCAGAAAAATTACTATTTGCAATCTGCCATTTACCCAGCAGCAAAGGTTTCTACTCCTCCTCATATTCACTAGAAGGAGAACTGAATTTATGAACAAGCAAGTAATTCAGTTTTAAGGACTCTCCCCCAGGCAGAGAAATAGCAGCAATGCAGAGGACAGTTAGGAAAGGACAGACGATACATGGCTAAAGTATCAGTGGGTACTTCAGTTTCTGTTATTCAGCCCTTTGGTATTATTCTTAGCATTTATTTCATGCTCCAGTAARCTTTGTTTATTGAGGTGATAAGACACAACTCTGCTGTCTTGAAAGAACAGCTGCCTTCTGGCTTCAGAGGAACAGATGAAATCTGATTAGGTTTAATATCTTTTCAGTATGCTCTTCAATAACCACCTGATGACACTCTTAAGGAAGTCAAAACCAGGCCACTTAGATTTTAAAGTCAGATTTAGCCCCCTCAGAAGACATATTGAAAAGCTTACTTGAATCTGGCCCATCACCGCTAATTTAATAATTTGCTTATCTAGTTTCTCAACCCTTTGTAAATGATGAGATTTTTATCATTTGTAGAAATTTATTTCCAAGTGGATTGCTAGCACCGAGCACAAGAGCTGCAGGAAAAATCATCAATGATTGATGATCATACAAACAAACACCTTTGTTAATATCAAAAAAATTATTCAAGAAAAGGTTAAATATGCACRTATACTGATAACTAGAAACAAAAGCATCAGCCCTTCACCTTTTATGCAATGGAATGCCTAAAAGGCATTTAGAAATGCAAACCAGTGCAATTCAGCTACCTCTTCAACCAGCTTTCCTCATTCTCTTACTTGAGGAGCTAAATCCCTGCTTGGTGCAGAGGAATATTCCACTGAGACAAAGTTTCGTGGCAGCCAGACAACTTTGCCTGACTCTTTCTGCCTGAGTGAAGGAATGAATAAACAATAATGAAACCTTTTCCCAAATAGAAAGCAATGTACATTGATGTCCTGTCGGTGAAAGGAGGGTCTTCAAGATAGTGAAGCACTGTTGGTTGTGCATGTAGGCAGATGCTTTTCACCCTTGTCTCAGTCTGCTTATTTTAGCTGTGGAAGTGGTCCAGAAAAAACTACAGAGACTTGCCGATGACAAGGCTTGCATGGTCTCCTTGTTTCCACTGGAGTAACTTTAAAAGCTATACCTGTAAAACAAACATGAAAAACAGAGAAAATCAAGAGATTTGTTTAATTGGGAGTGTGGAGAATGGCACAAAACTTTAATATCTGAAATCCAGCCATGTTTGTGTGGGCAGGCTTAGATTAGCAGTGATCTGAAAATAAASAGGGATGTGATGGCAATTTTTGTTTCTTTTCATTAGGTTGCTGGAGGTCACTGATTCCCAGCAGCCTATTTTCCCTTTAGKGAGGGTGCTCAATCACTGTAAGTTTGCTGCTGCTGGAAGTTTCTATGGTTAGGTGAAGGTCTTCATAGACACAGGAYGGTGCTACTGTCTCTCCAGAGCTTGAATTCTGCAATTGACACATTAAACAGTATCTTCCCCTTACTATCATCACATTCTCCCTGTTTCCTGGTCAGAAGCCATAGATTGACRTTGGCTTGAAGCATTTGCTTTCTGGGACAGCAATTGTTTCTGATGGAATGACAACATTCTARGAAATCAGTGGTTTTGCTTCCAAAAAAGTAGCAAGTGTGTTTATATATGGTTATACATAACCCTCTCCTCAAGCCWCACTGAGCTGGTCTCCAAGTGGCTTTGCAGCTTGCCCATGGCAATTGCCCAGCACAAAGAACAGTGCARAGCAATGCTGAAAAACAGTCCCTGTGCTTTGCCTGCAGACTATAAAGCAAGTAATATCCCCCTAAAAAAGACAGCACAAGTCACCCAGAAATCTCATAGCAACAATACAAAACAAAGCCAACACTGTACAATTCCAGTCAAGAACCACGCATTACAATAGAAGAATTCAGCTTTGGGCAGTTGCTGCATTAGGCCCAAGCTTTTACAACTGCCTCTCAATAAGAGAGGAAACCAATTCAGATCAAGCATTTTGATACAAGCATATCTGAGGAAGTCATTTGCAGCAGAAAGATGCACCTGATATGGAAGCAAATAAACAACAATCCCTGACCTATAAAAGGTTTGGCTGCAGGTAAGGACAGATGATTACAGTAAGCATGTTGGAATGCTCTGAGAACCAGGGCAGAGTGTAATGGGACAAGCAAAGATCATAAAGTATTACTGTGTTTGCAGCAGAGGAAAGCATTTCAGATTCCCTCAGTAGGAGATCTCTGTGGTGAACTTACAGGTTTTACTGGAGTACTTCCTTTGTACTCCTTTCTGCCCCTCAGCACAATACCTTCCATTGTTCTGTGAGGCCAGCATCACTGRACCTCATCCCCAGGAAACAGCAGTCTGCTTTCAAAGGAACATTCTCTTTGCAAGCACTTTTAGCAGAGAGTTTTCGTGCCTGTTGCATGTAAAAAAGCCTGAAATACCTTCAATTCTGTCAGATAGAAAGTACTCAGATTGAATAGCAACAGCTGGGCTGATCACATGAAGTCTCAGTAATGTGGAAARGGTACAGGATCAGGCAGGCAGCAGCAGTGCAATCCAGCTCAGGCCAGGAGTGACAGAAACCACCTTTGTGCCTCTGGCATTGCACATCCCCCCAGGCCTTGTGGGCCAGCTGGGAACCTGCTATTGCCCAAGTCTCCAGTTGCTACTACACCTGCTGATTAAATGAGGAGCCCCAGACAGCTATAAACCCCTGAGTCATAATAATTCTGCTATTTGTTCACTGCTCCTGGTACCAATGGGACTCTGCCTATAAAACAGAGCCCATGATTCAGCACTRGGAGACTGGACAGGAAGGAAAGACTCCACTTAAAGGAAAACTGTAGAGTAACACAAAGATTTTTAGATAACCTAAGTTATCCAAATATAAAAAGTAATAAAGCATTTAAGATATTTTATCAGCTAGAATGAATTTGTTTGTAACTTCAAATTATTAATTCTATGATTAAAAGATTAGAAATGCGATAAAAACTATTTTAGATCAAATTCTTTATCTTTAGAGTTTAACAGAATTTATCAGCTAGACATTTTATTGAAATTGGAAACATTAAGATTTAAGATGCTAAGATTCTAAGGAGCATACTAATCCTTTTATCCTAGACTTGTTCATGGTTTGGCTTTTTTTCCACTGGGGTCTCACTGAAATCAGAGATATTATSTACTTTTACTTGCACAGTCTTTAGATGCACATATTTAGAACAAATTCAATCTCAGCTAATTCATGTTCCTGGTAGAGCTGTGGGTTCAAAAATTGGATTTTTKGAATTTACAGAACCACACTTTGGTGATCTCTCAAAACATAAAGATGAATGCAGCCACAGATGAATGGTGATGGAATACAGCAGGGCAAAGCCAGGATTATATTTCACTTCTGTTCTTATCAATGAGGAACACTGACACTCCTTTAATCAGACTTGATAATATTTCTCTTGATTGTTTTATACTATGGGCATTAAATGGGTTCTAATCTTTTCTAATCTTATTTCTTCCCAAGCCAAACACACGGTAATTTTCCTAAAAAAAAAGAGAACAAGTTCTCAGTGATTCAATGAAGCTAATATTTACCTGCATGGAAAATTATGTGAAGTTTGCCGATGGAAAAAAACCAGAGTGCTGTGATTTCTCTCTTAYGATTACCTAATTCATCTAATGAAACTGTAAACCTTTTTACCTTTATGTTGATTTTTGTTGACTGTGGATGCTTTTGAACAGCAGCGTCTTCTAACCCTCTGACCTAAGGGTGAAAAATAATACATTATCAGTGGAGACAGGTAATGCAAATAACTGTACACATACAGTAAATGTGTCAGAGTCCACAGACATTTTGCTTACTGTATTTACCACTGACATCCTTGCGTAGAGGGATCTGTAAAACAMAGGATTATCATGACTGATTTTTAGATCTCTGCACAGCTTTGTCCCTAGTGTGGAACAGRAACTTATTTGCTCTTTTCCATCATTACTCATAGATTCATCGGATACACATTGTAAAGATTTTATCTTTCAAAATGTCACACTGGCAGGSAATACAATTACAGTTATACCACTTTAAGAAAATATAAAAAATAACCAACAGGAAAAAAGAGCATCTCTGTGTCCAGATGCACAGGAGGGTAGAATAAATTGCTTTGAATGGGCAAAGCCACTGAAATAGTCCCTCCCACCTCACCTAAATAAGTGAACTGTTGTCTGCAGTTGACCACAGTGCTGGCCACAATAAAGGGGGAAAAAAAGGTTTACTCTGGAGCTGGAGGGGGGGGAGCAGAAATGACACAGACAGATGATTTCTCACCAAMATATGGTCAATGTTTCTGGAAATCACTGAGGCACAGTTTACAGCCAAGTCTGGTGATGGAAGCTGAGTTATCACCATACCTTAGTTCTGATGTAACAGAACTAAATTGTTTAGCATGCGAAGTACATTTATCTTGCACACCCAGACACTTTTACTTTGACATCAGTGCTTACAGATAAGGAACAGTGTCCTTTGCACGCTTCCTCCCCACCTTCTGACTCATGCACATCAACAAGAAGGAAAAGCTGTTATGGCAACGGCAGGTATTCATTTGTGTTTTATTGCTATGGCCATCTCCTGTCCTTTCTGGACAGGCTTCCTTCATGTTCCTGAAGACACTTCTAGAAGGTCTCCAACTGCCCTTGCACTGTTCCTAAAGTTTTCCTCAAGGGTTATGGAAAAAGCTAAATATAAAGAAGCAGAAAAGGCAAAGAGAGCAGAAGGGCTTCAGCTACCACTGCTCTGGCAAATAGCTCTACCAGCATAGACACCAGTAAACGACAAAACTGGACAGCTGAYTTAACCAATTAGAAAAATAGCTTCCACATCTCTCTCCATGCTAATATTTACACATAAAGCAATTCTTAGAAGGTTTCTAGAAAAYATCAAGCATGGCAAGTCTGCTGTTCCTGACCTTTGGACACTTAGCTTATTTGTTTATCYCATGTTTACTCTCTACATCTTGTATAAAATACACATTGTAAAAATCATGGTGAGTCTCAGAGATTCACAATATCAAACCTCAAGTCTGCACAGGTAACTCTAGATTGCACCTCTCAATTTAAAAATGCTACTGAACTGTCCTTCTGCAAATGCACAATGACATCTGCAGAGATGTGGCTATAGACAGATGGAAAATCCTCAGTTTTCAGGATTTTAATTGCTCTGTGAATTTGGAATACTGCAAAATGGTAACTAAGTGCCTCAACATACTGCGTGTGGATAATAAGTGTGGATTATCAGTGGTAAAAAAACCCAACCAACAAAAAAACAAAGGAAAACAAAGTTTAGACTGATTGAAGGTCAGAAGAGTTACTCTGATTTGTTTCACTGTTCTATAAAGAACTTATCATATACTCTGTTAACCTGACTGATTCATGTTCCCTTATTTCATAAGRGTAGAAGCTTTTTCCATTTACACATTTCCCACTACTGAGAAAATTATACTATTTTTACATTGATGGATGGTTGGTTATCTACTGGGAAAATATAACAGAAAGTATTTTCAGAAGAGCAGATTTCAGAATACAGATTAAGGTAAAAGTTAATCATGCTGTGCAACAGGCTATAGCAGAGGAAACACTACTGTGCAAACCAAAGCACTGATATGCTACCACATTCTGCAGTCTAAGACCTTTTCTAAGTTCAATCCTCCTTTTCATTGTCAAGCTCTGTTTGTTTTCTTTAATTAAAATCAACATAGTAAATAAGCATTTTATATCAAAAAAGGAAAGAAGAGGAAAAGAGAAAGCTGTGTTAGAAGACTATTATACTGTACCTTCTGCAGCAAAGACATTGAGGCACAAAAGACAGAGAAACAAAAMGCCACAAAGTGCCAGGAGCTTCATCCTTCCAACTAGTCACGAGATGTTTCCGAGGAGGCTGAAGGTGTGTCTTGGTCTCCTCCAGCATAACCTCAGCTTTTTATAAGATAGAGACCAAGGAATGTTACGTTCAGAATGGGTGGAGAGTTGGCCTTTGTACTGCACCTCAAAAGATGAAAAGAAACAGCACTTTCTATTTCAAGAAGCAATTTACTCAGAATGAGGCAACATAGAGAGTTCCTTACCAGTTACACAGGAGCTTGAAGATTAAACTACACAGGGATGTTCTGAGGCAGAATCCTTGTCCTGTGCTACACAGCAGCCTCTCCAGAGGACCTGGTGTGCTCCTCTGCATGCTTGGAAAGGGAGAGAGCACAGCAGAACTGAATCTGTATGGACAGTGATTGGGGCTTGAAAAGGCAAACCAAGCCCAGGGTGTTTTAATCAAAGCAATTGCCAGTCTGTTGTTACCATAATTAACAAGACAGCTGGTTAAGCAGCAGATTTCTAAGTTTATTATTAACTTATCAGTTTCGGTTATATCTGAATAATTAAGTTGTGAAGATTCCAGCTAACACTTAAGATTAAGAAGTCATCAAATTCAACATAGTATCAAGGTTCAGAGTGTACTTAAAAAAAAAAAAGTCCTTCAAGGAGGGATCAACTACAGAGCTGTGCCTCTTAGAAAAGGCAAAAAGTTCAAGTTTGAGAGGATTCAATTCTCCCACCTTAATCTGGTAAGATCTGGGTCTCTRACAACAGCATATGTTAAAAGCTATGTAGCCTAAAAAGGTGGGAGCAGTATCTGCAAGCCACCCAGACTTGGAATTACAGCAGGATAGAAGGCTTCACTCTGGTGCACAAATATTGCTCCCAGCCTCAATTTTAAAGGTTTCCTATTCCAGGTTTGGGATTTGGCTTGTTTCTTGCATTCATCAGCAGCCTTCCAAATTGGGTCACCCTTTTATCTACCAAATTTAACCCCAAAAGCTTATTTCTGCAGTCCTACCTAGCAATATCCATAGATGGTGAAGAATACCAGTACCTGACAGCCTTTTTTGTTTGCCAAGGCYGGCATTACCAAGGTTCAAGAATCAAATCACTAACAAAACTTGCTAGAAGACAGAACTACCTTCAAAGTGCTTTATGAAAGCCCTGCCTCACACTGGCACACCTTGTTCAGCCTGTAGTAAGGCTGTTAGCTCACCTCCCTGCTGAGCAKGTCAGGAGGGACTTCTACAGTTCAGTTCATGCAGAGAAAGATGAATGACAACAGTGTTGTTGTTATGATCTCAGGCTTCTTTTGAATATTGAAATATATGGGTGTGAGTCCTCATTTTGTCCTTTTAACGTCAACACTTTTGCTGGTTAAGACTGAATCAAATAACATAAATCCCAACATAAATTGAGCATGTAAAATGGAGCTGGTCAGCCTACTCACAAAGGTTTGCAGAAAATCTGAAATGTTAATAAGGCACAAGAAAGTGCTGGTAGGAGAGTTATTTTTCTGCAACATTCAATCAGGCTGAGTAGTGGTAGTACTGAAGCAAGGATTTCACTTGGTGACTACAGTATTTTATATCCATTATACTTTCTGAGAAAGTTCCAGACAAGCTCATGTACTGAGGAAAGTGAGTGAATGGCTGTGTGGGGCTCAGTTGCCAGCTGAGGTTAAACCACAYACTCAAATAATTTTTCATGTATTTTTAGCCTTAACTAGAACTATCACCCTCTCTTTTTGTCTGCATGATAAGAAATAAAAASTGAATACAGAAAAGTAACCAGGTAAGATGGGAGATGACTTGCAAAGCAGAACCTCATCATGTGATGGCTRCTGACATTTCCAACTTGCTCATTGAAACAAAAAGTGCTGCCAACAGCACTACCTCAAAACTCCCCATCTTTCTTTTGAAATATTTACAACATAATATTGGGCAATGCAAGTTATTTACAAAGACTTGTTTTTCTAAGTATACATCACTGCACTGTGACTTTACCAATCACCCCAAGCAAGAAAACAGCATGTGCTACCTGAAYGCCCCACTTGTTTTCTGCGTGGAAGAGGCAGGCTGCTACTTGGTCCCTGTTACAACAATCCAAGCCTTCCAGCTACTATGAGGGGAAATGAGGCAAACCTGTACAGTCATCACTACACACCCAAAAGCCCCAGAGAGGGGTTTGATAGGAACAAGTGCTCATTTTTTCAAGGACAGCATCTGTTTCAGGAGTTTGTCCTCTCTTACTGTCAGGCTGCTCTAGGAACGCAAACAGAAAACCTAAAACTTTCTAAAACTAAAATACTGGATGAATTTATCAATATAACTTCTTGGGGTGAGGATATTGTAATTTATTTGTTTATTTTCACCAATTGAGAGGTCTAGTTACAAACTTTGAGAGATTCTTTTGAATAGGTATTGAGGTCCATGCACTATATTTTGCTTAACAGTTTTGAGAAGAAACATAGCTGAGGAAGACTTTTTTTCCTCCTAAACTGAATACTTTCAGAAGAAATTCCTGTGCTTTATATCTTAAATTTAAGGCTGTAAAAGCTGATCATTGCTGTGGTTAAACCCTGTAATTCTTAATGACCTGTTTCATATACTTCTATAAGTGCTAATGTTACAGGAAATGTTAAGCAAACTTAAAATGGAAGACTAGAAGCAATGACCTAGCATAATCTTTAGACTTGCCCTGAGATAAAAGTCTTTACCAAATAAGGTTGTGGACCATACAAAATAATGAGACACAATTGTGTCAAGGGAGTGGCTGGAGACAGGAGAGGGAATAAAAACAGAGATTAATAAATAATCTCTGCTAACCTGCGTCCTTAGGGTCTGTCAGCTGGAAGTCTGAAGCATCTGTATGATAATCTTCTGTAGGACATGAATTTTATGAAATGAGCAGCAGCTGCTGTAAATCTTTCCARTTGAAAAAAAGGTTGAAATTGAGTGAGAAATTCAGAGGTATTTCTGAATCATCCAGGGAATTAAGGAATGCATCCTGAGATTTGCATTATGTTCCCATTAATACCTGGCGTTCAAAAGCCACATAGGATGTCTCTCAAAGTCTTAAAGAAAGTACTTTGATTTCTTAATGTTAAATTAAGGCATGATCCAGAGTCTCCTTTTGTGCTTGCCAAAACTCTTAAATTTGCAATCTTTATAGAGTCATTATTTCTGGAAGTGGTATGTTAATATAAGATTCACTAATATTTTTTAAAGGTCACACCATTCTAAGAAGAATCTGCATTTTCTATATGAAAATTCCTTCTAACCAGGTTGAAACAGCTGTTTGTGACATAAGGAGAATAACACAGTTGGAGCAAATGGTCTTGTTAAATTTAGAGCAAAATGAAACTAACTTTTGAGCTGTGAGAAGGCACGAAACATTAAGAACTTTAAGGATACAAAGTTAATTTAATTCAACCTAGACCACTTATGGTGGGTGAACCAACATAGATATCCAGGAGCATGAGCTGCTCTGTTTTTGAAGCAGGGAACATAGTGTAAAAACTGAAGGCTGCAGTAGCAGTCACAGTATGAGAAGCAGTAATGACAAAATGTGGGACATACTAACTACACTAACTAACAAAGATCAGAATGAAGAGCAAGACTGAGGTTATAATTTCTCCTAGCAGTTTATGGTGAGCTGATAAACACCTTGAAGACTGTCCTGGAACAGGGTTTAAAGCATCTTTGACACAGCTTTTTCAATGAGTGTCCTGCCACTCCTCACATTGTACCTGCAAGTAAAGCCTCTGCAGAGCKGCCAGCTGGTGTGTGAATCTCATGTGTGCTGTTCAGGGTGTCCAGGGTCTGTGCACTCACTCCATTCTGTCCTAGATAGTTCTATTAAAATGGAACTTGCAGCTGTTTTTATTTTGCTTGGTTTTAACTTTCCTCCTGCTGGGAATATGACAAACATGAATAAACAGATGTTTTCCCTTTCCCCCTGCTTAGYTCATGTGTTCTCTCTCTAGTTTTTCAAGCCTTAGATGTGGTTTATCTGGTTGCTGTAGGCTTCTAAACAGCATAATGAAATGAGGCAAGGGTTCAGGCCAGAAAAATTTACATTAGGTGCAGTGTTCATTGTGCTATGTTTGATGGAAACATTTCTTTGTGGTAGCCCAGTCTTCTAGTTCAGGCAAGACGTGATTGAAGAGACTGTTTTTGACAGGTAATCTGCCAGAGCTCACACTTTCATGATGGGATGATGAGAGGAGCTGTGTAACCTTCTCATTATGGAGTGTAACCTTCTCATTATGGAGGCAGATCTGTTCCCACTGCATGTTACTTCCCCCAAAGTAGGGAAAAAACAGGGACCCAAGCAGGGAAGATTATCCCTCTTGCCACTTACCATGGCTCTAAAGGATTTGTCCTTCTTTCAGTCAGCACTTTCTTTGTTTTTCAGAAAGATGATAGAAGAATATGAAGTCTATCTGGTCTTCTGTACAAAGTAACTAGTCCAGCTGCCCAATGCTYAATTCCAGAAAACTCAGTAAGAGGAAGTGAAGTTGTACAATGACAGATGTCTGGGCAGGCATCTCACTCTACTTCCTCCTGAATAGATAAGGTGTTTACTTCAGCTGGCAAGCCTCCAAAATAGAAAATACTGTGCAGATGTCAGCCCCTAGGCTTTTGGAAAGATTTTGAGATTGTCCTGCATATTAATCTCTTTCTTGAAGACATGAATAAGCTTTGTCTCTGCTCTCTGATAGGAGGCGGTCGCAGAGATAASCGAGTGTTTTGTCCTGATGCTGTTACTTGGCCACTCTCACTTCTTTCTGGTTATTCTGTACGTTGTAGATATGCTAATCATTTCATACAAACAAAATTCATTGGTAATAAAGTCCAAAACTTGAACTAAGAAATTTAGAGGCTAAAGATCTTTTCATTTCTAAAATGGTATGAATTTCAGCTTTTCTTCAGGCTAAAGATCTTTTCATTTCTAAAATGGTATGAATTTCAGCTTTTCTTCCTGCCACCTCCGACAGAGAGACATTTGAGGAGAATGTTCCATTGTTGATTTACTGTCAGCTTGCTAAAATCCCATAATCTAGTTTACTGGGCACCATTTCAGTGCATTGAACACAGTCTGTCCACCAAAGCATTTATAGTCACCTCAGTTGTACTCAACGTGACTAGGAAGCAGTAAAAGAAAAAAAGACTTCAGCAGCAATGGCTTTACTTTCAGGTAAAAATTTGWTGGGACAGGAGAACTCTGCTGAAGGTTTTAAGAGCCTAAGTTCTGTATGAATCCATCTGCGTATGAGACATAAGAAGAGTGAGATTTTTGCATTTCAGCTCATCCCCTTGGAACTCAAATATAATTTGTAAAACACACGTGGAATTTTGTTTTCTTACATTGTGTTGGGCAGGAGGAGGAATCTGATCAGTGGCTCTTGCTCCTACAAGTTCTTCAGAAGACCTTAAGGAATGTAGTGCTACAAGGCATGCAATTTGTGTTTGCTTTTGCAGTTTGTTGGGGTTTTTTAACTTGYAGCATCATTTTTCTTAGAAAAGATGATGGATGAAGATGTATTGGCACTGCTTAGGAAGAAAAAAGAGATCTTCTCTGAATGGACATCACAACAGTCAGGAATAAGGTGAGTTGGTAGGGCCTGTAGATGTGCAACATCTCATGTCCAATCTAGGTGGGATGATGCAGTGATTTTACACTTGCAGGCAGTAAAGGAAGACCTGTAAGTCCAAGGCCATTACCTYAACACAAGTACATTACCATGTCTCTGCTATCTCACCATTGCAGTGGTGCTGAGTTAGTGTCCAGAAAAAAAGTCTGGTCCTTCCACAGATATGCAGACAACTATGCAATTTATAAAAATGTAAAGTTAGTCTTTTTCATGGGAGTTACATTTAATCTTGGCCTTTCCAGTTGAAATTTAGATTAATTTTTTTCTCTGACAGTGGTTAGAAGCTTTTAGTTTTCTTCCCTATCCCACTTTAATTTTTGTCAACCAACATTACMAGAATGTGATGTTATGCTTTTTCTTTAAAGGAAACTGTGATAATTACAAAACCAGTTTCAGTAGTCCTTTTTGGTGTTCTTCACTAGCAAGAATACAAATTGTAATTATGTACTACATAATGTATTACATAGTTGCTCATTCATAGAAGGAAAAACACCAATCCAGTGTAGTAAAGGTTTAGCTCCTGCACACAAGCTCATAAAAGAAATGCCTTAGAGCAGTACTAAAGATTTGTTCAGAAGCTTAATKATGTCTGCAGGCACACACCAAATGGCGTCAGAACTGAGTGAAGGAATTACCAAAGATGGTATTTTCTGGACCTACTCCTATTYACCACTGGCAAAGATGGTGGTTAGATCTAAAAGCCATCACTCTCAGACATGCTGGGTTTGTGTTTGCCAGCTCTGTGTGGTATTTGGAAAAAGTGGGTGAATGCCTGATGTCACACCTTGTGCCTTTGCAGCAGCTGCCCCTGCAGTGCCAGGTAACAGGTCTGAGCAGCCACCCCCACCACGGCTGATGGATTGTTTCCTGTGTTGCAAGAGCCTGTCTTGCTTTCCCCCATCTCTCTTTCTTATGATGACTAAAAGTCACTGAGATGGTCGAAATAAAAATAAAATAAAATAAAAATCCAGTTCTTACTTAAATACTCTGTGGAGGGGTTATTTAAAGCATTCCCCTTTTTTACTTCCAGATGATCTTTTTCCAAATTTGAAGTGAACTTATGGCAACAATTTCTAAATTCCAAGTTTGCTATAAACTGAAGTTCAAGCAAAATTATGCTGTATTCCTAAATTAGTTTCAAATATTGAAGAGTTAAAAAAAAAGTTCTATTCTTTAATGACAGCAGGAATGGAAGGAATAATCTTTATCTTGGGACCAATTCAAGTGACATAAAGATATCAAGTGCACCCTGTTACTGTGTTACAGGCAAACTATTATAAAGGTTTTATGAAGGTAAGTGTGTATTACCTGACACCTTTTAGCGGCATTAGAGGTGGGGCAAGCTGGATCAAAGTTGCAAAGCTAATTACATGCAATAATTTCATTAGGTGAGATCTAAATTTCATGTTGCATTCCGCTATGCAGACTTAAAATATGTGTCAGTTGAAGCTGGCCTCCATAATTATACTAGGTGATGTTGAAGAACACTTTTCTTCGGAAAATAAATGCTTTATAATATTGATTAAATTGAAGTATATTATTAAATATTATAGAGACGCTTATTTAGWTCATAATTTAAAAAGAGAAGTACTTGAAACATCATGAAAATACATAGAAACCATTTATAATCAGTAGAAAAGATCAGAATTTAATTTAATTGTGGACTAAACAAAGTATTTACGTCTTTAACGTCCTCTGGCACGCATARTAAGGAGGTGGGGAATTTTTAAGCAAATTCAATTTGTGTATTGATGAATCACACCTGACCTGCAAAAAAATCCCCYGGAGTTTCAGGATCCTAAGTAGGTCTGCCAGAAGTCACTGACAGTAGTGCTGGCTTTAGATTCCCATCTCCCATTAAATCAGAGCTGTCTTAATTAAGGTATATCTTACTTTTTGACTTAAGACTTCAAATGTAAAGGAAAAACTAACTTTTTTTTCTTCTTTTGGAGACAAACAGTAGGAAAATACTGCTAGTGCAGTAATGTCATCCACAGAAGCCAAGTGACACCTTTCCACAAGACTGAGCACAAGTGATGCTCATGTTTCTTCAGGCACTGTTTCTCAAAAGGTTATTCATTTCCTCTTGGTCTCATTTTCATGCAAACACCTCCCGTAAGCAGTGTGTTGGTTTCTACACCTCACCATTCTAAACAGACCAGAATGCCTCCCTTGGGTTATGGACAAGCTCTAAAACTTCAGCTTCAGAATCTAGACCAAAAGGTTCTTTTGCCTGAGTTTTCTTTTGTAACAAGCATCAATGTCAGAATTTTAAGACAGCTCCCTGTACATTTCAGATTTTGAGAAYGAGAACAGTGCTAGTTTTGGCTACAGAGTAAAAGAGGAAATTAAGGGTATCAAATTGCTTAAAAAGATAAAACTCTCTGAACAGGCTACTTACAACTGACATGATCCAAAGATTTCTTCCTTCTAAGAACTACAGATGTCCCTCCAGCTGTAATAGTGCCAGGAACTAAATTGTGCCTTATAATCTTTGGGCACAAAGGAGCTGCAACAAGATTCTTCACAATCCATGCTTTCTTCCCTCTGTTTGAAGAGTCAAAAAATACTACAGTGTGTGACAAACATAAAAGTAGCACTGGCTGCAATAAGTGGACAACAGGTTACACCAACAGAACCACTTCAAGTGTAACCAGTATCCTCCAACTGGGAAACACCCCCAAAAGGTGCTAGCCAGTGAAAATGAGAGGCATCTTTGCAGATTTTTTTTACAAAGGAAATTGTAACCATAACAAAAAAATATTAATAGTACTCTTCACCAAGCTGTTAGTGCAGAGGTACTAATATATTTCTATTAACATGGGGAAAAGTGAGAGTAGTCAACTTGTGAGGCTWGAATTTTATTGTTCATAGGTCAATACATAAACATAACATATTTGCCAGAAACTGAAAATAAGACCTGCTGACATTAGGTCAAAATTTTCATGGCCCAAGAACTCCCCTTTTATTCCAACATACAGCAAAAGAGTATGGAAAGTATAAATTTCTTACTGTTAAATCAATTTTACTGTCAGGGAACATTTCTTTTAGACCACATTTAACAGATCAATTTGGAAAAGAGGTAAACAGACAAATAATGCACACAACAGTAGGACCAATTTATGATCCTGGGATTTACAACATGCCATCCTGAATTCCCAGTTTCTGTGCCAATTGTACAAACTTCCAAGAGATGACCACTAGGAGCTCTTCTGGACAGACCTTCATCTACAGTACAGGAATTCAGCCACCAGAAGAAAGACACAGCTATATTGCCATTCAACAGTTTTATAAATCTAGTATCAAAATAAGCTAGCTATTATAGCCAGTCAACATTAAAGCAAGGAATTCTCATGTGTACTCCAGAAGGAGACTGAAGCTCATATGGGACAAATGMTGCATAGTTCCCATATCTTGTCTCCTTCACACTTTTTGGTCATCTAACCTGTGAAATCCTGTTTAATCTTTTCTGAAATTTCTGTCCAGGTCAAAGTCATGATTGCATTTAGGGCCATATACAATTTATTCAGTTCTTCTGAAGATGCCACTAAAATAAAATTTATGAACCTTAACAGAAAATTGATGCATCTAAGCAGCACTTMATGAAGTAGCTTGTACTCCTATCTGCCTATGGGATACCAGTTCAAAAATTACTTTCTTTACCATGCAACAACAGTTTAAAAAAAAAAAAAAGTGAAAGTAAGAGTTGAACTGCCATCAAACCCCTTAAAAAGCAGGTAGGACTTTTTATTCATATATTAAAAATAATTTACTTTCCCAAAATAATGTACAATTAGAAGAAGCAGTTCAGACTATTTTAAACACAGAGTTGGAAAGTGTTTGAAGAAAAACTAAGACTGAATCACATTGCACTGAACCAATATGCTGAAATGCTTTAAAATTCTCACTTGGAGCATTACTGCTTTAATCATGAATGTTTATTTAATATGTGCACTAGGTAGGCTGTCAGACAGTTGCAAAGTTGAGTCTCTGTTTACTTTTTCCTGCCACTTCCACCACCTGCAAGCATGGTGGCCACCCGAATGAAGATGTTCAGTGTATCAGTGTAGATACCCAGGCATCTAGGAAACAAGAAATTATAGTTACTGCTGTTGAACAGACACAGAATTATTTGGTGTTTCACACCATTATACCTCATTTTAGGAGCCTGCATGAACTATCTTTACAAAACCCAGCTATGACTGCCCTCAGTGCTTTGTATGTCAAAGAACACCTGTGTTTTGTTCTACCACCTCTGCCAGCAAGAACTATTTACAGAAATCCTAACAGACAGTATCCTGCTCTCATACAGGAGCCTCTGCTTTTATACTGAACTTTAATCTGSTTATCTCCAAGAATTTTCAAGAAGATCAGTATCACTCTGCTTTAATTAGAATAAAACAGAACCAAAGGAAGTAAGAATTCACCTAGGATAAGACAGACATTAACAAGAAAGTTACTTGTTAGTCAGACTTGGTCTTTACTGAAGAGTCAATCCTTCCTTCCCTATCATACCATTGCAGGTTTTCTATTTAGTGACAAAGACGAATAAATATTAAATGACTATGGGAAGATTAACTTTTTTTCCTCTGAACTGATACTGACAGTTATTTTCAGAAAGCAGGTATAAATTCTGTCAGCAATGCTTTAGAAAACAAAAACACATTTTAGAATGCATTGCTGGAGGCATGTGACATCACAGACTCAATTCTGTTTCTCACAGTGATTTCAGTTTTAACTTCAGCAGCTATTTTGTCACGGTTGTTTTCAAACCCTGTGATTCTTCACACTTAAGAGCAATACACTTTTAAAAGGCTATTTTCAAAGCATACTTCAATGTAACTTGAGGCAAAGTCTTACCCAGCCCCCAGAGCAGCTGTGGYAGCAGAGAACACTTACGCGTTGATGGGGTCGTATTTGACCACGCCGTAGAGGGGCAGAGTCTCGGCCCGTTTGATCACCAGCTGTGTGTCATAGAGCAGGAACATGCCAAACAGCACCAGCCCGCCATAGACCGCCACCGAATACAGCCCGGCGCCAAAGGCAGAGGTGGGAGGCAGGAACATGGATCCTGGAGAGCAATGGACAGAGGTGGTAAAGATAATTACCTCYTACTCTGGGTTAGCTCAAACTGCAGTCACTGGAGCACGCATTTTCCAGTAAGCATTCAATTCAATTCTCAGTCTGTGGTGTGTGTTTGATACCAAGAGATTTAGCATGCACACTGAAGATGTCACATATACAACCTGACTTGTTCATTTTGAACACCTCAGGGAACTGYGCATTTTTCTTCAGGTGAAAGCAGCTATGACTACAATGACTAAAATACATGAAGGAAAACAAGTGGATTGACACTTACTGCCTTCCCTACTCACTGGCAGTATCTAAAATACAAGGCACCCCATCAGCTGTTTGCCAGACTAACATGTGCCAGAACCGTAACTTCACAATCCTTTTCAAGAACAAATATGACAGAACCTTTTCTGCTGTGCTGGAGTTTGTTTCAAGGGCTGTATTTAAGGCAAATCTTCACTGAGCAGACCAGCCTACAACTGTGAGCTGCACCRTAGTAGCTTAAGTTCATAAACTACTTTATATGACAGAATTGAAACACTATCTTACCGACTGAAGAAGCAATGACAAAACCTAAGCCTATGCCAAGTGGTGCTCCCATGTTCAGGAATTTTTCACTTGGAGCACACACGGCCACAGTTGAGAGCCCCCCAACAATTCCAGCAGTGTACCAGGCAGCTCTGATCAGCAGAGGACCACCAAGGAAGGCCAGAGGAGCCACCACTGCACCCATGACACCTAGGCAAAGCAAAACAGAACACATGTAACACTTGGAACACCACAYGCCAAACCCACTTGATTTTCATCTCCAGCCAGATGGCATGGCTCAAACTAATCCATGCATGACAAAACACCAATGCACTTGATTGTGCTTTTATCTAGAAAGGAGCACAATAAATTAACAACCTTAAATTCCATTATGCACTTTTATTTAGCACTAGAACACTTCAGGGAGCTCATCTTGGGAACAAAAAGACTAACAAAAGTCAACATACTGAYTGGTTCATAACAGAGCTGGTAAGAAGAGATATTTAGCAGGGATTTATCAACTACATAACASCATTAGGAGCATGCAACACTGAAAAGCAGGACAGACTTCTGATACAACAATCAGGCAAGTAAGTCAGATTTTTTTGCTAGAGGCTTGTAGGAAATGTGTACCTAGCCCATTAATATCTYGTTAGGTTTTTTCACTTAACAATCACTACAATAAACATTATTTCTTCTTGGCAGACATGTTAGCTCTGGAGAGGCAAATATGATTCCAGTGCCCAACCTCCACATGTCTTTTCTGAATTTCAAAATATTTCTATCAAAACAGTTTTGAAAAATGAGAGCCATTATTATYTGGAGTTGGTATCATTAGTGAGAAATTGAGATGTGTGTCCATGAGGTATTTCAGCTGTGAATACAGATCAAAAGTAAACTAATACTAAAACCTCTTTTTTTTTAAAGTCAGGTTTCAAATGCCTCCAATCCTGCACAGCTGAAGAATGGTTACTGAAGAATGGTAGGCAAGAGCACTTACAGAAGCGGTAGTGTTAGAAAGCAGTGACAAAACCAAAGCAGCCATGAAACCATCTAGTTCCATTTTCAGTGTGGATTGTGTATGTACCTCAAGTTTAACTTGAGCATGACTTTCAGAAAACTATGAAAAAACTAGACTTCTGTTAAGGACACTGAAGACATCTTTCCCTGACATTCAGGAATTATCTCTGATCTCTGAAAAACCTCAACTCCCCTACAGCAGTATATAAAAATTTAGTTTGAAGCCAGAGTTTTATTAAAGTAAGCATTTGGTCACAGTGAAGCACAGACATCTCTACAACAAACACTAAAACCACATACCTGAATGCAGCATCCAYGCTGCATGTTTAGCTACGGGATTATTTTCATAGGATATGGTCCTGACCAACATCCCAGCACCAATCAYGGCTGCAAAAGTTGCACCAATTGCCTGAAGAAACAGCATTACAGAGCTCAAGTCAGCATATGGACATATGGTCTCTGTTCTAATCTCCTAGTCTAAGAGGCAACACTGATTCTGAAAACAGCAACCTTATTCACAACTGCAGAGAGTATTCATTGATTCTACTCCTGAAAGGTTACAGTCAAATCTTTGCAGATCTTAGCTTGCAGTAATTTTCATTTATTTTTACTCAGTTTTCCAGAAATCCAAATTTAGTTAAGTTGGCAACTCTCCTGGCTGTGTAAAGTAAGAAAGGGAAAACCCATGGTTCTGCCCCATATTCTCATGAAGGTACCTCAAATGTGTTAACCTTCCTTCTTTTCTTGTACATTTCTCCACCCAAAACCAACACCGAGTTTACGGGCTTTTGCTACCAATGATTTTTTAACCTCAGTGCCTCTTCTTACTCATGATTCCAAGCAGAATCATTCAACATCTACCAAACTGGTCAGAAGTGTACAACTTTTATTACCAATGATGCTTTATCAAATTCACCTCCCTAAATTATATAGGTGTTGGCATTTAATTKTAACTGTTTCACTCGACTTGACACACTGAATACATACTAAGCCTACCAGTATTGTTTCAGCCTTGGCCAATAGAGACAGCTTTAAAAGTGCCACAGGGCAGAGTAAGAACGCACAGGGACCTCAGTTTCTATTTACAGACAGCAATAGAAACTGTGCCATTACCTTTAGGTAGCTATTTCTAAGAGGTTCTTACTTGCAAATATACAGCCGGTAAGGGTAGAATAGTGRTTTTTGCTCATGTAATTTATCTTTGACAAACCATCAAAACAGTATAGAAAACACATGTCAGAATGTGACTAGAATCACCAAATCTTATATCATAAAGTATCATCAGGATACCTGAATAGTCTTTCTGGACAAGGACACTAATGTAGGTTAAGTTTTGCCTTACTTTCCACCACGTAGTTAGATTTTTTGGATTTTTTAATATCAACCATCATTTGGTGGCATTCCTCAGCAAATACTTTTATTTTTATAACAAAGCTTACCAGCCAGGAGCCCTTTGTCATGAGGTTCATGATTGCAGGAGTTCTGCTCACTGCTGCAGCAGACAGAGCTGTCATGCCAATGCTGCCCGCAAAGTACATGTACGTAGAGTGAATTCTGTCCTTCACATACTGTGGCCAAATACTGAAAAATAAGCAGTCATACAGAGCTGTGCAGTTATCAGGTTCACAACAGCAGCTAAAAACACAATCAAGCTGTTAAGTGCATTCATAGCCATGGATGTAAGGGAGGTTTCAYTATAATGATGAGGTCTAGCAACTTCTGCCATGAGTTTACAATGGGGACTGAACTTGTCAGTTTTGCTGATTTAATCTAATATTAACTCAGTAGAAACACTGAAAATTACAAATAATGCTGACTATAATTCAATTCTAAGCAGGAAGCATGCATAGAAAACAGAGTAATGAATGCTTTTAACCACAGGAAAAATACAAGAATGGTGTGTGTATATAACAAACTGGTTTCAGGTAAAAGGTCTACAGAATGTGCACTGGCACTAAGCAGCCTGCTGAGCAGCTCACAAATTGCTGGGTCATAGTGCACACGGTTATCTGACACCACAGGACACAAACGTCATTTTGAGAGCTCTAACAATAGCAACAGACCTAGACAYAAGTGAGTTTCTGCAGTATCATTTGCTCACACTATAGAAAGAAAATTTTCCCTGCTAACACTAAATTTGAACACAGTGCATATATTTTTTCCCATTTTACTCTTCTGACCTGTTAATCAAGACTTGTGAAGAAAAAAATACACATAGCTCTATCTATAACAAGTTTCTCACAGACACAAATGGCACACGTTCATTATAAATGCTGACTGCCATTTCCAAATGCAAAATAAAGCAAAATATCCCCAACACACTTCTCCCAAGCCCATGCTTATTACTACCCATCTTTCAAGTCTAACTATACAGTTTTGCCATTAGCCAGTTTTTTTTGACCAAGAAGCAATTCACTGAAGTTTTAAGAACATGCTTATCGTATCAAAGTTTATGCCAAGATACTCTGTTTAATGGAGACTTTTTAAACAACTGTGTTAAAGTTAAATGAACAGTCTCATAAGAACACCAGGGAAACAGGTCTTAGCAATGCTCTTCAGCAGATCACACTCCCTAAGTTATCTGGAGCACACCCCATGAGACAAGTTTATACACTCTTTACATTAGATTTAGCAAAGCAAACTCACTCAGGTTACTATTATCCATGTAAGGCTCAATAATTCTAATTTTGCTTTAAAAACCTGCAGAGACACAGGTGGGGGTTTATCCCTCAGAGCTTAGAAAGACCTAAGCTGAGTGTAGACTGGGTGACAGCAGCTAAAGAGGAGGTTTGCTCCACTGGGAAGGTAAATAAACCAYGTTACTTACGCAGCCCTTTCGATAGCCCCAGTCTCACTGGACAAGCCCATTCCATAGTAGCAGAGGGCTCCCAGGCCAACAGCAGCCCCTCCAGCAAGAATGAATTTCCCCAGGCGATCAGCTGCGTAAAGAAATGAAAACACACTCTCATTCATGATTTTTCTTGGACAGTTAACAACATCCTCACRTGAATTTTGATCTATCTGCAATGGCTGCTCCACTTTATCCCTCCTYCTAAAAGCTTCACTTCATTTCAAGTCAGTTCACTACCTGTTTCAGTAGTGAAAAACGTATTACTTTGAGAAAGTTTTAAGTTCAGGTTGAAAGATTCTCAGTATTTAAAGCAGAGCTCCTCTACCTTTAAGTGCAGCTTCTGCAGATGGCTCAAATGCTGCATCTTTCACATCCTGGCCAAGTTTTCCACGCCTTGAACCCATTCTTGCTCTGGTGGCATAACTCTGTTAAATTCAGAAATAACATAAGAAATATTTAATGAAACAAAATAGAAGATAGTCTTAGCAACTTACTTGCTACACTTAAAATTGTTAATTAATCTCTTATTAATCTGTGTTTACCTTCATCCACACAAAGCAACTGTGCCTAAGGAAAACAAGTGAACATTAAAGTTTAGGAACCTTTGTGAAAAACGTTGACATATTCTAGAAACACAGAACCAATGCAGTGAATTCCAGATGCTGGAATATTCAGACTGCATTTCTTCTACTTTAGTCCCACTGTACCAAACACTGCCACAAACCTCTCTGTTAAATATAAAAACATTAYCATTACTTTTTTGTTTTGTAAAAAAGCCTTTTGCTTTCTATGCTAAAACACTCTTCATGCAAACACTTCAATGTAAAAAAAAATTCTGCACAATACTTTCGTGCTATTTTAGAGATACTAAAGCTGGAAAAGCAGCACAGATTTCTTGCTTTCAAGTCTAACCTTGATTTATGGAACAAACCTTGAATGAAGGCCTAGAAAATCAAGATTTTTAAGGTCAACAAGCTCCAAGTAATTACGCTGCTCAAAGTCTTTGTGAGTTGCAGGAGCAACAGAGAATATAYTCATATTAAATTCAAAAACAACTTTATGTTGTCTTACCATTTCTTACAGGAATTTTTAAATTAAAATTGCATCTGAACAGTCAAGGACTCACATCAAGCTGTGAGTTTGTTTCAACACYAAAGTACAAAACCTACAAGCATTACTCTCACCAGGCATTAGAGCACTGCAACTCAAGGGGTTTACCAGAGCCCTTCAGTKTGGTTGTGCTTGGCAGCTAATGAAGTCCAGCCCAATGCTAGAACACTCACAAACAAAAAAAGCCCACCATGTACCTACAAACTTAGAATGCTTAAGAGGAAAATACAAAAGAGGTGAAGAATTTGCCACTAGCACTTTCATCAAGGTGGCAGAAGAGCAACAACAGCCCCTAAGAGTTGTGAGCTGCAGGTCTGAGACATCCTCTCTCAGTGACAGACAGAGTGCCTCAGGATAATGAGTGTGGCTCCTAAAAATGCTGCTGAGATCTGTGACTGTCCTGCCATAGCTCAGAAACTGCTCTAATCTACACCACAGCTCTAAACACACATTGGGACTAAGATAACTGAAAAGAAAGGGCTTATTTTAATGTTCTATTTAAGACTCTAACTTGGGGACAGGCAGACAGGACAAGAATTTCTGTTCCTCCCACCTTACCTASTAAGGCCTGCCCATCCCTAACCACCTCATTTGCCCATTAATTTCAAGACACGAGTCAGTCATTGAAACAGAAGATTTCACTTCTTCTGCTCCAAAATCCCTGTGTCATGACTGAAGAACATTTTTCCTTCAGTAAATTAGAGCAGGTGCCTCAAACAAGCAGAAGGCTCGTGCTCATTCCCATCAGGTACTCCATGCAAAGTGATTCTTTTAGCAATACACTGAACCCTTCAAAATATGTGCAGTCAGGGCCATCAGAAGGAGAATTACCTTACCTGGCTAGGCTGCCATAGCCTGTATGCCTTTATGCTGGAGCTCCTCAAGGCTGGGGAAGCCTGAGTGATGGTGGGGCGGATGGTCTGGCATGGCAGTGCCCTCAGGCACACCAGCCTGGCAGCCAGCATGGTTGCTGAAGTAACTTAACACACTGTGCTCCTGCAAATGCACAAGAAAATGTGTTTTGCTGTTTTGTTRTAGGGTTTTCAGACAAGGTACACAAACTACTTACTCTCAATTACAACAGAAATAATAAAAACCAACCAACCAGAGATTATCTATAGTAAAAGCAGTATCATCACTTCAGCGCTGTAACAGGAGGTAAAACCTTCTCAAATACACAGTTTAACTTTGTTTTACCTGTATTTATACCTGTGTAAGTCTWTGATCAGAGACTTCTCTCTCACAATTAACTCAAAACCAGGAGCATATTCCACTTTTCATATGCACAAATTAAATCAAGACCCRTTATGTGCTTTGTTTGAGTTCCTTCAGAAACTAACCTTTGTTTTGAGACACAACTCTGCATGACTACTCTGCCCTCCAAATTTACTTAAAACTCCATAGAAGTATAAACCCAAATGAGCAAACAGCACARGATGTTTGGTGGAATACAGTCAGAGAGATATTTTAAGCTATCCTTTAAAGAATCTGTTAGCTTTACGGGCACAGCATTCAGTCAAGGTCACAGCCCAGAACACAGCTTCATATCATCCTAAGCAATTCTGACCAGAAAACAGTGACACCACTCACGGGTAAATCCACAGCACCAAYAGAACCAGCCTGTGTGTCCTACTGGGAGCACAAAAACTGCCAGCTCACTGCCACAAACGGTGCACATCATACAAAAAACCCCAAGGCCTTGGAGTCACTTCAATGTCCTTTAATTACAACTACACACCATCTGTGATACCACAGAATATCCCAACTATCAGGGCCTTTTTTCAAATGACCGGTCACACCTTATGGGTGCAATGATCAGCATAAGCTAAGATCTTTCTCAAGAAAGGCAGGTTTAAACACAGGTGGGAAATAAGCACGCACAGCACCGGGCAGCTCGCATGAATCACAGAGGAGTGACCGAGCATGTAAGAATCCTGCTGCTAGAAAGTCCCTTTGCTCTGCAGCAGTTATGAAATGCCGCTCTTGTAACGGGAAGTACTCACGAGGTTCGTCCCGACTGTGCCACCAAACGCAGCTCTCCCACAGGGACCGCAGAGCGGGAACTCACAGGGCCAACTGGGGGAGTTTAACTTTCGTTTTTGGGAACGGACATTTAAAGCAAGGTAACTTTGAGTGTTTTATCAAGAGCAAGGAGGGCTGAGAGCCGAGAGTTAAGACCAGAACAACACTCCCACACATTAACTGGCAGTAGCGTAACGTAGCGCTGGGGAGTCACCGCCGCACCACGGCGCGCACAAACCTCTCCCAGCCCCGGCAGGGCGGCGCCAGACTGAGCCCGGGCCGGCCTGGGCCCTCTCCGGCTTTTTCCTGCCCCCGCCCGGTCCCCGCCCCGGCCCCCAGGRGCCCCGCACCTGCCCGGCCCGCGCGGTCCCGCCGCCTCCTGCGCGCTCGGCCCCGCTCCGCCACCGCACCAGGCCCTGCCCCCCCGGCAGCGGAAGTGACGCCGAGCCGCC